>UWZB01000424.1:0-11980 GCA_900536885.1 Peniophora sp. CBMAI 1063
CGAGCGGCGGCCCGCCGAGCTCAGACTAAGTTGCACAAATCTGCCTACTTGCTAGCTGCGTGTCTCTCTCTCGAGCCCTAGCGCGTAGCTAGACTTCTCGACGGTAGCGAAGATGCCTAAGGGCCCCGGAAATATGCACGCTCTCAGACAGCGGCACGCAGCAGCTCCGGTGATACGATCTTCTGCTGCTCGCGGTTGCAAACCACAAGACGGAAGTCGAGTCAGGATGGGACGAGGACTCGCATTGCGCACACTAGACCGAGCGAATCTGGGTCTTTCATGACGAAACAGCCCTCTACTTTACGCGACGGCTATCCCGCAGCTAAGAATGCGCGGACACCGGTCGAACAGGGTTGAACGTGAAGGAGACGAAGGGTGGTATACTAATCCACCAAAATTGAATAGATCTCTGCTGTGATTCTTCGTAGTGAACTATCGAATTTGTCAGAGCACACGCTCTTCACGAAGTTGAGCGTTGAGACGGCGAGACATCAGCAAGATGGTTTCAGTCTCTTCGGGTACATACCCCTGAGTTGGGTGAGCGGTGGTCAAAAGCTGAAATCACGGCTGGCGACATGCACCGGTTCCACATAGTGACCGCTGCGACGCAGGTGAACTCGCCACCGTACGGTCGATCAGAATGCACTCGAGAATCAGCATCCTTAAGCCTCAATTGACTTAGATATATTTCCCCCTCCGATAACCGCCTAGATGCCCAGATCGTCACGTGTTGCAGAGGACTTGGATGCTGCATACCTGATGCCTCCATGGCGTGTGTTCTACGACATGTATCCAGAGGCTTGCACTGTTGTCTGATCCCATTTTGTGCTCGTCGATTATATGGGAATGACGGCATACTGTTGCGAGGCAAGGAGCTAGAGACAGTACGGCAGAAGGGAATCGTGTACTCACAAGTGCAGTGATGCAAAGATATGTCTCGAGGATTCGCTGTGGCAGACCATCAAGCCCGTCTTCACCTCTATCCAACCTCTATCTCCGACTGTGCGACGCGCGTTTCGGCGCTCATTCACTTTTGCGCTCATCACGCCGCTGTGGAGAGCGTCAGGAAGGCAGGAAATACGCAGGCTAGTCGAGGCAGACACATTCACGGAGGGGTATAAATCGATATATTCATTATAATATGTACGTATATACATGGATATCGCCGGCTCTGTGTGTAGTATAATATTTTAGAGGTCTTGTATGAGTATGATGGGTAGTCTCGTAGTAATATAAAGGGACAGGTGTAGATAGGCATGAATGTGGCAGATAAGGTTCGGCGCTGGATCTGAGTTGGAGTTTTTGTGAAATAATCCGGACGATATGGTTTTTTAGTAAGAGAGTGGGGGCAAATCAAGAATTCGAACTTTTGTTCGGAGCACGCAACACAGCGTGCGCTAACGTATATAGTACATATATGGCACAGTTACTTGCCAACCAAGCCATCAATCCTGAAAATACGTTAGATAGTATACGCATGCATTCACTAAACGCACTTACCGCCTACAATCCTTCATGCTCGTGAATCGTTTTACTCTGAAGTCCTGAAGCTGGTGAGATAGCGCGCTAGAGCGCAGGACTGTGGTCAACCAACCTTTATTCCATTCCTTCCACCGCGCCTGATCCCACCGCAGCGCTGTCAGTATCTTCGGATTCTCCGCCTCCGGCAATACTCCCCTCGTTGCCCTGAGGTACGTCGCCGAGACCGTGAGCGACAGGTCCTTGTGCGAGGGCGGAGGAAAGCAACGCATCAAGCAGGGACTCCCGGTGAGCGTTCATGGCACCAGCCACATCGCCGTGGCATGCCAGAAGCCTAGTCGCGGCAGCGAGAAGCGCGCTGTGTGTTTGCTCGGGGTGATTAGTGGTCGCGTTGATGAAGTCAGCGGTGATAGTGTTGAACTCGCTGAACGCGTTAGCCACCACGGTATGGAGCCGCTCCTCGAGACGGCCGGCGCTGACGAAATGGAGCTGGGCGAGGTGAGCGAAGCCATTGGGGGGAGCGGTGGGCTGCTGCTGTGGCACGGCGGTACCAGCAGCGCCGTTGGTTATCCCTTGAGCATCGAGCGCGTGCGGGATGGGATCGGCGAGAGCTGCAAAGTTGAACGGCTGGGACTCGATATCATCAAGTTGCTAGCAAATCATATGAGTCATATTCAGAACGTCTGGCAAGGATACGCACGGAGAGGTTGCCGTTGAAAGCCGGTCCTGCACCTTCGCCGTTGAGAGCGTCAGGGCTGAGGCTACCCCAGCCCTCGAAGCCCACGGGCCCAAAATTGACGCCGTCGAGAAGCTGGAAGATTACTTTAGCTCGACTCGAGTCGTCTGGCACGTATACGCACCGGGAAGTTCCCATTGAAAGCCGGCGCAGCGGTTACGCCGTCAAGCGCGTGCGAGATGAGATCGTCCCAGCTTTCGAAGTTCAAAGGCGCGTCGTGAATGCCATCAAGGAGCTGGGGAATCATGTTAGCTGGATTCAAGTCGTCTGGAACAGATACGCACCGGGAAGTTCCCGTTGAACGCCGGCGCTGCGACTTCGCCGTTCAGAGCGTTAGTCATGAGATCGCCCCATCCCTCGAAGTTCGCGGGCGCATGGTTAATACCGTCGAGAAGCTATACAACGATTTAAGCCTGATATAAGTCGTCTGACACAAATGCGCACCGTAGGACCGTCGTTAGGCGCCAGCGCAGCGTCGGTACCTCCAAGCGCATCGGTGACCGGAACGGCAAGACCGTCGAGAGGCAGAGGTAGGTGCTCGATACCGGCAAACAACTGACGAGTTGATTAGTTCAATGTAATACTGAGTATGCACGCTCACTGTAGAATTGTCGTCAAACGACGCAGCGCCTTCGCCATCAAGCATATCGGGGCCCAGAGCAGCGGCGCTCTCGAGGTTCAGAGGTATATCGGAAAGTTCCTAGCGGTATGGATCAGCTCGATCAAGTCGCTGAATACAATTACGCACCATGGGCTCGTTCAACTGTGGCGTGACGACTTCGCCACCAAGCGCGTTGGAGTTGTGACCGGACGAGTTCCCGACGTCCAACGATGAAAAGTCGGTATCAGCCAATTGCTAATTATGGGTATCAGTTCAATAAAGATAGTTTGAAACGTATACGCACCGTAGCAGCAGCATCAGACGCAAACTCGACGACTTGCCCGCCCGGCCCCAGGATGCCGGCGAAGGAGCCTGAATCGTCAATATTGACTTGCATGTTAGTCGCCTCAGTGGTAGAGTTGAAGTCGTGGGTTGCTGCGTTGGCGGACATGGCGAAGTCGTGGCCGAGGACAAGATGGGAGGACGAGGTTGGGATCGTTTCCCACAAGACGACGAAGGCGCCTATCGAAGGGCGCTCGGGCAACGCCGCGGCGCCTATCGAAGGGCGCTCGGGCAACGCCGCGGCGCCTATCAAAGGGCGCTCGGGCAACGCCGCGGCGCCTATCGAAGGGCGCTCGGGCAACGCCATCGGGCGCCCATCAAAGGATGTTCGGCCAACGCCGTGGCGCCTATCGGACGGTGCTCGAGCAAGTCCCTTTGATGGTGCCGCCGGCGCGCGTGTGGAGGCACGCTGGTGGCGCCAAATCCTCGACTGAACATAGCGTGTAGAGTCGGATAGCGGGAGGGACGCCTTGGGCGGGACGGACGTTGTTCAGTGGAATTCGTGGAAAACGATATGGTGTTTGGCGACGATAGGGTGCGAAATCGAGTATCTCTGTGGGAGGAAGGCGGGCTGCTCGTACTCAGCAACCACAAGAGATGGCGGGAGGCTACGAGATATGTGTATCACTCAAGAGACTGTCGGTTTGAAGGGCTGCAAGATGGGGGAGATGGGGGTCGAGTGCAAGAACGCTGGAATCGATGACACACGATCTTACACGGCTGTTCCGCCCGCGTGTGACCAGCCAATCAAATACTAGCTTAGCCAACGCTTCCAAAAACGGAGTGTTAGGTTCGAATACTGAACGTCCATGCCTGTAGCGGAAATCCGCCAATTGACCGTTCAGTCGTTGAGAGCCCTTCACCCCAAAGTAACATAGTGCTTCCTTTGGTCGGACAAATCAACCTGGCGACGGTGACACCCTTGAGCCAAGCTACACATCAGGAAGGCCGAAAGGTTTTGAGTGGCTCTCGTCGAGAGCATCGTGCTTTTAGGATTCTGCGAGGCTCTCTGATTGTCAACCAATCCAAGCAACAGCGCTGGGCTCATGGTGCTAGAATAGTGGCTCGCGGGCGGCGATAGCGCTCTAACGAGCTCTCTGCAAGGCACGATTCGGGGCCCGGCGGCTAAAGGCAACCGCGCCTCGTCGCCTCGATGGGGCAAGTTGTCTTGTGTATTCGTGTGACTCTGAATCAGAGCATTCGCACTCTTACCGGGAACCACCAGACTCTGTACATCTATGCACCGCTCTGGCACGGTCTCGCGCGGCTCTCACTGAAAGAAGAGCGTGCTTTCAAGAGAATTTCAGCTTTCCTGACGCAACCGCATACTATGCCTTCAATCTGGTTCTCATCACGATGCAGTGCTCCTGATTGATTTCCTGTGCAAGCTCTTCGCAGAAGGTTACACCGCGGGCCAACTCATGTACATAGGGTGCCACGAAGTGAACAAGTCACCATGTGGACGCCGACTGCGTTCTGACGTCCACTCACGACAGACAGCGATATGCTAGATTATGGGGGCGAGTTGTGCTTCATACCCTGAAGAAGGACAACCTCTCTACCCGACGTTGGTGGCCCTAGTGCTGCTCAACGAGGATTTTCTTATAGCTGCTGTGAATAGTGAGAGGAGAGGTCTTTCCCCTTCTTGGTGCTAGAGGGGTTCGCACGCCTGTCAGGGTATCCCATCGCCAACATCCACTTGGTGTGTTGAAGGACCGATGAGACGAGTGGCCAGAGTTGAAGGTGGCTCTATCATCTCACATATGACTCGCAGCGAGACTGGTGATGAACACAATTACGAGTGATTGGGCGCCACTTGCGACCCCGCAAGCTGCGTTAACGGGTGTGCGGGATTAGGAAATGCTCGTATACAAATATCGTCGTCACCCATACTCGGGCTTGCACTCGGGCCGTTGATAGTAGTTGCCCGTCCGCGACGAGTCCCACAAAATCATCTGATCTATTGCCAAGTAGACGATCATCCCTATCATATTGACAACCCAGCTATGGCAGCCACCGCGCCAATCACGGCTCCCCCAGCTGCCTGTGCAAGCCCATAGCTGCCACCGCTTTGGCTCGAGGAGGAGCGATCATTCGCCAGGCTGTTGCACACGTCCCGGACCATCGATTCATCCGCAGAGATGACCAGCATCACATCGTCCCGCTTCCCACTCCGCTTTACGACCGTAGCCTCGTGAAATCCGCCTTCCCGTGCAGAGAGCTGCCACTGCTTTACATCTGTTGCAGGTACGGTGTATATGGAGACCGGTGCACGCGACGCGACGCGATCAAGACCGCAAAGGAAACTCTCCCGCGTGCCAACGCTCGTAGAGTGTATCCAAGGTGGTGTGTGGATAGTGGATCCCTGCGCGAGGGACAACGGCTCGGTAGGCTGAAAGTCGTCCTGCGTGTCGTCGCTATCACAAGACTCTGTTGGTTGTCCAGCCAGAAAGCTCAAATTCTCGCCCATGAACGATCTTTCTGGGGAGGGTTCTCGGACGTTGGACAGGATGCGTTCTTGTTCCTTGGTTGTCGTCTGGTAGGACGTGTCCTTCGATTTATGAGGTGTGATGACCGTCTGGGACGCGCGAATGCATTCCACTGGTGAGTCGATACGTAGGGAGCTCATAGCTCCACAAAGACGAGCATCGAGCGAAGCAATGTCGTGCGCTTGAAGTGGTGTATCCGGGCAACGCGCGCGCGTGTGGCCCTTGCGAGGCTTCTTGCAGATCACACAGTGCGGAGTCTTCCTTCCTCCGGCGGCCGCGAGAGGCGTCTGCTCGTAAGCCTTTCGAGGCGTGGTAGGGGAAAGAGCTGAGCGCGTGGTAGGGGCCATGGCAGGTTCCGCTGTGAAAGCCAGATGGGAGGAAGTAAGAAGTCAGTAGCTCTTGGGCGGGTGTCTAACACTGTAATCACGTGGCCTTGTTCAACTCACGTTGGCTCACAACATTGGAAAGTGCCGTCCAGAGGGCCAGAGGCACCATAGGACTGTAAATACATCATGTCAGCCATCGATGCGTAAGCATCGGCAAACCAATTCTCTTCGAGCCCCGGTATCATTTGCTCGTGCCCGAGGTTCATACCACCCCTCTCCTATCAATTGTACGATATCGCTCGTGTCGCTTTCGTATGCCTATACCTTCTAGCGTAGCGGATACTGCTACCACTAAGTGTTTGCGATCAACCGAATATATGGCGACGAGGAGCCGGACACTGCAGACGACAGACATGCTGTGGACATACTTTCTCTACCGCTCGAGTCTAGCTGGCAGTCATGGGCCTAAGATACTTCGCGCCCCCGTCTCACGGAGCAAGAAGGGCGAGCCACGGCCACGCGAGACCAGCGCAAGCCACGCGAGCCGCGGACGTGTCGGAGGCGGTGAACGGCGTCTCTTTCGACCACCCATTCACCTCAACGCGCTGAGTCCGGCTTTGTATCTCGCAACTGCAGCTTCCGATTAGGTACGTTGAATCTAACAATCGTATGTACGAAGCCGGGCTCATGAAGGCAATGACAGTTTGAATATCCTTCGGGCTGTATCTCGCACACGAACCGAAGAGACCCTTACCCACGAGTAAGTCTGCAAACAAATGGCTGTGATACATGCTTTATCATTCACACAATGCAAGGCCCAGACATGACTTGGCCAGAACATACTCAGGCCAATGGCGCGGCGCTGAATCGTCACCAGTACGTTTGCTACAAGCACTAAACTCAGTTGACAACGGCACTAGTTCCGGGGCAACAGGGGTTCTTCAGCCGAGGGAGACCGGTGTGAGGGCAAGCACATTCCGAGGGTTTTATAGGCTCATGCACTGTGTAGGCATACGAGAATGGACCGAGCGCTCCGCAAGATCTGGAAGGGCGAATGATCGTGTAGCGGAAAGAGCCTGTCCAGTACGTAGGCGAATGACCCCATGATATGCATCGTTAATGGTGTACTATATAGGACAACCTGTGTTCGCGATTCTTAGCAATGCCGTTGAAGAACAACAGCACTCCAGCCGTCATGTCCTGTTTGACTACATGCGAAAGCGGCCAGCCCAAGACCGGCACGTCCCTCAAATGATGGGAAAGAATGTGCGTAGCATTGATGGGTGTTTCTACAGAGCTCGATGCAGAGGGAGACGGGCATGTTGCATCTCATCTCGGCATATACTCGGCCCTCTTCGAGACGGACGATCGATTCAAGCTCAAGAGCCGGAAAGGTGAATATATGGAGTGCGTCCGAGATTATTGCATCGCTAACTTGCGCAAAGCGGTGCCAGAGACAAGTTCTGTCTGCGATGAGGATAGTGAGAACAGCGACGATGAGGTGCCGGAGCTCGACGACCCCAAGGAGTCGTAAAAGACCTGTGCTGTAGATGGAGTCGTAGGATACTTCTATCACTCAAGATGATGATATTGTCCTATACGTGTCGAGGACATCCTCAACAACGTTGGTGGCAAACCACTATCCATTGGCGAGTGTGTATCAACAAGTAGCTCCCCGATCGTGGGATATCGCGTACTCCCAGATGCGTTCTGGTAGCTCATCGCAAGGGCCATGTTCATTCCGCTCACATCTTCACCCTCGTGCCATTCCCTTGCCTTCTATTCGATACTCTTACTCCACGATCACTTTGGTACTATCATTTTAGGCGTCTCAACCCTTCTATTCCGTCATTCGTTCTGACTCATTCTATATCGTACTTCTACTGCAAACCTCACAATATATGTATATAGTTTCAGACCTACCTGGTCGCGACCTCGACAGCCTTCAACACCAACTTCGCGATACCATGTTCATTTGCCAACGCCTGTCTCAAAACCTGTGGAGCCGCGAGCGTCGCTAGCTGTGCTGTGCTTTGCTCTGCCCAAGTACATTCCGCCGCCGCACGAATTGTTCGAACATAAACCATCACATCTGCCATTTGAGCTGTCGAAGTCACGGAGCAAAGTCTTGTGCGGCCTCGATGCCGCGGGTTTGATACGCGGAGCGTCGCCCAGTTCAGATACTCAAGTCCGTTATCTCATGAGCTGAAGGTAATCCGCCGCCAATAAACTGTCGCAGTTTTGGCTATTGACCAGCTATTGAAATTGCATGAGCCCCAACCGCCAGATCCGCTGTCCGGTGACGAAGTCGCCAGATACGCCGGAATCTCCGTCGCGTCGCCAAGTACGGCTCCATCATCGCCTCAAACCTGGTATGTTGCCATCGCCGAGGATACCGTCGCACTGCCACGCGAGATTGTCCCATCCTCCACCGCCGAGGAGCTGGCAACAGCTGTTGTAGCAGCAGCGGTCGAAGAGCGGTCGGGGCAGTTGCAGCAGGGCTGATCGCAGATGTTGCAGCGGTAGCAGAGTTGAAACATGATTGCATGGCAACGTCAACGCCTATTACTCATAGTTAGCCTATGTTCTCCATGTCATGAGGACGGAAAGTCACACACTCTGACACCAAGTACACACTGTCGCCGCTAAATCAACCAGCACCCATTAAGCATGCGTACAGCCCGTCTACAGTCGCAGTTAAAGATGTCGTCAAGACGCGCGCGCTGAGTTCTAAGATCAGGCCATTGTGGCGGCACAAGACAGACCGCGTTCAGCGCCTTTTTCCTCGCCTCCCCTAGTCCCCCCTCCACCATCGACCATTCGATGAAACCACCGCGGTCATCAGGGAGTGAATGACCACGCCACCACATATTCCCTTCGTTTGCCTCGTCGCTCGACGCATCGACTCACTTCCGTTTAGGTCAAAGTCCGCCGTCATCACGCCCCCGCCACAACGCGCCATGAGCGCGTAGCATATCAACACCTCGCGTGGGCACTCCAAATTCAAGCCCGCCGTCTACTGTGGTTTTGCTTCACATCCACGCGCCAGCGACATCGTCTCCCGGGGTTCTTCAGTCACGGATATCGAGGAATCTTCCATATGGCGAAAAGACCGTCAAAAGGAGGAGACTGAGGCGTGAATGGGTCGGGCCCGACGCTCGAGAGGGTAGCCTTCCACGGTCGTGTGGTGTATGCAAAGCGTAATTCCTTCACACCGGCACGATGGGTCCACGGGACGTCGCGTTCGACATCCGGCGCAACGATCGTTCGCGACATGCAGGGGGGACCTATATATTGGCAATACCAACAAACTTTGCGTCGCCCTTGCGGCCAAGCGCCTGATCGGACATCGTGACATCGATCAAGTTCATGACCCGCCGCTGTGTGGAGCAAGGTCCGTGACTTGTGGACGTAACCTGCGATGCACGAGTAGCAACGGTGCGACGGAGCAATCCTCGAACACGAGCGTGCTGTGCCGGAGATGAACGCGTGTGCCACCTTTCCTGCTCGATTGCCTAGGCAGACATGACGCCAGACCGGGGTCTGCAGCGGCGTAGACGTCCCAGGCCATATCGAGTACAAGGTCGAGAAGGCATTGGCGATGATCGATGACGACAGACTTCTAGGAAGTGCGGAGGGAGGAGATGGGTGACGATATGGCAAAGCATAAGACCTTGATTGATCGTTGGACCGGGATAAACGAGTGCGGGAGTCTTGCTGAACCATTCGGAGAGCGCGATGCGATGAGGGCTATGCACGATGACGAAGGCAAAAGGCGCAGGCCAAACTGAGGTGCTGGGGTGCCGCAGTCGGGCCGGAAGTGAAGTGGGCCGGCTTCTCATGGCCACGGTCGCCTTCACATGGTCCTCCGGGCCACGCTGGTGTTGCGCGGGATCCCCGCAATGGCTGGAAAGAGACCGAAACCCTCTATACTTGCGTCAAAGTCCCAGCGGGGCCACGCGGATCGCCTACGCTTGCTGTGCGACCTGAGAACGCTGGCACGAGCCATCTCTCGAGATTGCACTTGAAGGGTGTCACAGCGTTTGCAAGCCACGAAGTCGTCGACGAGAGCAGTACTGATGAGCGGAAATCTGGAAGCCACGTGTGAGTCACGATGGCGAATAGAGAAGGCATAGACGAGGAAGAGAATTACCTCCAAACGCAAATGCGCCGACTGCCCAGCCAAAGGTACAGCTGGCACACTGAGCGCGATCACCGCGTTCGCCTTCTTGCCACACCCCGTCCGGTCAAGGAGCCCAGGCCAGACAGCAGCTGCTTTTCCGACCGATCGATGGAGAGTTTCATCAACGACCCGACGACGCGTCCGGCTTCGCAATGGCGTCCCGGCGGTCAACCCATGCATGCCCGTGGATGGCTGAATCGCATGACAGGTCTGAGGGTGGATTGAGGTCAATAGAAACGGCCGTGTGCTCGTCCGATTGCGGTTGCATCAGAACTGCGACGTCGGACTGGGTGACCCCTCTAGATCAGCAGGGGATAAGCGAGAAGCACAACCAACAGTCGTGGCGTATCAAGCGTACCTCAAAGTCTCTCGTACCTTGCTGCAGTGTGCAAGCCGCACCTTTGTCAGTGCATGAACTGGTCCATCATCCAGAGTCAATACGGGTGAAGACGACGCGCAGGAATGGCCGACATCTGCGGGGCGGGCAGTCGCCGCTCCGTTCGACGGCGCTGTCGAGCTGCACGCCGAGAACAGGAACGGTCTTCTCCGTGAATGGAAGTCGGCCAAGGCAGGCGCGAGATGGGCCATCCATCGCCGGGGGAGACAGATAAGGTGGCCTCTGCCCCGGCACGTGTCTCGATAGCATGGTCACCAGACGTTCCTGTGGCAAAAGTGAGAGGGCAGATAAGAACGACAGAGGTGCACCAGTACATTACCTGCTGGATTGTGACCGAAGACGCGAATGGTACAATTGCTCGACGGCAACCTGGAGGAGGTTGGCAGCTTCGGGTACAGTGCGATGTGTGAACTCTGAAGCAGAGCGACAGCGAGCCAAAAGACCTGAGGGAGGTAGCGCGAGTTGGCGAGGAGAGCAGGGACTACATTGCGGATGCAGCGCAGCATGCTGACAACGGCGAGCGTATCTTGATCATTGAACTAGAAGTCGCCATCGACGTCGGATGTAGCGAGGGCGCCCAGAACGATGAAGGCGCGAGCTTGTACGGCCGGGGAAACCTGGAAAGCTGTCGCGGTGACGAGACTCATCCAGCGTGCGCGCCAAATGTTGAGCAGGCCTGTAGATAAGTCAGATAGTATGTTCACGCAACCAAAAGCAGTGTACGCACCCTTGGTCTGAGCAGCCGTCTCCATAACACGCATGAGGTATGACACCAGTCCTTCCTGATTATTCAAACCCTCCTTCTCGTTGAATGGGACATACGGGATGGGATCACCCGTATATGTCGCGCGCTTGAGTCCAAAGTACCGCAGCGTCTCGTCCGTGCTCTCCTCATCGTGCAACGTCTGAATCTCCGGTTCAGCAATAGCATTCGCCGAGCGGACTATCCACAGCGCTTGCAGCGTATCGAGAACAAGCTGCCACACAGTCGTGCGAACGAGCGTCTCGCCCGTGCCGGCGATGAGCGTGACGAGATGCAGCAGCTCGGGGCGGTATAATTGCGGGAGCACCGTCTGCTTGCCATGCTGATGCGCGATGAGCGCCAGGCGCGTGAGCGACGCGATCTCGTTCCAGTGCGTGTTGTCGGCCAGATCGCGCGTTGGCTTGACGCTCGTCTTCCCAAGCGCCTTGCGGATCTTGGACAAGATCTGGCCGCGCACATTAATGGACGTCAACGAGATCATGACCAGACAGATCGTTTCGCAGCGTTGGCTCGCGACGCCGCCGTCAATGGCCGCACGCATGAGCTCGTCAAGAATGACGTTCACGACGATGCTGTCGAGTCGTCCGGTCTTCTGGATGGCCATGATCTGGGCCGGGTCCGCGAGAGTGAGCTCGATAAGCAGTCGCACGCAGTCGCGTAGTTT
>UWZB01000427.1:0-11799 GCA_900536885.1 Peniophora sp. CBMAI 1063
CCTCGCGAGAAGGATTTGTTCCAGATCATGATGTACGGCAGCCGTCGCTTTCGCCGCGCTACGTTTGAGAGAGGTATCCGCTTCCTGTGTCGACCCCATGTTGCACACGAGGGTCGGGGCACTAGGTTAATCTGCTTCAATTAAGGTCGGGAATCTGGTTTAATTGACGTCGGTCGAACTGCCCCAAGGGCTAAAACCAATATATATATTAGTTAATGGCCATTTCAATATTATTATACCAGTAGCGTAGTATTTCCTAGTGTACTAGCCCAGGATCTCCGCCTGGACCGTGTACGAGAATAGTCGGAGACTCCGCAGGAATTCTCCGACAACCTCCGTGAAGGTGTTTACCTCCGTCGCCGTTGCTCATCGCGTACAACAGCGAGCAGGCTCCCTGTCGTGGCAGGTGTCGTGCTCACCGTCTGATACGACGTCGAGGGCATGCCGTACCCTGTGGGCAGCAACACTCCCACGGTCACGTGACTTTGGTGCGGAGGGTGACGGACACTCCGCTCGATATCGAGCTCATTGTGGCCCAAAATAGCCAGTCAGGTGCCCTCGCTGCCCGCCACAGCGATCAAGAATGGCTGACCGCTCCGATTAGTTCCGGTGGAGACGGGGATAGCCGGAGGATCCGGCCGTATCCGGAAGTTCCGGCGGAAGCTAACAAGGAACTAAAACCGGAGGGACAGGGTAAGGACGGTTAGCTGAATTGGTTGATGAGCCATGTCTGGCACGCGTGTTCGAATCCCGGTTTGTGTAAACAACCTGTTGTAGGTTTTTTTTTGTAGCCCAATACCGCTGTCATTCCATAGCCCAGTACTACTGTCATAGAATCAATGTTGATGATTAAAATGAATAGGAAAAAGGTATGCCTTACTTTGACTGTTACTTAAGATCTTGCCTCACTTGGATCCCAGTTCAGATTAAATTATGAAAAGCATTATAATAAGCATCCTGATCGTCTAATGCAAAGAGGATACATAGATAAGAGCTATATACATGCATATCAACCAAAATATTTCCTAAGCAGACAAAACAAGATACAGCCTGGGCTACAGTTGAGCCACTATTGAAAATAAAATGATAAATGACTTACGATTAGAGAGCAGAGAAGAAGACACTCACGGATTCTCCGCGGACCCTCCGCGGAGCCTCCGCAGCTCTACATATCGCCAGATGGCCCAGCGTCGGACCTGGCGTTCTTGTATGCCGCGAACGCACCGCGTTCGTATGCCTCGCGATTGGATCGAATTGATCCATCCAGGTTCTGAACGCGTAGGGCCGTGCGAGCGAAGGGCGTGCAAAGAACGTTCTGCGTCAGGCTTCGCAGATGGGCGAAGCCTTGCGTGCGCTGTTGGGCGCGCGCAGTGAGTTGCGCAAGCTGCAGGAGGTTTGAGGCATCTCGGGCCTGACGATCACGTTCGAGGGCGAGGTCCAGCCCGACCGATGGACTGAGATAGCCGTTGGCGGTCGGCACATACGGCTCCTGCAACGCCCTCTCCGCCAAGCGCTCGAGCCACTGGCGATACGATTCTTGCGAGTTGTGCCAGTCCTCTGGCGCAAGAGGATCGACAGGGACCTCGCCGATATGGCCGTACGCAAGGGTGTTCAAATCGATAGGTACACGCGGGGGTGCCTTGCCTGGATTCTTCGGCGGAGGGAACTTCGGCGGCGGCGCGGCGGAGGTAGACGGTGGCGGAGGCTGAGCGGAGGACGCTGCGGGAGTAGCATCTGGCGGAGGTGCGGCGGGAGTAGCTTTCGGCGGAGGCGCGGCGGAGGCACCGCTGCTTTGTGCCTTCGGCGGAGGGGCCGGCGGGGGAGCGGCTCTTGACGTCGATTCCTTCGACTGCGGCGTATTGCCCGACTCGCCCTGATGACGGCCTGGCTGCGCAGAGCTTGTTGTAGAGGCGTTGGCGGGCGCGGATGCTGACGCTTTACTGGGGCCAGCACGTTGTGCCGCAGGCGTTGACGCTCTAGCGGGTTGAATGGGTGAGGAAGGAGGGGAGGGCGTCTCCAGGATGGGCGGAGGCGAAGAGCTGGACGATGGCGGTGCGGGAGGGGATGTTGGTGCGCGACGACCTTTACGCTTTGGTTGAGGGCGCGGGATAGACGCAGATGGTGCGGCTACATCAGAGATCAGCATCTGGTCATGCTGAGCGTGACAGTCCTCACCCCTCCTAGGTAGAGACACGAAACACTGAAGTCTCGGTCCTGAGGGGAGGGGTTCGTGGGAGCTGCGAGGATGATTAAAGAATCTAGTACGCACCTGCTTTACCCTTTCCCTTTCCCTTTCCGGTCGCCTTCTTCTTCCTTTTCTCCAGCACCTCCTCCAACATTTCCTGCATCTCATCCATCTCTTCATCACTGTCCTCGACCACGAATTCGCTTGCGTCGTCGTCGGTGGGCCCGCCAGCGTCCGCTTGGGCTTCAGCGTTCTCCGCCGCGGGCGACGCGGATGGGGATGACGGAGACTCCGCGCCAACAATCTCGCCGTCCGAGTCGAGTTCGACCTGAGCGACGGGTTTTGTGCGCGTACGCTTAGTCGGCGGCGCCGGGGGGGACGATGGAGGCGTACGGGTTCGTCTAGCCATGAGTGGAAAGCTAGATGATGGGAAGATACAAGTCGCGCGTCCGGCGGGGGCGCGTGATGACTCGGAGAAGGCCGACATCAACTCCGCACGTGATGACGGAGAATCTCGGCCCGCGCGCGTCCGCCGGAGGAGCTTCGCGCGACTTGCCTTTCTTTTCTCCCGCCATCATCTGCTCCGCCCTCACGCTAGTCTCGCCCACCATGTCTGCTCTCGCTGTTCCGCCTCCTTTTCGTAAAGTGGCTGGCTCTGGTGCTCTAGCCGATACCGTGACGCCTAGTCTGCTCAAGGATGCGCTCACCTCTTGGCTGGAGGCTTCGCAGCACCAGCATCTCCTGCCCTTGGGGACGCTGACGCGTCTCATGCTCGCACACAATTTTCTGTCTGGGCTGAAGCTCTCTGCTGCCGTCGTAAAGACGGCATTTAAGTTCTTGGTTATTGAAATGGTGCGCGACTTACCGTACATCTTGATGTGATTGCTGACTTCGCGCTAGAACACGGCCCAAAGGCTCAACAAGGCGAACGCGGCCTTCATGGAGTACTTGAAGCCCATCCGCGAGCACAAGTCGGGTCATTCGTGGGACTGGGTCTGGGTGGCGAGGTTTTTGAAGGATGGGTTCCCGGAGGCGTTGAGGCCGGAGACGATAAAGGTGAAGGGATTTACCTACGGGCCACTTAGGTGGTGGGTCACGATCGGTGCGTCGCATTTTATGTAGGGTTGGAATCTTACTGATCAAACGTCTGTCCAGGCGGCCTGCGTGACAAGCAGATGCCGACTCGCGCTGACATCGTTGCGCACTACGACGAGCGCAAGCGCGTCGAGGAGAAGCGCAAGAACTACGAGGACGCTATCGCGAACGTGCAGGACGACAACGACTCCGACTACATCCCCAGCCCGCGTACCGAGTCGCCGCCTTTACAGCCGCGCGTGAAGCCGCGCAAGCCCACGCGCCCGGTTCCCACCGCTACTTCACCGCCGACCCACGCTCCCCCGCCCGCCCCGACTGCTGCTGCTGCTGCTGATCCTCCGCCGGCCCCCGCTACGGCTGCACCCCCGCCGGCCCCTGCTGAACCTGCGCCTCCGGCGGCCCCGACGTTCCCGCCGCCTCCGCCGGCTGTCCGTGCGCCGATGGAACATTCGGCGATCATTAAAGACAACAGTCTGCCGGCAACAGCGGCTGATTGGGGCCATCCGTCAACATGGCCGGACTATCACCTCAAGTCTGACGAGGTTTGGCGCCCGCCCCCCAACGCCAACTCCGCGAACGTGCAGCTCAACCGGACGCGCAAGGAGATCTTCGCGAAGGCCAAGGCGCTCAAGCCAGGCGAGTACTTGACGGAGTGCGACGTCTGGAGTATTCCTGAGGCTCACGGCCTGGACTCCGAGAATCCCGGCTTGAAGATGAGGGTGCGCCATTTGCAGTCACTGTTGAACTTACGATACTGATGCTGTGAATTTAGCGATCGTGCCAGAGCTGCATCGAGCTCGGCATGAAATGCATCAACCGCGGCGTGCAGATCTGCCTCAAGTGCTACGTCGCCAAGCGCAAGTGCTTGGACGGCCAGCTGCCGAAGGACAAGGTGTACAAGAACCACCCGAGGGTCAAGGCAAATCCGGCAGTCCGTAGGGCATTCATGCTCGATCTCGAGAAGAAGGGCTATATTCCGCCCGACGGCCACAAGAAGTGGTTCAACTACTTGTGTGCGTATACATCTGGCGTATTCATTCCCTTCTCGCTGCTGATATTAGTTGTAGGGCAAAGTCACATGCGCAAGGGCGACGCCGCCGCTCAGGGCCCTGCGCCTGCTGCTCCCGCTCCTCCGCCCGCTCCTACCACCGTCGCTGGCCCCGCGCCGGCTCAGGACGAGAAGAAGAAGAAGAAGGACTCGTCCGCATCGTCCACGACATCCGACTCCAGCTCCACTTCGTCGTCGTCGTCGAGCTCGTCGTCTGACTCCGACGATGACGACTCTGAGAAGCGCAAGAAGGCCAAGAAGGCCAAGAAGGCCAAGAAGGCCAAGAAGGCGAAGAAGGCGAAGGCGAAGGCCCTGCATGAAGAGGAGGAGGCTGGGGCGGGAGGGGACGTGGAGATGGAGGAGATTACGTTTGGTGAGGAGGAGAGCTTGGAGGATCCGGACGCGCTTGCAGACGACGAAGAAGACATGGACGCCGACTTCGATTTCCCCCCCGCAACGCCTCCGCCGGTACCTCCGCCGGCCCCTCCGTCTGCGCCTCCGCCAGCTGCCCCGACGGACCTGCAGCCCGCCGTCTCCCCCGAGGTTGGGTCGAAGCGCCGTCGCGACACGGCCCGTAGCGAAGGTGGCGACGCAGGGCCTCAGCAGAGTCCTGAGCAGCGCCCCGCAAAGAAGACGCGCCCGGACAATACGCTCGAGGGCCAGCACCCGGCTGCTGCGAAGGGCAAGGAGCCGGCTGGCGCGGGCGCGCGCAAAGGCCCGATCTTTGTTCATCCGCCGCCGAGCACGCCCCAGAAGCAGCAGGAGCGCCCCCCCGTCGAGCGCGCCGCGCCAGGAGAGTTTCAAGAGTATCCTCCGCGTCCCCCGGCCATCCCGTCCGTCCACCCGATCTCGCAACCCGACGCGACGTTGAGCGAGCTTCGCTACAACGACCTCAAGAGCAAGATCGAGCTCGACGGCAAGGCCAACGCGAACGGCGTTCGCGAGTACATCGCGAAGGTGTACGACACGAACACCGTGCGCCCCCGCCACACCGAGGTTATCAACGGGCTCAATTCGTTGCAAGGCGCGCTCAACGGCATACGCGATCAATCCCGCCTCACGGCCGTCGAGACACGCCTCACCAACCTCGAGGTGGAGCTGACGAAGCAGGGCAACGAGCGCAAGGCCAAGCTCGACAACATCGAGCGCCTCTTGAGCGACGTCCTCGCTGGCAAGCAGGCTGATCGACGAGACCTGGCGTCGCGCGGGGTTCAGACTGGGCCGCTCGAAGCGGATGGGGACGTCGACATGGGCCCGACAGCCCAGCAGGCCGCAGAGGCCGTACATAAGGCTCTCTCTGAGGGCCGTCAGCCTCCTGTGGACACAGCGACTGAACGGCAGGCGTCAAACAAGAACAAATCTACTGAGGGAGGGCGCGCGGAGAGCGCACCTCCGCCGGGTTCCCCGTCTCACGCAACTCCGCCGCCTCCTCCGCCGCACACGCCTCCGCCGCCGCCACCGCGCCGAACACCTCCGCCGCCACCACCGCGCCAGATACCTCCGCCGCCCCCTCCGCGCCTGTCGCCGCCGGGCCGTCCGGCGCAGGGCCCGTCGCCGCTGCCTCCATCCGCCCCCGCCGCTGCCACGCAGGCTTCAGTCGCACAAGTCGCCGTCGCGCCCCCCGACAGCTTGAATGCTAGGCGATCTCCTCCCCCGCTGGCGTCCATTGCGACACCAGGCGCGACCGCATCTCAGCCTGCATCTCAGGCCAGCTCACCACGATCCCCGGCATTGGAACCGTCATCGCTGTCCGCTGCGTCAAGTGACAGCGACGAGAATGACGTACCCGAGCCCGAGGGCGGGAAGAACTGGCCAGCAGGGAAGCGCGCTGGCGTAGCTAACGAGGGGGGCAGTGATGAGGATACGGACGCGATTGGTAGTCCCGATCCGGAGTTGGCCAAGTCCACGCGCAAGGCCCGCTTGGACAGCGACGACGACAGGGAGGAGGAAGGCATACTCCCCGCTCCACCGCATCCTCCCGCTCCTCCCCAACGCCCAGAACCGGACGTTGTGCCGTCCTCACAGGCTGGGGAGACCGACGGTCCGCCGGCTGGTAAGGCCGTCGTCGACGCGGATGGCGATGTTGCAATGGCGGAGAAGCCGGCGGACCCTCCCGCTACCGCGACAGGGCCGACGCAGGACTGGGCGAAGATCGCGGCGGATGCTGAGGCTCAGAAGAAGGCGTTGGAAGAGGAGGAGGCGCGAGAGGCAGCTGCGCGTGCGGGAGGGACGCCAAAGGCGACGGGTGGGCGCAAGCCCAGCAAGCGGAACACGAAGCCCGCCACCGCTGCTTCGGCACCAACAGCTTCTCCGGCCGCCCAGACTGGCAAGGCTACACGCTCAAAGGGTCAGGCGCCTGATCCAGGAGAGCTCCCGCCCACTCGCAAGCCCCGTGCCCCCAAGTTGTAATTCACGCTCGTCTCATCGTCTCGCCCGGCCCCGTAATGACTGCATCTCCCGCGTACAATTTCTTGTGTAATATGTCGTGCTGCTCATGTTTCTGTGTATATCTTGTTCCCAAGCATCCACCATCATTCTCTTTCCTTACTCTGCCCCCCCTTTTTCACTAATCTGTAGTCTTATTTATACATCTCTGAATGCCAGGGTGCATGTTTTGTTATTGGTAGCCATTCGCTGCAGCAATAGAGATTGTGCCAAAGAGTCGGTCGCGGGCGTCCGCGGCATCCCCGCCGGACCCTCCGCGCGACGACTCCGCCGGAGGCACCGAGATAGAATTTGTAGAATTGCAGTTCAAGTACTGGATTGCCTACTTTGCATGAAGACCATCGTGAATAACACCGGGTAAGCAGTCGTTGAATCGTTTCTTTGCGTAAGCAGCCATGTCCAACCAATCTGATCGATAGGCCTCCGCCATCATCTGATGTCCTCGCGAGTTCTGCATGATCTGACCTCTTTTCTTCCAGTGCCTTCCGAGGCTCCGGTAGCCGAGATAACACATCTGCATCTCGAATCGCAATATTGTGAGCTCCTCGGCACATCGGGCCTGGTTGCACTTGGCATTGATCCATCGAATTTTGAAGACTTCATATATGTGAGTGCTTGTTATTCACATTGTAATGAGAACAGAGACTAACATTCGGCTACAAACTGCTCATCTTCTTCCCTCGTCGCCCCTGACTGATCGTCTTGTCCTTCGGGTACCATTCTCCAGAACCAAGGTAGCACAAAATTGGGACTAGTACCACGAGTACTGTAGGTTGCTGTAGAGCACTTCAAATGCTCAGGCTCCAAAAATCGATATCGCGCTGTCCTAGCTTTCTTGTCCTCCTTGCCCTGGACGGAAGTGTCCCAGTCGAGTTTTCGCAGTTTCGTTGCACACATGTTGTAGATTTGCGCGTGGAGTCGTACCGCCTTTCCTTGATTTTGCACCTCTTCGTAGGCCCTGGCCGTGAGATGGTGCCCACGAGTCTCGTTACCTCCTCCTGAGCGAATCTTTTGAAGGTACGTATTGGCCTGGTCAATGATAGTCGTTCGAACTTGTCCGAGTTCCTCCTCCATTCGCGCCATCAGCAATTTACCCTCCACCTCCATTGCTCGTTGTTTGATCCCGAGTTCCGTGTCCACTCCCTCGTCCTCCAGTTTACGCCAGTCGAAGCTGCGAGCCGACGGCAGATCGACCGGCCTGAACTCTGCGGCCCGCCGGAGGTTCCGCTCGCCCTCATGTCGCGGGGGCTCCGCCGGGCCTCCCCACTCGTCCTCCTCCATGAGTTTATGCAGACGGACCTCCGCGAGCTCTCCTGGACTAGGCTTTGATCGCAAGGCGGCTGCCATGTCGGTGTTGCATTTGTTAATTCTGTTGTGGAGCTTCGTCCTGTTGCCCGCCAGTGTCCTCCTATCTGATGCAGTTGTTGCCTGTTTGTCAAAGGCTTGCAACTTCAACCTGACAGGAAAGTCAAATATTGTATCCCAGAAATAGTACAAATACTTACTGATCGACTTGAAGATTGACACTGCTGATGAGAGCTTGAACTAAACCACCGCCTTGAACAAGATTAGCCTCGTCCTCCAGTAGCTCTGTCTCGGTGTCTTTTCTGGATGGGACTTAATGTACGAGTCATCAGTCTTCTAACAAAAATAACAGAGTGTTACAAGTACTGACCTTGCGTGAGTTCGGCACCAAACAGTTCGTCTGCTTTTAGTGGGTCTGAAATTTGCAGATGTTCGAAACGTTGCCTTTCCATCTCCCACTTCGTCTGGTCGGCCTCAGAGACATTCATCGACAACTTCACAAGCAACTTGTTCCTTTGCGACATCTCGACTTGATATTTGTCCCATTTCCGTGCGAGAGTGTCAGCTAACCAATAGGATCAATAAAGAACGGCTTTGATTGATGGTGAAAGCACTTACCCATGTCGAGTGTTTTCCTAAGGTTACTGTCCGATTGGAACAAAGTGATCACCTCCTCCCTATGTGCCAACGACATTCCACGACAAGACTCCAGAATGCCGTTGAGGATCGACCATAGAGTTTCCAAGATCTCACCATCCACAATGCCGGTGTGACGGGCGTACTGAGTCGAGTACCGGCCATAGCATTCGAAGACGTGGCCAAAGATATGCCATACACCAACACCACCCATGACTTCCTCGAACTCTGGCCAGGACAAGTGCGGACTCTTATCGAACCGCTCACGAAGATGTTTTCCATACTGGCACCAGATGTCGTAGAGGATTTGGATCCGTCTGACTCGCTCTGCGTCTGTGCAGACTTCGAAAATCTTGCTCAGGGCAAGGTCCGCCGGACCCTGTCTACGGCGCGTCAGCGGAGGGCCCGCACGATCCCCGCCGGGGAATGAACGTACCCTTCTCCTAGTTCATAATTGCAAGTCCCACAGGCTGCGAAATGTCCGTGGCGTGCACAAGCCCATGAACCAATTCCTTTAATGTCGGTAATTTTGTTTCGACTTTTTCCAGTCACAGCGGCAGCTTGATGTTTGTGACAGGGCTTGTCGTTGGCAAACTGGACTTTGTTTAGTTTTATGTAATTAAGGTTGAACTGGAGACCACTTACCAGTTCAGGCTGCACCTTCTGTAGATCTCTGTCTGTAACATTCTTTTTTAAAGCCGCCCGAACTTCATCAGGGTGTTGAAAGGCACCGGTACCCGGGAACAAAGGTACATTGTTTCCCGGCTCCTTGGAGACTGTGTGCTGTGCACTGAAATTGCCGTCGTGGACCCAGGAAAAAAAGATTGCCCAGGCATTTGGATCTCTTTCCCAAAGTGGGGGAAGATTGTCGACAGAGGGGCATACGACACATTTGTGAAATAATCCACCAGGAGGGGGAGCTCGCCAGTTGTTGTAGTCCTGATGAGCATAGCCATGAACAATGAGAGAGTCGACTGCTGTGTACTGTCGCATGACCCTGAGATGCTCCCTGTATCGATTCTGTTAAATGTCAAGTTCAATTTTAATGGACTTGTTCATCCTGAGATCCCACTCACGACGACAGTTGAAGGATGTAGAGGCCGGGTTATTCTGCGGATCTTCCGAGAGATGGCTTGCACTGACACTTTGCATTCCAGTCTCTCAATTTGCTGACATGCCAAACCCTCCACCGTGAATGCAGTTCGAGGACTTTTGCTGGTCGCGGGGAACAAGCCTCCGTAACGAAGCATCTGCTCGTCAGGCTCAAGCTCACGGCCTTCGCGACAAACACAAAACGCCACTCCCAACGCATGCAGGTCATGCTCGTGTGCAAGCACCATGACCTTGTATCCCCAGGAATCCTTGCGAACCAAAGAGTTCCGTCCCCTTTTCCGCGGCACACCTTCAACGTGTTCGTCGTCGCTTTCTTCGTCCTCGTCCTCGATCTCCTCTGCTTCGACCTCCCCCTCGTCCATCTCTTCGTGACTACCTGCCCACTCATTCCACAAAGGATCGTCCGGATCCTCCCCGACAGACCAGGATTGACCGCTGACGCTTTGAGGCTCAGAGTCGAGACGTTCTTCTGGGCCATCTCCGTCGGACCTCCGGAGTCCAGATACACCTCCGGCGGGGGTGCTCGATCTCGAGCCTCCGCCGCGGCCTCCGCCGGACCCACTTGAGCTGCCATAGTGGGGAGGCACTCTATCGTCAAATCCGGCAGGGAGTCGATAACGACCTTCCTCGTACCCGGGGCACTGATTAGTACCTGTGGCCATTGGGCAAAGCTGGATGAAGATGCCGGCATCTCTGAGGCTGGCCTCTCGATACTGCATCCCGGTGAAGTATCGAACACGGTGAAAGGGATTCGACATGTGCCTCTTCCTGATGCATGGAGTGCAAAGGTCCTTGTCCCGTCGACATCCATCACAATGCCAGAGTCCGCCGTCGATCTTTCCACAATCGGCACAATCCATGACTTTCGGCGGACCGTAGTACTCAACGATACAATTGGCGTATTTGGCAGCCACATTTCGTTTGGCGAACTGAGCCATTTGATCGACATTCGTCTGCAGATCGGTCAGTTTGAGGTAGAGACAACCCGGGCTCATTACCCACATTTCGAGCAGGCAGTTGATTCTCCTTGGACGAAGCTAGAGTCGATGACTGAGAGTCTCTTAGCATGCCATCGAGACCTATGGGCTGGTCGTCTGGAAGGTGCTCGTAGAGACTCGTTTGGGGACCGACGCGGGGGCCAGCTGGGCTCCCGGAGGGCCCGCCGGACCCCGTGCGGACACTCCTGCCTCCGCCGGAACCAGCAACCTCCTCCGCTCCGCCGTGATCATCCGCGACTGCTGGCCTTGTCAGGGTGCATTCATTCAAAGGTTAGTAAACATGCCTGTTCCAGTGTATAGAGATGACGATCCCTCTCGCGATGCATCCGGTTGGCCTCTGTTTAACCCTCGTATCGGCAGGGTAAAGGCTCCCTGTACTCGTCTTTTCTTTGTGGCTGGAAGGGGCTGTGCAGCCGGTTCGATTGTCGCCCGCTGAGTCGGACGCTTCGTCTTCCGGGCAATGACGTTATTGAAGTTACGAGTGTTGTTCGTGACTGAGAATTGTAATGCCGAATCTTGACCTGTTGACATACTGCGAACTACACTCGAGCCAAAGGACGATGGTTGTTGCAGGCCGATGCAATTTTCATCAGGCCGGGATGATGGCCATCGCGTGGACGGGACTTCCCGCCTGTCATCAACACGTGGCTGGGTCATCTCCGTCGGAGGCCCAGCTGGTGATGCCCTCACTTACTACCAATTACCTAGTACTATTTGATATGATTAGGCAAGTATCGCTCCTTAGCTGGCTAACTTGACAAGCCTCATTGTGGTTTATCCTGGTTACAGGCTCTCCAGACATCTGAAAGCTGCACGTCTTACATTGCCTCTTTAACAAGAAAAAGACCAAATGAGTTCCTATTGGGGTACTCCCTCTTATTACATGAGATTCAACCCTGGGACAGTCTGTACCAGCATTGAACCACATGTGGAAATGATACTGGTATGATTGGGGGCAGTTGTGATGAAGGAGG
>UWZB01000428.1:0-11791 GCA_900536885.1 Peniophora sp. CBMAI 1063
ATCAGAGGCCCGCCGCCGCGGCGCGCTCGCCCTCGCAGACGTCGAGCTCGCTCCCCCCGCTTCCCTTCCTCTAGGTACCCAACATGTATATATCACCCAGTAGCTATAATAAATCTCTTTTCATCTATACACATGCTGTACAATAAAAAACTTGCGGAGCGAACAAAAACGAAGTATATTGAAAGAATGAAGTCCATTGTGGGCTACTAGTACGAATTACCGAACAAGTAAGTCTCCAAAGTCCCTCGCAATACCCTCAACATCGTCCCCACCCTCATCGGCTTCGTCTTCCGAGCTGGACGACTCCTCATCGTCTGGAGCAACAGACATGCCGGCCTCCTCGTCGACATCCATGCCATCTTTCGGAGATGACCGAGTCGCTATAGAGCTGCGGAACGCGAGGGCGCGAGGGCGCGGACGATAGACGTGGGTTGGCGGAGGACGCGGACCAGTGTACGACTTGTCCCGATAGATTTCATCCAGAACGCGCCGATGTTCGTCGTTCTGGATACGACGAGCGGCAGCCTCCCGTTCGAGGTAAACCGCGAGACCGCGAGGAGAGACGCCCAGAGACGAGTCCTGCGGCGTACCACGCAGGCGCTCGATGGCGCTATCGTAGATATCGTCCTCCTTATCCACCCAATCCTGCATGCGAGGGATTTCGTGGTGGAGGCGGTCAAGCTCCTCCTTGGCGCGTTCGAGCTTGAAGAAGGCCGTTTGCGCCTCGCGGTTCTTGCGGTCCATCCACGGCTTGTGGAGGATGTCGTGGGAGGACTCCTTGAGAACGTCCAGCTCGGCGGAGTAGCCCATGTCGACGACCTCTTTGTACGAGAGCTTCGGCGCTCCGGGGCGGTGAATGGCGCGGAGGCGGTTGACATTGGTGATCGCGTTCCGAATCGCGCTGCCGCGACGGGTAATGGCCTTCGCGAGATGCTTGCGCTCCTTGTAGCCTATAGCATCATCAGTACGTGCCCACAAAGAAATTACAGATAAACTCACCGACTCGTCGCAGATGAGACCTTGACAGTTCTTGCAAACGAGCAACGAGCAAGCGCTCGAGCTTCTGTACAGCGAGGATGAGTTTTCGTTGCACAGCATACTGCTGAGCGGCGAGAAACTCGGGACTCTTAGCATCCCACCGCTCGATCCCTAGATCGCGCTCGAGTGCCGCCGCCCGCTTATCTAAGTTGGTGAGCTTACGATACGCGATGATGCGCTCGCGCTCTTTGTACGACTCGAGGAGGTGAGGCGCGGTCGCAGCACCGAGAACGCGAGTGGCAAGCTCTCGAGCGGGGGTGGCCTCGAATTTCTGAAGCGCAAGCCTGCAACCGAATGAATGAGCTCCTTGCCAGCTGGGAGATAACATGCATGCTCACTGTTGGACTTCGAGATCGAGGCGCACAGCCGCATACTTCGTCTTCAGCTGATCGAGAGGGGACTCCTTGCGCAACGCTTTATAGTAGGCGCGCTCGTCCTCGAGCCAGGACACATAGTCCTTGCTGGTCTCCTTGCGAGCGGCCAGCAGCTTGGTGTTGTCGGCGATGATCTTGATGCTTTGTCTATGGTTGTTGCGCATAAACTTGGCTATAGGGCGGTTAAAATGAGTACAATATCAATATAGTAAACGACTTACTGAGAGCCCCGTACTTGTCGCGCCGAAGGCCATCGAGATGCAAGGTGATGAATTGGATGTAGTGAAAGTGCGAGGCGTGGCGGACGGCATGTGCAACGCCATTGAGGCTGGAGAAGATGCGCTCGCAGACCTCGAGATCTTCGATCCCGAGGCCCTTGAGGAAAAGCGGGTGGTTGTACAGCTGGCACTCGCGCTTGTGAGCCCAGCCGTGGAAGGCGTTGACGACAACACGTAGCCGTAGAGTGGCCATGCGATTCCCGAGGCTACTCTTCTTGATGGTCTCCTTCATCGAACACCCAATGTCGGTCGCCAGCAGCTGATCTTCGCCGTAGATTTCCAAAATGCGGTCAGCAACTGCGAGGCAATACTTGGCCCTGCGAGAAAGGTTAGCACAAATAAGTAGTATAGATCAGCCAGGGCACATACTGTTCGCCAGACTGGATCATCTGCTCGATGAACTCCACGATACCGTGGCGGCACGAGCAAAGGTAGACGCCGGTCTGCTTGAATATCGCGGTATACGCGACGTCCTCAGCTTGCGCGCGTTCGGCCTTCCAGGTCTGCACAGACGGACATACACCGTCATCCTCCTCCTCCTCCTCCTCAGTCTTTTTCTTCTTCTTGCCCTTGTCCCTACGCTTCACCTCGTCAGCGAACTTGTCGACGTCCTCGGGCGAGATCCAGAAGGTGGGCGGCAGTAGGTCGCGGTGATCGGTGTGGCCGCTGTTCAGCAGGCGCTTCTGCGACTCGTTGCCGTCAGAAGCGTGCATCCGCTCTGGATCCATCTTCTTCTCGCCGGGAAGCTGGAACGGACCGTGAGCGTGAGTGTGGGGACGACGTGGGAGCTCAACAGAAAGCACACCTTGTTACCACACGGCGGACACGCGTACTTCGCGTACCAGTCCTTCTCGTCGCGGCCCAGCTCCTTGTCGACGAGCTTCTGAACATCGCGCAAGATAGCGAGGTACGCATCGAGTGCGAGTCCGAAAGACTCTCGCAAGGACTCACGGTACTTCATCTAGATCACATCTAATCAATGATCATCGATACAATAGTTTGTGAGTACGTACATTGGACAATTGGCATACAGCCTTCATCCATGGCATAGCAGTGCAGGAGGGGAGGGCCATGCGTAGCTGTCGATGCTGCTCGAGGCCACGTATCTCGAAGGCGACACGAGGCCGTGTTGGATGGCCAGGCAGACAGCCGATCCGGGCGAGAGCAACGGCAGCGGAGTCTTCGGAGCGCTGGGGTACTACAGTCTGGTAGGCTTCTACTGATACAGTCAGTAGTGTCGAGAGGCCAGTAATCTATCACGTACTGTCGGCGCCGAAGACGAGGATCTTGAAGTGATGGACATCGGCGCTGTCCGCAGGATGCGTGATTTCCTGCGCTAAGTGCTCGAGGTAGGCGACCAAGAGATCGGGAGCAATCCGCGCCCACTCCTTGTGCAGTGCTGCATTGTCGTCCGTGCGGTTGTGTTTTTGCCGACGCGGTTTCTTCGAGTATAGCCTTGGGCCAGGTGTGAATATCAAGCATGAAATGAAACACTGTAGGCGTACCCGGTATACCTATTTTCCCCTTCGCCCTCATCCGTGCTCTCATCCGACGAGCTCTCATCGTCATCCTCTTCCTCTGCAGCCTTGCCGCCCTCCTCGTCGTCCGAGACTATGCCGTTTTCAAACTCGGCCGGGACCCATGCATCGTCTTCATCATCCAACATCAACCCCGCCTCCTGCTTGGCCTCTACCATCCTACAACGCGCCATGCCTTCCATCTCTGAGAGGGTCGTCAGTTTCCAAAGCTGAGAATAGAACTGAAGTACGTACCACGGCGCCATCTCTCTTTCTCCCGCTCGAACTCCTGCTCTCGCTCCCACAGATCCTTCTCCCGCAGAATCCTCGATGTCGCCTTTGAGCCGCCGGAGAGGATATCAGCAGCATTTATCGAGCTGGAGCGAACACCTTCGGGCCGGCCTGTAGCCCGAGGCATGGGCGAGGGTGTGGACGGGAGAGAGCAAGTGCGCGCCACACGCTGCGCTAACGCGCTAACGCGCAAACGAGCTCACGTGCACCGCGTCTGGACGCGCGCGGCCAACCGCCTCCAAGTCGAATCCGCGCCTTGTACTCACCCGTCTTCCATTGCCTTGCTCGAGTTCACCCAACGCCTGTCCTCCACTCACTATGGCCACCTCGCGCAGCTTTTCCGATGATCTTGATGGGCTGGTCAATGGGATGGGAGGTCTAGGTATCGGCTCGAGTACGTCTCTTGGTCCAAGACCCAAACACGTCTTGAACATCCATAAGGGGACGATTTATCGAAACAGGCTAACAACAATAAGTATCTATGGTTCTCCTCGGAAAAAGGACCTGGTACAGGTAATGACTGGTACGCTCGATCTCACCTGATCGCCCGTTTATATCGAACTAATAGCACTGTCCAGGAATCGAGCCGGGCTCGAGACGCTGAACAAACCGGGAAGCCGCGTCCGAGCGTATCAGCGGTCCGGTGGACGTGTATCTGAAGGTGCCGCAGAGTCGGTATCTAGAGGTGTGGCCTTAGCACTGCTGTGTTGCTCTCTGGTGGGATAACTGACCTGTTCCACAAATCCGACAGGCGTAGCAGATACCGCATCTCCTTCCCTCCTCCCCACCATAGACGCTCCACCTCCCACCGCGGCCGTTGTAATACTGGGATGGTCTCCCGTTGAGCTCGACTACAGGCTCCAGCAACACTGCGCCGCCACTCTCGTCGGTATGAATCGTGCTGGGCTTCGGAGATGGCACAACCGCTGGTTTGTCGTCCGAGCCGGGAGATGGCAGGGGGTTACTGATGACATGCAAGTGTCTGGTCTAATTACTGGAGAAACCGTACTAACCGCCGGTCTCTTAGCTCAATCTTGTATAGCCTGACTACTCGTCTCAAGGAGAGGGATCTCCTGGATGTGCGATATGCCGGGAAGACACTTACCGCCTGGGATATGTTCTGCACCATGGCTAATTCGGGAGAGCTTCAAGACTCTAAGGGTGAAATAGTGGTACGTCCTTTCATATTGCCAGCGCCGAAACTGTCTAATTTCTTCTGCACCTTACACACAGCACGCACGAACTGTCGATCGGGTATCCCTCTACGCCGAAAGGATGCCCTGGCTTCCTCGTTTGGTGGCCTCCGTTGCGCAGTGTGGCCGCAACATCCCACCTCATTCACTTGAGGTCAGCGAGGACTCGTTCATGGTCGTCCTGCCAAGCCCAAACCAGGATGAGCTCGACAAGATCGCCTGCGATCCCGTTGACCAGCCTATTCCTGGCTTTCCCGAGGCCGCAAATGCTTCGAGAAGGTTTCGTGAAGGTATGCATGTCGACCTCGAGGCAACCGTCAGACGGCCCGCTGGATCCCCGCTTACACCCTCTGTTCTCTCACCCGCAACGCGCCTGGCTTTCGACTCATCGTGGATGCAAGCGGATTCTCGGCGACGCGACTGGCATGTCGTATTCTGTGGTAGGCAGATTGGTGTCTTCGGTAGCGAGTGAGCAATGGTGCCAACTCCTCACCGCATTGAAGCTATATGCTATAGTACCGAGTCTCGTGCGGCCTATGAACGCGTCTCTGGCGCTAAGCAGAACAAGTATAAGTGCGAGGCAGATGCACAGAGGGCCTTTCAGCAGGCTTGGCTCAACGATGAGGTCGAGCTACGCTTGGTGGAATCAGGGAGAAGGCGTTGACTGCTATGCCTTTTCGATCTCGCCATGTTCCCTCTACACTGTTATATGCCTTGTATCTAGACCCGCCCTCATGTAGACTGTACGCTAGCTGCTCGATCTTATATGACTCCGTTTGCCATGCACTATCTGCAAGTGTTGCGCTCCTCGATAGCCTGCAAGAATGAACTTGAAGGAGATGTATGGGGCTGTCAGGAAGTAGTGAGATACAGTCGAGAAGTACCATATATGCCATATTTTAAGGATGCGAACTGTAGTCATGCCATATAGCTCGAAGATGCCAAAGTCTGGGGTATATACTGGGTGGGTGGGCTGAAAGACGTCGGAGTGACGGTCTTGCATTCGTCTGCGCGACGAATCGCTTCGCGAACTTGTTCGCCGGCCACCCCTCAACCGTCTCGAAAGTACAAAGCCTTACATGCCCTAATATTTTTACGTAGAAACTATCGGGCATACATCAAGAGTGCAGAAAAAAAATACCGAGGTCATAGCTCTGGATGTGCGAGTACTGTAAGTGTTTGACGATGCAACGCCCCTTATAAGGAAGGTGGCTCGCATCCGCCTCTGCTGCTTTCGCGCTCGACGCGTCGCGTGGCTCCCGTTCGCCCATATTCGCGCACCCTCATCTCCGCGCACTGCTCTTCTCCCTCTGCCTCTACATGCGCGTTCGTCTGCGCTCGCCAACACCTGACTGGCTGTGTACTGGCGAGGACGTGCCGGGGCCGTTGCTTGGCTCAAGCAGCGAAGAGCGTGAGCAAGTGGCCGTGCCAAACAAGAGGTATCTCCATTACTATACCCGGTACATTCTCAATAACACAATTCCTCACCAGCACAGAACGCTCACGTCGTCATCGTGCATTGAAAGGAGGTGGGCGCAAAGAGGGGAAACAGAAGCTCCTGCGCCGAAAGCGCGATATACTCGGTCAACGCAGGTACGCAAGTATGCCTTTATTATATATTCGGGCTAAGTTACAATTGACCTAACAGTAATACCCACTCCTCCTTCGCGCTGAGAAGTGCCGAACGCGAGGCGTCTCTCACCACCGCGCAAACGCTCCGCGAAAAAGCAGAGGTTGACGGCCTCCTCACGTACCTCGGCTACTTCGACCCACACCCTGGACGGCCTCCAACAGCACAGGATACCCGCCACTCGTTTGTACGCCGGTACATCTTGGAGCAGCTCGCACGAGTAATGGCCGCTGAGGAAGGTGTCGTGTGTGGCAAAAGGAGCACTCGTGCGAACCCCGCGTACTTCGCGCGTCGGCTCGTAGCAGGTTGGGGGCAAATCTTGGACTTATGGGAGGCTGGCGAGGAGGATGCACTAGGGCGTGCTCACGAGGAAGGCGCGCTCATCCTCCGTGGTGCACGATTCAATGCAGCTGGAATGCGCGATAGGCTCTCTATGTATGTAGGGTAAGTAGTATATAGCTGTATACATACGGTGCCAAATGAATGGGCGGTTAGAATGGTCACGCACGCGTGATCTCTGTTGAAACAGTCACATTGTGGTTTGTTAGGCCACAGATCGAACCAAAGCCGACGCCTTACCTTCGTTCTCGCCCCCGTCGCCTACAGTATCGCATCTAACTCTTGTCACCTCGAAGGGCAGTAATGGCGCCGGCTCATAGTAGAATGATGCAGGCATGTACACTTTTCATTCCCATTCTGTGCTCTCCTCGTTTGCTTTGACTGCCGGCCCTGTGCGTCGCAGAGCTCGCTTGCAGCCGCCCGCTATGGTCTCGTACGCCTGAATGCGCCCTCACCAGGGCACTGACGGGTCTCGATAGCCAGCAGCGGGGTTGTCGAAGGTCGGGCGGCTTGTGGCGCGCATGCCCACGGTCTTCACAGACTGTCGCCGCGATTCTCGGCGCAGTTTTCTTCATCCCCTCACATATCTACCCTGCCACTTCTTTCAGGCTAACCGAATGGTAGGAGCCGGCAGGCAGGACACGATCTGGCCGACAGTTCTCAGCATACCAGCCAGAGACTATCGAGGCGCCGATCGACTACGCTCGACTTCTCAAATACGCCGTTGAGGTTCAGCTCAGCCCGGACGAACCTATCTCAGAAGGGGCCGACCACGGCAATTTGCACCGCGAATCGCCGCCTTCATCTGAGCCTCTGCGTAGCCCTTCCCCGTCACGGCGCAGCACCGTCTTCGTCGTCCCTTTGGACGATCTTATTGGTGAGATAGCCGCTGCCGAAGTCGCATCTGACCTCGGCGCCGGCCTCAAGCGCAAGGCAGGCGGTGAGTACTCTATGCACTCAGCTTCATCTCTTACTTACGCATTCTTACAGGGTCTGATGATGCTGGCAATGGGGCGGAGAGTGCGCCCTCGCAGAAGAAGCGCAAGAAGAGCGCCGTTCAGAAGCAGAAGAGCAAAGTGGCCGCGAAGCTTCGGAAGAAGGCGACGGCCGCGGCTGCATCTGCATCGGGAGAGCTTCCTCGACGCCGCCCGGGCTTTGCAAAACACGGTGTTGACGTCGACGTCGAGGAGCCGGCCGTCAAGATTGCTGCCCATGCCTTTCGAGTGGATCGGTGGGGGTATGGGGCGATCAACGACGGTTCGCTCAAAGACGTGCCGTGGACCGCGCAGGACCTCGACGCCGAGGGGGTTCGTTATATACGGTGGGACGGAAGGTCAGCGATTCACGGTTTTTCTACTCGCACTATGACTGACCGTATCTGCAGGACTACGAAAGTGATTCTTGATGCAAAACGGCGTATCGTGGCCGTGCTCCTCGCGCGTCCTCGTGAAACGCCTGGCCCGGACGGCAAGACGAGCTGGACGTGTGCGATGGAGAGGCTTGCAGCGCTGTTCGAGCGTATCCGCTCCGAACACGCGGGCGATTGGAAGGGCGAAGACTACAACGGCCGCCGTGGCGAGTTCACGTCTTTTGGGTTTGGCTCTTCGTATGGTGGAGGACAGTCGGTATGTGATCTCCGCCGTCCCCTAGCCAAGTACTCACATTCCAGCAGCTCCCGGGTAGCCTTCAAAAGGATGGCTGGGAGGCCGACGTCGAGCGCGAGTTGCGCAACAACGAAGACCTGCAGCGTCTTGCACGCTGGGGCAGTGGTGAGTCTTATATCTTTACCCTTCCGTCCTCTTGCTCATTATCCAAAGAGGGTTTTGCCTCGTTCTTTCCAAAGGCGTATGCATTCGCCAACGACGTCATGAAGCGGCTCTTCGCCCGCGGTGAGGCAACTCGCACCATGCCCGGTAGTGTGTACGCCGCGTCGACGTGCAACCTCGGCCCACGCACGGTATGCCTCGACCACACCGACCATCTTAATTATCCCGGTATCCCGTGCGTCATCACGGGCTTTGGCGACTATGACCCCGACGAAGGTGGCGACCTCTTCCTGTTGAACTTCGGGTTGCGCATTAGGTTTCCTCCCGGTTCGACCGCCATACTTTCGTCGGCTGGTGTACGACACGGCAACACCCCGGTTCCCCAAGGCCAAACCCGCTACTCGTACACCCAATACACTGCCGGCGGCTTGGTTCGTTGGGTAGCGCTGGGGCATCAGAAGGCTACGGGCATGAGTAGTGCATACCGCTCGAAGTTCTATGGCCCTCCTGGGTCAGATTGGAAGGAGCAGCTCTCGCGCTTGAGTATATACGAAGAGCTACCTGCTGATCGTGCAGCGCTTGCAGCGTACTCCGAGGCATAGATAGAAGATAGGGTAGCATATTCTCTATACAAGATACACAATATACATTGTGAATAAATCTGTTTGAAATATTGAGGCACCCCCCATGTGGGCCGGAAATTGCCGGTTCGCCTTGTAACTCAGCTCCCGTTCCGCAATCCCTGTCCTCCGAAAGGCACCCGGTTACCAGTCAGGCTCCACCATGTCCTCCAGCTCGAACGCGCCCTCCCCCGCCGCTACCAGCCCTGTGGTCTCGTCCCAGGCCCGCATCTCCGACTCGAAGAAGGAGGAGCAGAAGCAGAAGGCAGCAGCCAAGAAGGCGACCGATGCTCTCTACATGGCGAGAATTGGTGAGGAAAGGCGAGGCCTATATGATACGGCAGTAGACATTGCCGACGAGTTCGATATGTGAGCTGTGGCACATCTCATTCAAATTAGGCGCTCACGAAGCATCCAGGGACTACCGAGACGTTCTCGTGGAACTCTTCCACACGCGGCGGGAAGTCGCAGGCAACCGCGAGGCGAGCGGCTTCAACGAGTATGTTGCCGAGTGTGTACCCATCGTCAACAGTCGTGAGTACTCCACCATGCCCCATTTGTGCTCGGTTGACAGAGCCCAATCCAGAGCTGGAGCCTCACGAGAGCCGCGTCAATTCCGCTACAATAAAAAATCATCGGCTATGGCCGGGGCTTGCTAAGCGCTGGCACGAGGAAATTAAAGTCAATGAGAAGAAACTCGAGGCGTACAAGCTGGCCGCAGAGGAGAAGAGAAAGGCAAAACTGGCGGAAGCTGAGCGCTGAGCGGGCAACGTCGAAGACGGTTCGCCAAGACGCGACGCGCACGATCAAAGAGGTCGAGCGTGCGGTGAGTTCACTGTGGCGGAAGCGGCGGCGCGAGACTCATATTTATTGGCAGCTCAAAGGGCTACACATACGCACGCGTGCCGAAGTTCTCCTCGTCGTCGCTCCTGGCAACGAGGACCGTCAATTTACGCCCAACGTGCGCTCAACGCCGGACATGGACCTGTTCGTCATGAATGCATTCAATATCATGCCTATCAAGCTCGGCGACAAGTTCTGCCATAAGCAGTTCGGAGGGAAGTCGAAAGCCGGTATGTATATACTCATCGAGTCATGGAATACTCACCGACACGCCTCGTATAGCGCCGAACAGGAACGACAAGGTCGTTGAATCCCGCGACAGGATCTCGTCAGGCCTGCGTACGTTCTTGAGTTGTCGTTCCTCTCGCTGTCGTACTGCCATTTCCTGCAGATAGAATCCTACGTCTACACGACAAAATAGCGGAGGGCGAGATGGTCGAGATGCAGTATGCGAACTACAACGAGCTCGTGGAGCAGTACGGCGTCGCCCTTGTCAACTGGCCGCCCGAGGGCGAGCCCATGCTGAACCCTCAACTGGTAGCAGGAAAGGGGAAGTTGGACCTGCTACACAAGGGGCTGAAGGACGGGAGCATCTATTGGGCGCGCATGACGGACGAGGAGATGGAGAAGCGAAGGAGCGACCTCGAAGCAAGCATTGAGCGTGGGGAGGTTGTTCTCCAGCCGAAGCGCAAGGGTAAGAAGGATGCTTCAACCAAACCACCACCGGCTAAGAAGTCTCGCACCCGCTCTCGCAACCGCTCTCCGCCGTCCTCGTCCTCGCCTTCTCCTGCGCCCTCCCCAGCTCCCTCCGCCGAGGCCGCGTCGCAGGCAGCCGCGCCTGCAGCTGTGGCGCCGGGGCCGATACGCTCAGACGCGGCCGCACCCTTCCACACCGGTGCTCCCTCGGATGGCAGCCGCCACGCCTACACGCCCGCGCCCGGCACGCTCGTTGACCATCAGCTGAACGGCGGCGCACCGCGTATGCAACTTCCCGTCCAGCAGCCCCAGCCCACATACGCCGCACAGCAGCCAGCCGCCTATCCGCCTCAGCACGAGCTCGACGCCCTTCGCATGCCACCGCCCACCCGCCCGCCTTCCATGGCATACTCGCAAGCCGCCGGCGCTATTCAGCCGATGGGCCCTCGTGGACACCAGCAGGGCAGTGCGTTTGGTGGTTACGCCTACCCGCCGCCTCGACAGGGTGCACAGGTCACTCCAGTCAGGACGCCATCCCGTGCATATCCCTCGCAGGGCATGCAGCCTGGCCCGTACTATACCCCGCCTTCTTCTCGACCCCCCTCCCTTCCTCCCTCTCGACCTCCCTCTTCATACAGCTATCAACAACCACCCGCCTTCGCACAGCCTCAGCCTGGCACACCATCCCGTCAGCATGCCAGTCTGCCTCAGGAACGACTCGGTCAGCAGGGGCATATGCCTCTATACATGTAGCTGCTTTGTATTATTTCCGCAGAATTATTCCTACAACAAATAATATACTCAATTGTTTAATGAATACATGAATACCTACTTCGTTGAGTGACATAAGCGAGATCTACCTATCGAAAGGAGTCGAAATATGTATACATGTTGGGTACCTAGAGGAAGGGAAGCGGGGGGAGCGAGCTCGACGTCTGCGAGGGCGAGCGCGCCGCGGCGGCGGGCCTCTGATGGCGCGCGCGCGGCGGGAAGCGCCTGTGATGGCGGGGACGCGCGGGGAAGCATGTGAAAGAGCCTTCGGAGGCCTCGGAGCGAAGTCCGTACGGCGCCGAGAGCCTCCGGTAGCCGCAGGTACCTATGACGTCCCCGGCCCTAGGTATACTGGTGTAGCATAACCGTTTTTGTTTCCGGGTAACGTTGGGCAACGGGGCGGAGCCCGGGCCGGGCCTGCCGCTATGCTGGCGG
>UWZB01000429.1:903-11159 GCA_900536885.1 Peniophora sp. CBMAI 1063
CCATACTTGTCTGTCCCTTCTGTTCTCCCCGTCTCCGTCTGCTGTTACGACTCTGGATCGTATCACTCACCCCACCCTCGGCGCCAGCCGCCGGCTGCGTTTGAATTACGTGGCCACGTCTCAATACTACTTACCTATATCGCTCCCCAGTCTGGAGCGTATCTCCGCTTTGTCCCCTTACTGTACGCTTGTAGCGCGCGTCGCTGTGCGGCGCTTTGGCGTCGTCTGCTAGGCGGGCGGCGTTGTTCACCACGCAATAAACCCAGTACATCTTTTCAATGCTGTGTGATTACAGGATACTGCGGACCAGCCGCGCGACTCTACGGGACGAATTACATGAACGATCACCGACAGGGTCTTTCGACCAGGAGCCCTTCCCCTTACGAGTGCCATCGACGAGGATGAGGCGCCTGCGCCATTCTCAGGTCTTGTACAGCATCAACGGCGCGGCTGTGTCTATGCGACCTGCGCTTGCGCTGTGCGATAGCGGCGCTGCTCGCACAGGTTGCCTTGGCGTCTTCGGCACCTGCGGTGGTCAGCGAAGCGAGGTCGCTGGTGTTATTGTCCGCGGGCGCTGTCGAAACCGTCGTAGCGGGCAACTCCGTAGACATCACGGTAGCCGTACTGCCCATTGAAGTTTGCGCTTGAGAGACTGCAGTGCTTTGCGAACCGCTTGCCGGGATCGAATTCTCGCCCACTGAAGACCCTGTATCGGACGCATGGGCAGAGCTAGAGCGCGCTGTGAGGTCTTTACCTCCAGCCGAATCGTCTATCGCTCGGACATTACTAACGGGTCCTCCAGGGAACTCGTAATCGAGGTTTGCGTCGTAAACTGCCTGTCCGTGTATCTTGATCCCGGGGTCTTCTTGGGAGTACGCGCCGGAAAACGATACGAACGCGTTCGGCTTCTCCGAACCCGACTGGTTAGAGTTGCTGATGTTGAGTTGTGCGCACGCGGGATAAAACTCGGCTTCGACGGCGTTGTGGAGCGCGATGAGTTCAGAGCGGAAGAGGTAGTGGCCCGCTGCGAGGTTACTTGGTAGAGTCACATAGAGCGATTTGCCTGTGTCTGTTGCGCATCATGATCAGCTTGACTTACGATCTCGAGACTCAGAGATAGTAGTGTCGGTACTCACGGAAGTCACTCACGTACCAGTCTTCGGCGCTCGCATCCCGCAGTCCCATTTGGTCGATCTTGAACCAACTGGCACCCGAGCCGTTGAACGTTGAACAGCCGCCGTCGCCGCAGCTTGCAAGATAGGTCATGACTGGGCCCATATTGTGCGGCCACTGGAATGTCGGCTTTCAGACTCATATATGCTAACGAGGTAAGTAGTAGAAGGCAAGCGCACCACCCTGTTCTCACTCCCGACCCATTTGAACTCGATCTTGCTGCCGGGTTTAGCAGGCGCTTCGTGTCGCGCGAGCTTATAGTTCAATCCGCATATGAGGTCAGAGCTAGTCAGGTCTGTGACTTGATCATCGTTGAAGCCGTCGACTTGTCTGATCACGCCTGAGTCAATGAAGTTGGTAGGTACGGTTTGCCCCGTCATTGGAGTACCGAGATATGTCGTGTTGTCGATGACGATGGAGTACAGGTAGCCGTGTGCAGCGACGTTCGGAAGAAAGAGGGCGATGGCGATAGCGACCGAGGAGAGCATTCTGAGAGACGGAGTGATAGTACGGGTGAACTCGAGGTCGTAGGCTGGTGGTATAAGGAAGCAGAGCAATGCTCAGGCAATTCAGAGAAGATAGGAGCCACTGATGACACGGCTGGTGCAGCATATTTATGTATTAAGTGAGACAACAGATACACGAGAGGAGAATAAGGGGAGTGGCACGAAGAAGGGATTGCCATATGGAGACTCAAGATGTCACGGCAGGGGCACAGTTTTAGCGAACATTCATCTTTATACAAGCGTTTTCTATTGCATCAGCACAGCGAGCAGATCCTTGTTGTCCGCGAGGATGACGACAACTGATATGATGGTGGTTCAGGAGATCAGTCAAGCCACCCAGGCATCTCTTCTAGGCGATGGTTACCATTATTTGACTATATATTTGTTACATTAGGTGGTACCCATGTCGGCCGTCTAGCTCAGTTGGTTAGAGCGTCGTGCTAATAACGCGAAGGTCTTGGGTTCGATCCCCACGATGGCCAGGACTGTATTTTCAACTAATGTGTCTTTTGCTTCATTGGAACTAGAACTGTCGATCTACTGCCGTACCCTAGTCTCGCATCCATCCGTTTGGGAGGCCCGATGACGCGGCGGCCAGGCACCTTTTGATGGAGAGAGTGATGGTGCCGGGCAAGCCGGTCAACCTCCCAAACGTCTGGGCCACTTCGGGGGCCTTTTGGCGCGCCAGCCAAAAGGTGCGCGCGACTTAGCGAAATTTCGCTCTCTCTCCCCTTGTGCGGCCGTCGAGCAGCTTAAGGCGAACCATTCTGTTCACATTGTGCACTGTAGTCAATAGCCAGGATCAATGCTTGCTCCCTCTGTTGCTTAGAGCACTGTAAGTTGTATGCCACGACGGGAAAACACGGTACTAGAGTCGGAGGGGCCACTTAGTAGGTGAGGGAGAACAGACTAATATCTTGTCAAAGAAGGGAGTACCGGTCAGAGGTCGTTAGTCCAGTTGTTGAAGTGCCCGCGCAATTTTTCCTTTTTGCGCCATGAGGTCGAGAGTTCGATCCGCACCTGGCGAGTTCGACGTATTCATCCCATCAGGCCCTGCTGTACTTTACTCGATGGGACGAGCGATTACTGTGCGAGCAATATGTAGTACAATACAATGCTGGACATGCTGCCATTTGCTTGCTAAGAAAACACGTCATCTCCTTCGATGTCGGCCTCATCTTCACTAGGTACATCGCGCTCAATATCACTATCAGGGTTGTACTCTGCATCCCAATCGTGCTCCCCCACGTCACCAGCATCCTCGCCAAGCATAAAACTGTCTGCATCCTGCTCAAGATCGACATCATCTTCGCCGAGTGGTGCGAAGAGATCTGCGCCTTCGTCCTCTTCACCGACAGACGAGTCGTCGTCATCGTCATCGCCTGCTGAAGCACCCGGGGCTGGCTGTGGATTGGCGAGGGGCATCTGGTTCGGTGGCAGCGGTTGCTCTGTCTGTGAGGTCGGGTGGGCTTGGAGTTCATCGGCTGTTAGTGGCGATTCGAGAAACTTGCGGATATGAATTGCTCACGGATAGGTTGCTCGGCGTCAGAATCGTCGGAAGATCCAGACGAGCCGCCAGAGTCCGAGCCCGCGCGTGCACGCCCTACGACCGGCGGGACACGATACTGATGCTGAAGGCTTCGAAAGCGTTCGTTGAAAGCATTGAGGGGTGAGGTCGGGCCGGTCGTGAGCATAGCGTGGCCGCGCGCAACGGCATCCGCGACCAAACTATCGTCATCGGCGTCGAAGTGACGACCAGGCTTGACTGTATAGACACTATGATGCTGCAGGCTGTCCATAAGTTCTTGGATATCGTCCGAAAGGTCGGGCTCTGCGTGACGAGTGCCCTGCTTCGAACCAAGAGCGGAGTTGATATCAGTCGACAATTTGCGTAGGACGCGCACACACGGCGCAATCGTCTTGAGCCACTCCCATGACGCGTTACTGCCATGCGCCTGGAAGTAGGTCTACGGACGGTGTGAATCAGTACTCGCGAACTCTTGTAAGTGATACATATGTAATACCTTGATCCAGAAGTTCATATGCTCTTGGAGGAGGTCGACCTCGAGAAAACCGAACGGATTCCCTGTCGTGTTGACTAGCCAGTTCTTCAGAACGATATCCCTATGTATTGTTCAGTTACAGGGTCTCACACGGTGCGGAAGTAGCTCACCGTAAGCCCTGAGGCCAGACATGAGTCAAGTTGTGTATGAGATACAGGACTTCGAGCGCGTACTTGACGCGGCCTTGCGCGCGGAACGTAAACGCCCAGACCTTGAGTACGATGATGATACGCCCCGAGTCGCCTGCCTTGATCGCGTCGATGAACTCGCGTAGGAGCAAAGCATCACGGTTGAACAAGACCGCATTTTCGAAGACCATGTCGCCGTGTTTCTCGCCGTTACGCGTGCGTTCCCGACGGAGGTTGTGTACCACGCGCGGGTTGGCAAACCGGTCCACCACGGCCGCAGCATCGGCCTGAAACGAGTCCCATGTAGCCGATGTAGCGTAGTCATCGAGAGTATCTTTGCCGGAGACCAAGAGTAGACAGTGAAGAAGACGTGCAGTCAGAGAGACGAGGATTAAGTCGCGGCAAGTGCGGAATGTCGGCAGGGAAGTTGAGACGATAGGCTTGCGCGTAAGGACAGCATTGTGGGCGGTGAGAGATGCAGGATTTGTTAGGTCATGGCCGCTGGGGCCGAGGTGATCGAGGAGTATTCCAGTAGTGCCAGCCAATTTGTAGTGGAAGATGCCGGGGATGAAGTACACCCATCGTAGCGCGTCCTTCCCGCCCTCATTGCCTGCTCGCGCCTCGGCGACCTCTCTCAAGCGCGCTATCGAGAGCTGATCACCGGCGAGGCCACGCGCTTTGAGGAAGTCGATGATCTCAAGCTCTTCTGTTGCCGCGTCGACGAAGGTGGCATTACCCGCCTTGGACGACTCATCGATCTCGAAGGCCGGCAGCGGGTAGAACTCCGTCTTATGCACAGGTATCTTCAACTCGGTTTCAGGGAGACTATCTGCCACCTGTTGACGAAATTTTTCGAAGGCTTCGCCACCATAGCGCACTGCGGCTCTCAGGACGACGTGAATGAAGGTCGCGCGTTGTAGACGGGTCTCGTCGGGCGTGAGCTCGATGTCTGTTAGATCGAGGGGAGGTGCGTTGTCAAAGACGTTCTCCATCTCCTCTGTACTCAAGTTATCCCAGTCGGCCTCGAAGAGCTTGATAAGCGTTGCACAGGTACCGTTCTGCATCGAGTCTGGACACGAGCCGGCCGTCAGTGCATCATACTTCAGCAATGGTGTGCAAGCACATACCGGTTCGTAGCAATATCTGCTCCGCTATCTTGAGATTCCAATTGATGTTGTCATAGACAACGAACGACGGCAGCAGCGCGACGATGCGAGCAAGACGGCGCATTGATGTTGAGAACTTGTCTAGAGTTCCAGTACGTCGTGTGCGCTTTTCTGGCGCTTTGTTAGAGCTTACTGACGTATTCGCAGCGTCTGCGTCTGCTGGCGCTTTCAGTGCTTCGTCTGGCACCGAACCCTGGGTTGTTGTATCGGTTGAAGTACCCGTGTTCATTCCGTTCAACACAACATCGGCCGTAACTTGTCCATGACCCGCATCGCCGCGATTTACTACATCAATACCAGAAGCCCTCGGCTCGGGCTCAGGCTCGGGCTCGGTCGCGTGCGTGTCGATGCTATGGGAGGAAGGTGTATCACCGGCATTTGCGGTTGGTGCGGGTTCTGCGGCCAACGCAGTGGGGTTCGCGGGCGCAGAAGACTCATCCGCTGTAATGGTGACCTTCTTCTTCGACGTCCCTCCACCTATGAGTGTCGTATAGCTGACGCTCACGCCCAGATGGTTGAGAACGGCATGAACCTGGCGGCTAGCCCCAGAGCTAACCAGGTATAGCCCCATGACGTGCTGTAAGTAGGAGTTCCTTTGGCTGCGTTCGCCGAGGAGTCCCGCAGCGAACCATGCCGCCAACTGTAGAGTTGTGAGTAAATAATCTGTCCGTCGCGATATGGCTTACAAAGCGCTTTTGAGATAGCTTCTTCGCCGTGCATTCCTTCGCTTGTCGGGCCGTCCGTACGACTCCCTGCAGCAGCTCCGAAAGATTTGGACAATGTAATTGTATGGTGTCCTCAAGCTCCGTAAACTTCAGTCCGAGGACGAAATCCTCATCAACCGTCTCGTATGACGGTGGGCGTAGTACGCCTGCGCGTGTGATCTTGTCAGCCTCGAGGCCGACAGTGCGTGAGACGACCTTCAACATGCCCCTCTCCGCCGTGTGGCGGGCGGACCGCGAGTTCTTCTTCCCGACCATAAACTCCAGTATTCTATGGACGGCTTTCGTATCTTGAAAGAAGTTGAACCAGCGCCATCCTCGCTCCGTCACACCCTCTTCGCCTGGGTCGAACAAGAGGAGTAGAAGCTCAGCAAGTGTCAGTCTACCCGCATTCATCGTGTCCATCACCGACTTCGCAACCTCTCGCTTGCGATCCATCTCCGCCCGTGCAACGGCCTTCGCAGCTATCTCGGCTTCCACTTGCTCGCGCGCCTGTCTTGCCTCGCGTTCCAGCTTGTTCTTCTCCATCGTAGCCTGCCGCCGCTTTATGCCTTTTCGTTTACGGTCCTCCTTTGTGCGTACAGGCGAAGACGGCTCGAAAACCCCACTGTCATCGCTATCCGCCTCGATGATCTTCCTACCCTCGAATCGTGAGGGTACGAATGTCGACGTATGTGTACCGGCTAATAGTGCGTGAGTTTGCTTCTAGTGCAGTGAGATTACGCATGCCTACCAGATCTGGATGGGCTCGGAGTGCGGGGAGCATTGACTGTAGCCGGCGGCATAGTCTCGCAGATCTCGGGGATTGGCTGCGATGCATGGTGTACGCGAGAGGGACCAGGTGTGGGAGAGATCCTGTATGGAGCGTCATCCAGATTGATGTCTTCATCATGCTCTCCGAGTTGACGCGACCCAGTCGACGTTGGAGTGCTCAGGGGCGAGTGCTGGGGTGGGGACGAGGGTGGAAGAGATGACCAGTCCTGCACGCGATCGGATTCATTAAAGCCTGTGATAGCCATACAGTGTTCTGTACGTCGGATTCAACACGAGAGTAAGTGAGAAGATCGGTCGGACAGGCGATGCGGGATGAGAGCAAGGCGCGCAACATGTAAATAATGAGTTTTGCCGCGGAATCCAAGTGTGCTGCTTCAACCTCACCATCATTGTGCCGTTTCGGGTACTCGACGTCTGACCTGTTGTCTCGCTATGCCTTCCGCTGCCGGTGCCAATGCACGCCGTGCAGGGAATCTCAAATTCCTTGCACCCAAGAGTACCAAGCCGAAACCAGTTCAACGCCCGCCACCTCCGCCACGAGAGAAGATGACTGAAGCTCAGGTCGAACGGCTGCGTGAGCTTTTCCGAGAGCAGTTTGGAGGCAAAGAGCCGCGCTCGTTCCAGATCGATGCCATACGTGCACAGCAGGATGGGCGGGATGTTCTCGTCCACGTCGCGACTGGCATGGGCAAGACAGCAGTCGCGGCTGGTCCATTCTTACTTGAAGAGAATGCCGATAAAGTCATGCTCTTGGTATCACCTTTAGTCGGCCTTCAGGAAGAGATGGTATGAAATCATCTTGCTATGCCAGATACATGTCCCGATCTGAGGTCATAGGTCGATACGTTCAATGATGAGTTCAAGATCAAGGCCGTCGCACTCAACAGCTCGCATGAAACAACCGATCAGCAGCTTCGAGTAGGCATTCCCTGACAAGTATGCAAATTGATGAACTTACCTCTCTACAGGACGTCATTGACGGACACTATCGGATCGTCCTGCTGTCTCCCGAGATGCTCTTGTCGCGCCGCTTTCTGGACCGCGTACTTCGAAACCGTATATTCTCAAACAAAGTCTATTCAGTCGTAGTCGACGAGGCGCATTGCATCTCGCACTGGGGCGCCGATTTCCGCAAGAAGTACGCTCAGATCGGGAGCATACGCGTGTTTCTTTCGCGCAATACACCCTTTGTCGCTCTCTCTGCGTCTCTGACACAACGGGTCACCCGCGATGTCGTAGAGAAGCTACAACTGAACCGTGATAGTTACCTCTACATCGACCTTGGGAACGATAGGCCGAACGTCTCGCTTGTTGCACGCGCAATTCAAAACCCAATCAACTCGTACACTGATCTCGACTTCGTCATTCCACCGTCACCCACATCTATCAACGACATTCCCAAATCGTTCATCTACGCCGATAGCATTCCAACGGGAACTGCAATCGTCAATCACCTTCGAACACTCCTCCCCGACATCACGATGCACGGCACAATTCGCCCTTACAACGCTGTACACAGCACCAAGTACCGCAAGAAGGTCATGCGACGCTTCAAGAAGGGCAAAGTTCGAATTTTGGTTTGTACAGACGCAGCAGGGATGGTATGATTCACATTTAGATACTGTGAATGCAAGCCATAACATGTGTGCAGGGCTGCAACGTCCCCGACATCGACCTCGTCGTACAATGGAAACTCCCGAAGAAGCTCTCAAGCTTTGTCCAGCGGGCGGGTCGCGCTGCGCGTGGTGCAGGACGAACCGGACTTGGCGTGTTGCTTGTAGAGCCATTGGCGTACTCGCGTAGCATCCTACAGGAGGCGATCGCGGAGGCCAAAAAGGCAAAGGGTAGGAAACGAAGGAAGAAGGGTGGCGGGGGCGGCGAAGGTGGTGGTGAGAAGAAGAAAGCGAAGAAGAAGCAGGATACCTGGTCCGCTGATCATGGGCGCTTTCGCGGTGGTCGCGGCGGCGGCAAGGACGATTTCCCCCCATCGAAAGAGGCATTCCCTCCTCTGAATCATGCCCATGAAAGCGAGGGTATGTATCATTTCGTACAAACGCGGCAGTGTAGACGCGCGGTTTTTGCCGATGTCTTCAACAATCCTCCACCAAGTATGTCCCTCCACCCCGTCATGCCGTTCACCTCGATGTGCTCAAACCATTCAGACCCTACTGTTCCTTGCTGTGATGTATGTGATCCTAGCCTATTGGATCGCACGCGGCCCGGTATACGACCCAAACGCGGTGGCGAAGGACGGGTGACTTACGCTAAAGAATCATCCAAATCGGTGTGGATTTATCTGGACGACTGGCGTGAGGGAATATTCGACCGCGATTTCGGCTGGTCTTCTATGACTCCGGAGACTGTTCTCCCGACGCAGATCGTGGACAAGATCGCGAGGCTCGAGTTGCCGCTGCAGGAACAGCACGTCAGGAAGATTCTCTCGAGCGAATGGGTGCGCTGGTCTCGTTACGGCGAGGAAGTTGTGGCTTTGCTTCGCGCCGCCACCATCGCGCCCAATCCGCCCTCATCCACCGAGCTCGATGCTGTTCGTTCAGCCGCGAACCCCACGCCTGCGCCCGCGCCATCGGTCGATACGCATGTATCCCCTGCGGCCCGTACTTCTGCAAAGCGACCCGCAACTGGGGGTGTCACCGACACGCCACCCTCACAAGATGCTTCAGCTACACCGGCGAAAAGGCGCAGGACTGCTGGTGGGGCCAGCCAGGTCAACATGATGGAAGAACATAGAGTACGTACCCGCTTCCTACACAATATACCATCGCCTCTGATATCCGTTCCTCAGGCTAGTGCTCTTGATCAACCGATACAATACAATGTCGAGATCCCAGTCACGCCCGCCCGAGTTGGCCATGCAGCCGGCTTCCAAGCACCGAGCTCGCAAGCACCCGCTGCGCCGCCACCGGCTCTGATACCGACTGCCCATGTACAACCCATGCCATACACTCCTCACACGCAGTTCGGCCCGCCATCGTACGGTCAACATTCGCCTTACGGCCGGCCACTTTACGCGCAAACAGTGGCCTACTCACCGCACACATATCCACAACATGCCACCTATGTGCAAGCTGCATACGAGCACCAGGCAGCCGAAGCGCAGGCGGCATATGCGCGACAGGTTGCATATGCACAACAGGTCGTGTATGCACAACAGGCAGCATACGCGCAACGGGCGGCGCATGCACAGGCGGCACCTTCGCCTCGCACTCAGCCGACGTCTGGGCCACCGGGTTCATCGACCTCGTCGAGTGTACCTCCCCCGGGTAGTCTCGCGCAGCCCTTCTTGATGCCGTTGCTACCTGAATACGAGGGAGACCGGCTTTCTTCTTACCCTCCGAGTACATCACCACCGTAATTTGACACTTGTAACACTTTGTATACTCCCGATCCTACTGTAGCTTTCTTTGCTTTGTCCCTACCTGATCTGCATTGATATCACAACTAGCCTCTCGCAAACACACAAACCCGTAACGGGTATAATCATCATCAAAGAGGGTGTTCGAGGATCAGCTATCGCGCAAGACGATTGCGTTGAGGCTGAATCGAACCCTCGAGCTGCCAGCGCCAAAAACAAAACTCTCAAACGTTCCAAACAACTGAGCCATCGTACTATACACAGTAGTACGTTATAATACAATATGTTCGTTTTTCCACCGGCCAGCCCTCGATGCACCTTACTGCTCTCCCTTAGCTCTCTCCCAGTCGT
>UWZB01000432.1:0-11456 GCA_900536885.1 Peniophora sp. CBMAI 1063
AGTACTGTGTAAGCGGGCCGACGTAGTCATAGTAATGATATAAGCCAAAGGATCACGGGTCAAACACGGTCACATGAGATACGCGGTCACATGCAGGCAGACACGGGTCGAAAAGGAAAAGAAATGGATAGTTCCTGACAGCGTAGGCAGGTGACTTTGTTGTCCACCTCTGGAAAGGTCAGAGGTGATTGTGTGGCTTCGATCCATGCCGGCGCAACACAGATGTTATACGGAAGGCGCCACCTGGTGCATCTTGTATTATGTTCACCGGCAAGCCTGGAAACTGGAAGTTTCTGCCACTGGTCTGCTTGACATTAACAGACATCTCGCGGGCCTTCTTCATCAGCAAGACTTGAAGACAGATCAACTGCAAGATTGGTGAGCCACCAATCATCTCCGTGTACAGATAACGACAAACTTTTGGTGACTTCCAGGCGTATTCGCGCACTTCCCAGGCCGTGATTGCCGATCCACCACCACACTTCACTTTATGGGCGTCCCAGTCCTCCTGGCTAGCTGCGCCCTTACCATCGCATGGAAGGCCATACCATCTATGCTGACCAAGTATGTCGGCCAAGCCAGGTATGTATTCTGCCCCATACGTCTTTGTAATGTACTCAATGAGAGCAGGCAGTGCCTTCAACAGCCCGTTAACCCACTATAAACTGGTCAGTGTCAAGTTGATGGGCTGTGCAGGAACTATTGCTTACACATTCGCGACACATGTTCAAGGCATGTGCCTGCCGGCGACGTTCGTCTTGAGCCTGACGCTCTACATTGCCGTATGTGCGCCACTTTCCTGACATGGTTACAAAGTATCCGTTGACGGCTGATTCTTTCTTGTCATCAGTAAGTGCTGCCCAATCTTTCTAGAGACGGCATCAGTCAATGTGCACCAGCGCCCTACTCGAAGTACGTACACCTTTATTTTGATCAAGGAGGCTCCTGACATGGTTGCAGACCTCCGGATTATGGCCGACAGTCGGACCTAGCGCCCAGTTTACAGACCAGGACCCATCTGGCGTGAGTGGCTTCACTGTACCATCTACACGAGGGTCTGGAAGTCTGATGTCTTTCTGGTTTTTCGAGGCATATGGAAGTCCCAGGACTGTGTACCAAGTACGGTGAACAGGACCCTGCAACATTGAGTAAGTCGCACTGCTTTTCTGAAGTGAACCAATATAGTTACTCACCTCGACAGAGGTCTTGCAAGGTGTGCGTGCAGATCCCTTCTTCTCGCAACTGGTGGTAGCAGGTAGAGGTGTAGACTCGGACGAGGCAAGGCGCTCTTCAACACCTTTGACCGTAGCTACAGCAAGTTCAGCTGCTACGCGTGCTTTCGCCGCCTTGGCGCGAGCGACCTTGAGTCCATTGTCGGGTGAGTTAAGCCACTCAGCATGACCCTTGGACAGCTGGATGAGTGCTTGGGAGATACTCTTAGGTACAGTCACTTTGTCGTGGGCCGGTGCGCTCGAATACACAGGGACATAGCCCTGCAGCGTCTCCTGGTTGGAGCTGGCTGGATTCATGTGGCCATTTCTGAAGTCTAAGTGGCCGCTACCATATTCCTGTAAGGTGCGTCAGCCTCATTCCAATGGATGTACTGTACTAAATCGACCGACTGTTCGTAACGCGTAACGTTCGGCCGCGCGATGAACCATTCGGGTGTTCAGTAACATGTAACATTGTCCATTGAACAGCAAAATCGTTACACATGGTAGAACACGAAGAGTATGTATTTTATGGAAACTAGACAGCAGAATATAAGTATAAGCTACGTATACAGCGTCTACATCGAAGAACGGTCAAAAATGAAGTCATTGTAAAGCTTGTTGCCGGTCTTGCGACGCTTGCCACGGCCCAACTCTTCCTCCTCCACGACAGGGGGGTCCAACACATCAAGGCGCTCCGCATCTCCAAGACGAGTGGTAGTACGAGATGCATCACCGACGAGAACACGCATGAGGTCAACAGGGCCCAGAGCAGTGTCATCGCCAAAGTCTGAGGACCCATCACTGTCCACACCCTCGTCATCCTCCTCGCCGCCGTCAGCCCGTTCCCATGACTCGGAGAAGTCCAGTTCACATTCGGACTCGCCACCATCATTCCCAGCAGCATCCTCGACACCATAATCGGCGATGACCTTTGCCCAAGTCTCAGGGTCAGTTCGAGGGAGCTTGCGAACGAGCTTGAGTGCCGCGGAGCTGGTGATGGACTCGAATGACAGGTTAAAGCCACCTCGGACTACACAACGCTGGAAGGCCTACATCTGTTTCAGCACAATATTCAAGATCACGATAACGAGCGAACATACCTTCCGCACGAGTTCAGGTTGATTGATCTCTTGCCACGCCCGGACGAACCAGCTGACGGAACGATTGCGCAATGTACCAATATGAGTATCGAGGTGAAGTTGTGTGGGATCAGCACCACCGTTGAGGTGTGCCAGGATTTCCGCGACAATATCGTCCAACTGCGAGCGCTTGATCGATAGCTTGAACGGCCGCTGAATACCAACATCGCATGGCTGTGCGAGGCCAGTCATGCCACCGGGAACATATCGGAGGCGTATCCACGGCCATCGAGTGCGTACAAGGTCACGGAAGTCCTTGCTACGGTGAACCGACCAGCAATCCAAGAGGACAACGCATTCCTGATTGTCGCTGTACCCGAGTCGAGTTTTCTATAACGTTATTGGTCAGCAGGCATTGTGAAGCATGTAAGAAATAGCGCATACCTGCTCCGTAAAGTAAGGGACAACGATGGTCTCGAAATACCTCTCCATCAAAGGGAGGCTAGACCAATAATTCTTCTCGTTGACGTTGAACTGGAACCCAAGATCGCGTGCCTCGGAACGTGAAGGCGCATCTTCGGACGGGAGGGATCGGTCGGTCTTTCCCTTCATGACGACCTGAAAAGGAAGGACGGAGCCACTAGACGCGACACCAACAACAGCTGTCCACGCGCGTTTCTCCTCGACACCAATCGCGCTGACTTGCTTTGATCCTTCGACTTCATATGTTCCATGACTGGGGTCGGCGACGACGACCTGAGTTTGGTCAAAGTTGACAAACAGTTCGCCATGACGTATGCCAGCATCACGGAAGATGAGCACTAGGCGCACGAAGAGCTCGAATAGACGTTGGTTGGCATCAGCGGGAATCTTCTGGGCTGCACGCGTCGATGCCCGGGGTTTTCACCGAATGTGCATGTACAAGAACTTGCGCACGAACGCGTCGGAACACTTGAAGCGCGAGCCATCGGGCGCCGTTCGTTCAAGGAGTTCCGGGGCCAAATGACGGATATGGGCCAACATGATACCGCGAGCGATGTGGACGGAGACTGGCACGCCAGCAGCACGCAGTGTCGTGAGTTGCTCGACTATAGCCGTTATGAGTGAAGGATGCCCATCCTAAGTAAAATATTAGAGTATTGAACATGATACTACGGTGAGAAACTTACGAGGAAACCGCTACGCGTATTCTGGCCGCCGGGTTTCGCACCGCCCTTGCGAGCGACCCTCTTCAACACACTGGCCTTGAAATATGGCAGAGCATTCGGGGGACGCTCGATGTACCGTCCGAGAACTTGAGGAGTCAGTGTCGCGAAGTCGGTTGGATTGCGGCGCTGTAGAATCTTGAGGATCTCCGAGACGCGCATGCGGGGACCCGACTCGTAGGCAGCTTGCTTGATCTGCTCGAACAACAACGCGTTCGTCCAATTGGTTGTTTTTGCAGCTTTGTCTTCATGGAGTCGTTTGCGCCCACATGATGCGTTAGAGGCACAAAGGTCGATATTGAATGCACGGAGTGGGCGGGAGCGTTCGGCGGTACTGGCAGGAACGGGCGAAGGAACAGGGGCGCCTGTTTTACCAAGAACATCGGACAGATTGTTGCCAGATTGTTGGGCATCCTGTCAGTTTAGGTCAATTCAAGCCATCTTCATACACCAACAACTAGTAAATGCGAACCTTCCTCTGCTTTTGACGCCGACGGTAAGCTCGCACGCGTTCGCGTGTCTTTGCTCGCTCCGCAGCCTTCTTCTCGATCTTCCGGAGCTCGATCTTCTGCTGCTCCAAACGGCACCGCTCGGCCTCTGCCTCCATGCGCTCAGCGCGTGATGCCAACCGTACTTGCTCCGCTTCCTCTGGCGTCATTCGCTTGAACCAGGAAGTAAGCGGCACGGATTTCAGTTCGTGTGTCCGACCAGTCGATTGAGGGGTACTGCAGGTAGAAGAAGCTTTGCGGCGTGTGCGTGGTGGCTGGGAACGTAAATTTGAAGGAGTTGCCATTTGCGCGAGGAATGAGTCTAAAAGAAGTTAGTTAGTACTGCAGCGCAAACCGAAAATAGCCCTTCACATACCAAGGGTGGATCCGGGTCGGATAGATGGTGCGGCGGGTGTAGCAGACACTACACTGGACAGCGAAGATGATGGTGGGACTGATCCCACTGAAGACGATCCAGAAGACGTGCCGTTGTCGCTGAAGGTGGAGGAGTCGGGACTTGCATCATCAAGATACAAGTCCACATCCTCAAGGCCAAGTGTAGAGTCGGCACCATCCTCGTCGTGCGGAGCATGGAACTCAGTCGTCGAACCCTGTATTGATTCCATGAGTGTACAGAAGAAAGCCGAGAACTCAAATGTGCGCGTACGATAGAGCCATCTGTCATCGCGAGAAACCACTCCATTCGACGCATGTCGGCTAGTTCTTGATGCCAGGCAGGGCCCTCGCAGTGTTCATGCAGAAGGGATGACAAGTAGACAACACCACATGAGTGTGTATCAGTCTGTTTGGGCGAAACGATAGGCAGAGGGGCCGGTGCGAGGTGCAGCGTGTCCGTATCTGGGAGCAGAGATGACAAATACCACTCGACGAGGGCAATGTCGGCCGGGTCCACAGTTGCCATATCATTGAGTCCATCACGATACGAGTATGTCCGATGGCCGATATCAACACGGATCCCAGCCCAATGGACACCTCCAGCATTGACGGGGATCTCTAAGATGCGAATACGGCCATTTGCGACGCCCTCTGCAAGAGCAGAAGGTAGGCGAGAATGATATCTACTAAGATATAAGCGGAGAACATGTGACAATGGCAGAGATGACGTACACACTGTCACCAGATCGTACTCTCGCATGACGAAGAGACTCAAGAAATAAGCAGTGGGCGAATCCAACGGTTGACGTCGGCCCAAGCTCCCGAATCATCCAGTCGAGGCCAGCGTTGATCATGCTGTCATTGAGCCAGCGACGGGACAAGAACGCGGCTAGCTCCTGTGGCGAGAGGAGTTCCGAACCATCAGAACGACGCAAAGACTGATCGAGAGGGGTGTGGTGCAGGCGATTGCGAACATCCTCAGCGACGAGGTGCTGATTGGTTTGCGTGACACCCTCGAAGCCCTCAGCGAGGTATGGTTCCAAGAAGTCAAGGGCCTGGCCCCAGCGAAAGAGGTTTGTGGCACGTAGACGCGTATCTTGAAGGAGGCGCTCGGTCCAGAGCGGAACTCGGAGATTCGGCGCGAACTCGAGGGAACGGGCACCCGACCGGTGTTGCTCCGCAAACTGTGATGAGAGACGACGGGAATCATGGATAGCACTATGAAGAAGGTCGGGTGCCAGCATTTGAAGGTCGTCGCGGAAGTCTGCAGAAGCAGAGTCGGGATGTATGAGGAGATTGGGCGGCTCGTGGGAGTAAATGGGCGTGACCGACAATGCCGGAAGACGGTCGGCGAAATTGGTGGCGCCGTGTATAACCATTGATGTGCTATCAGGCAAGAGGAGGTCGAGTACACCCTCGGGGACCCGCCGGACGGGGTTGCTCGCAGCTTCGTCAGATGGCAAGACGAAATCGGGCACCGTCATATCGATGTTGGAGTTACTCGAAAGACTATCTCCACCACCGACAAGCACAGGTACCGAGTTTGCGTGAGCGAGAAGGACCGAGGCTGCAGTGACGGCTGTGTTTTGGAAGAAGCTGGTAGCGGAAGTGCCTTCCGAGTACCTGCGAGGCTTCTCGTAGAATGAGTATAGGTGGCCCAACATACATATGGACCATCAATACGTACTTGGGCCGATGGCGACAAAGAGGAGGGGAGCCGAGCGAAAGCCAGAATAGCCAATATAAGAACACCCTCAACGCGTACGTGGCACTTGTATCGACTGCGACATAGTGAAGTGTTCTTCTCGCGAAGAGCAGAAGGAGGGAGTATGTGCACCCCAGCACTGGACGAGAGAGGGTCCTCAAGATACAGCAGAAGCCGACGACGATGGCGTGCACGCATGTTGGTAAGGTCGTACCGACTGGACCGAGTCGGACGGAATGAGGGGAACCAGGAGTCTGCAATTGCCAAATCGAAGTAATGATCTGTGCGAAATGTTAGACCGTGAGCTCAAGACGAGAACGATTGAGCTTACTGATGAGTAGTATGAATCCAATGAGTAAAAACGAGGCAAGTATGAGAGTGCCAACGATATCAGCGGTATCGTAGGTCGCCAGGACGAAGAGGACGATGGAAGGAGTGAGGTAGAGGCCATAGAGTGACCGGATAAAGAGATAGACTAGGCCGGGTATAATAATGCTGGTGACAGGCTGGTATAATGCGCCTATAATCGCCGCTTGGCCGCTCGCTGCAATATGCGTGTTAGGTAGTGGGTGAGATGAGGAGGGTAGACACTGACAATGCGGCTTGAAGTGCATCGTGGCTAACGAGAGTGGGGGGCAAGTGGTGACCAGTCGACATCCAGGCTTGTCAATCTATATCAGCGATGTCGGTAAAGGAGCCATCAGAGCGGGAGAGGCACATACGTTCGGTTGTCGCTCTTGTCCTGAACGAGGCAGAGCACTATGGCTATATTGGTGCTCGACAGAGCAAATCCATCAGAGGGAATCATCCGACCATAGCCTAAGGATCGGAAAGAAGCCTATTGCACGCGCGTTGAGGGGTATCGGGCGACGCGGCAAGTCTGTTCATCACCGTCGTGGGCAGAGCAAAGGTGCAGCAACAATCGAAGAACGGTCCCGCCGCGTCGACACTCTCCGCTCCCACGCACGGTCCTTCTCATACTTGCCTTCTCTAAGCTCACGGTATCAGCTCCAGCCATTTCCCGGCCTTGTAGATGTGCTGTCGTGCTACGACTACGTGTGCAAGTGCTACAATTGGATTGAAAGTGCCATGTTGACACTACGTCAGTCCACAGGGCTTGCACATTATTTCCATATTTGTGCCTAGCAATCTTTCCCCTGGTTCCTAATAAATCTTAACAGCACAGTGGTATGGGCTCCCGTACACGAGTCTAGCTCACAGGTACGTCACAACAATGCCGATATGGAGGCAACATGCGCCTTCCCGGGTACCTCGTATCTGATGAACAGTTCGAGGTAACCTGTAACATGGCCCGTTGAACCGGGTCCCGGATGAACTTCGTGAACGGTAACATGTAACGCTCGACCGACCTGAACAGTCGGTCAATTTAGTACAGTACAGGGTGACACTTACCATAGGCAAACCGGGGAAACTTGGCTGGGGGTTATGCATGATCGGCGGAGTGGTAACTTGAAGGAGACCCGCCAGTTCTCCAGGTATGTCGACATCCATCGTGGCCTGTGCGTGCAATCCAAATCAGTTTACACTCAACCCTAATGCAGGAGTATAGGATCGTGACGTACCCGTTCCGCTAGCTCGCCACCTCCGCCACCCATCTCAGTGCCAGTGCCAGCATCAATGCCAAATAGTGCCATCATATCGACGTCATAGCCATTGAGAGAAGGAATTGCATCGGTCGAGGGAGGCATGGCGCCGTAGTAGTTCCTGTCACAAAAAACTTTTGGGCCCAGTGAGTCCTTGTCAACCGTGCGCAGCCTCTGGCACTCAGTGACCAGACGCGGTCAGCTGATCGCGACCGGGTCACCAGCTGGTGGCCAGACGGTGGCCAGACGGTCACCAGAGTCTGTGCAAGCGGTGTTCACCAGCCCATAACCTCTGAAGGAATTTTCAAATGATTAAGATACCATTTTCTGATATTTTCTTGAGCGCTCGGCGAGAGCTATCAGCGCATTCCACATGCAGCTCATGTTCTGGCGACCGGCTGGCAACCAGCTGGCGAGCCGCTGACCACCACGCACGGGTCTGGTCACCCAGTGACCAGACGCTCGCCAGGCACTTGCTAGGTGCTGGCAATGGCCGACACGGACTCACCGGGCCCAAAAGTTTTTGCGACACCAATTAGAGGTCACAGGTATGTCTAATCTCAGCAACTCTTTTATACCTTCCCCAGATAACACCATCGTCACCCCAGTGCCTTCACGCGTTGCTCAGGCTCAAGCAAGGTTTTCTTTCACTGTCATTCATTTCTCCGGTATGTGGTGGCCATCGCTGCCGATGCTGTCAACAAGAGAGGTGAGCCAGCACTTGTACTATCATGTTAGCTACCAACATCTGATTGGTACGATGCCTTGACAAACTTGACAGGGACCCATACAACCGTTGATGGTATCTGTGAGTGCTCTCAGTACTACTGGATACACATGCAGGTAGCAGGTGCAATTCGGATGTTCGGGACCTTGCGTAACTCTATTGTACAGGCATCGGATCACACGTGTATACTAGTACCTGCTTGATAGTAGCAACTCGGACCACAGGGATCATTGGCTGTGTACAAGCTTGATTAGATGGATTACGGTGTAGGAAGGCCGAGTCCGATGCGGATCGGCCGAGGATCTCTTCGGGATCTCACTTAGACTGGTGATGGATCACTACTGGTATCCATGTAGTGAGCCTCAGACAGCTTTAGACTCGAAGCAATCAGTCGGTATCAGGAGTGTTGTTACGTGCGTAGTCGCCCTGGTATCTGGGCCGAGATCCGAGCATGTTAAGGATTGGTCCGTTCTGGTATCGGGCAAGGATCAGAATCTGTATACAGATGTAGTACATGCTGGTTACAGACGGTAACAGCTCTGTAGTAGGGCCTCGTTCCGAAGGCGATTCACCCAGTGATGTGTGGCTGTAACAGAGTTCACGCCACGTGCATCTTCATCTGTGGTGATGAAGACACAATCGCACCATTCACCCTCCTTGCTCCAATGCGGTGTGTGGCGAATGTACTCACGTCGCATCCCCTTGATCCCGGAAGGGTCAGACGGGGCATGGAAGCGACGAGGGCAGAGTGAAAGGCAAGTGTGCAATTAGGCCGATAGAGGCCCAATACACTCCTCACCGCAGCCGAATCAGGGTTGCCGTCTGCCATCGCGTCCACCAGGAAGCTCTCGACCAGCTCCTGCAGGTTGTGAAGCCCAATTGAGTGCCCTAACGAGTCTATATTCTTGCTGTATGCGCGCTCTGGAGGGTTCATCAGCCATGCCATAGGTCATAGTTGCAACAAAACACATACGAGGTGTACGCGCCATGTACACGCGATTCACCTTCTCTTCTCAGCCTGCCATTGCTACTGGCCCAACTGCATGCAAGCGCGCACCTACGGTGACACCACTGCCAAGGTATGACATCCCCTTTTCAAGTATAGATGTCTCTGTTGAGACATAGCACAGCAAAGCCCAGAGCAAGTGTGCTCGCAAGCACACGGCCAACGCAAAGGCCGGTGAGTGCCCTGGCTTCGACAAGGTCGCGGTGCATCGCCAAAATGGCCGCTCGTCGACATCTGTAATGGAACCGCCCGTCCCCTGCGCACCAATTCAGTTGGGCTTTGGTGGAATGGTCGAGAATGATGAGATCGAAGAGGTCCCACCTGCAGGAGGCCACCCCGTGGGCAGCAACAATGTGAGTCGCCAAGTGTTCAACTCGGCAGGTTGTCTGAAGATGCACTCTGATACAGCCAAGTGTTGCTGTCGAGTTCCATCGCAAAGTGGCTCCTCGTCGTGGTGTGTGTGCGGAGAGGCCAAAGAAGAAGGGATACATGCAAGGCGATTTGGATCCCGAACACAAGAAGCTCTGGTCCGTCTTTCAGCCGACATTCATCTCCTACTATGCCTGTCTTGGCCCTGACCAGCTCAAACACCCTTTCGATAACGACGATCTGGTCAAGCATGTCCAAACCGTGTGCAAGCATGTCTACGGCAGCCAGTCGCGCTATCTCAAGAAAATCGGGCCGAACGAACCCGTGTACGAGAACGTGCGTAGTCGTTTATTCTCTCTTTATATTGATGTCAGTAGTCACAACGGTCTCTGTTAGATTGTTGTCGCTTTGCGCAATTGGCGGACGGCCTTCCGTACAACGGCTAACGATTCACCCGCTAGACACATAGCTAGTTTGGGCAGTCGGGAAATGGTCACAGCATTTGTTGAAGACGTGTTCCCCGCAACCAATGAGGTACCACATGGCGAGGACAATGACAGTGGCGAGTATGAGCCCATCAGGTTTATGTGGCGGGTCTACACAGCGGACGGGTTACGCCATACTTGTTGCTTCGTACCCACCTTCACATATCTAACCCTGGCTCTAGGCAAAACGTGGCAAGTACGAATCCCCCCTCTTCCTCCAAGTCTTCGCCACACATTTTCTAAAAGTCGCTGGTGCCGACACGACCTTCCACAAAGATCCTGACCACGTGTATCCCATACAGGTCCTTGTCATGTCACTGATTGCGGCGAGTCCATTCCGAGTCTTCTTGTTCAACATACTCATCAGTATTAGCTTGAGCGCGGTCTGCGCCTCTACAGATCTGGTGGTTTAATCGAGAATGCGGGCGAAAAGATGTCGTACAAGGCTTCCGGCGAGGCCGTGGTTCAGTACCTCGAGACGGTGTCTCAAGATCTGAACGATGCGAAGCGGGCAAAGATCTTCGGCGCGATCCATCAGTACACTTCCTGCCGACGTCCAGTCGGTGGCTGAGCGTATGCCTCCAGTCAATCCACGCGCCAGGCGCGCGCTCGTGCGGCAGTGGAAGTCTCAGATGGCGAAGGCCCCAACTAGGTATGCCCTGCCCTGCTTAGTGAATATACCTACTGGCTACCAATTATTCAGATTCATGCACCCGCTCACAACTATCATGCCCGCCACTCTCAACAGTGATTGACGATAAGATACATCAGTTAGCACAGTGATTGGCTCGATACACCACTATTCTTCCCACCCTGTCTCTTACATTCGCCGATGTCTCTCGTTCAACTTTACCTGTCGTACCTCTTACACATAATCAACGTGGCCTACTTGCTTAGATGTATCGTTCGAACGAACTTCCCTCGGTTGTTGCAGAGTTTGATTTTCAGTCAGGTACGTACTTATAGGACCATTTGGCTGTTTGGCTACAAGTTGCCCAACTGGCCAAACTCAGACATACCGTAAGGGCTGTTTAGGAGGTTCACAGTTCGGTGAGTTCCAGAGATTGCCAACTGCTGAAACTGGTGAAACTGACCAAAAGTTAGTGTAACGTTTTTGGGCAACTCACCTGATCGCGCTTCCCACCCGGGCCAACTAGCCTCCTATCAGGTGGGCCTGA
>UWZB01000433.1:0-11381 GCA_900536885.1 Peniophora sp. CBMAI 1063
CTGGATCCCGGTCCACGGTCACATCGTGTCATTATACCGTCCCGGTCCACGGTTGTATCGTGGGGTACAGCAACATAGGGTCGGGGTCCGCCATAGACAAGCGAGATGATGAGTGTTGGCAACCACAACTTTCCAGGACTCATCATCTTCTAATCGATAACAAACGGCGATCAGAAGCTTCCCAGTTCCCATGCTCCCATGCGGTACCTCCGTGGCATCCGCAGCATCCGCAACACTTGTCGAAGCCATACAGTACCAGATTCAGACCCAAGGCATGTGTCTTTGAGTGTATGGGATGACATGACAAAGACCACTTGTTTCAGAGAAAATTTCGTCATTCAGATCGCATTATACCATCCTGTTGCTTCACGAGGGTCATTTGAGGTTGAAGCTCAGTGAGTTCGGTCTGCTTTCATGGCGATTGTCGATGCTTCAGACCACCACATCATGTTCAGGCGGATCTGACTATGTAAATCTTGTGCTAGGAGCTGTCCTGTAAGCGGGCAGGTATGTGGGTGCAAATGGTTGAGTACGCGATACATACAACTGTATACTGATAGTTGTACGGGCTGATTACTGATTGCGGATGCTGCGGCATCCGCATCATGTCAATCCTTTCTGTACCAGTTGTACCAGAGTTACAAGTCATTCTATGAATGTCCTTCCCAATACATGGTAATGGAACGGTTGTACGGATGTACAGGACTGTTGCAGAGCGAGGTGCATCAAGCTGGATCTCGGTGCACTTCATACTGTCCCTCCTTTCGACTATCTAGGACATAATGCTAGGACCGACGAATGCAATCTTCTTCTAATGCGATGCTCATCCGGGTCTTCACAGACTCGGGCATACTGTCTGTATTGGCATGCATTTGAGTAACCTGGGATAGGAGCATTCAACTGCACAATCAAATGGGCAGTCAAGTGTTGTTCCAATCGTGAACTACAGTCTGTAGCACCACGTCTCGCCTTACTTGAGTGGCAATGAATCACATAGCAGCAGATCGGGACATGCTACGGAATTGGGTTGACCATTCAGTTGTATTCACAAATGCTCGCCCCACTGTCCATCAACTTCCAACATAGGCATTAGACACTCGTTGGTCAGCCCTGCAATGCACAGCATGAACTTTAGCATTGAACAAGGCCTGGTATGTGCTTGATGGTAAAACAATCCACGCACCCATGTGTAGACACACAGTTTTCTCCGAGAGGGAGATATCAGTAAAACAGACAACCTATTGTACAGCTCAGACAGGGCAGCTGTACGTGTGAAAGGCCTCAAGTAGGGCCCTATTGTCATTGGGCTGAGAGAGATACAAAAACTGCCTTATGATACGTCTGTTACATTTCAATGGTAGAAGTGGACACATCCGCATCCGTGGCATCCGCACCTGCGGCAGTTCATGCAGACTCTTCAAACAACTGGTGTTGTACCTGTTCCAGTCAACATACACAGTGTGCATTGAATGATTCGCATATATTCCAGATATATGTGTACCCGCGCAGGCACACCAGGGAGACACACGAGGGATAGCGGGGCAGACTTATGCACACAAGGCTTACGACTCGCAATTGACATGCTTACCGCTATTGTGAGTGAAGGGGACAGGCCCATGGCGTAGCCGGTCTTGACTAAGGCTATGACAGATTGGTGATACAACTGAGACTGTCTGATTCCCACTGCGGACCTGGAACCGATGATTTGCTGAAGCTGTTGCCTTGATAGCCCAAATGGGTTGCCATGCAACCTCCATTGACAGTGAGTCCGGCCAACACGGATCAAATGTTGGCTGACGCAGCCTGCATAGGTGACTCCTTCCTGCTTCCCCCCATCATCGGCCTCTCAGTTATGGACGACGAAGAGGATCTGGTGGTAGATGAGACCTATGGGGAGCATGCTCCCAAGGTTCTTACTAGCAACCTCCTCACTGCAGTACAATTCCGTGCACTTGAACCTTTGGTAACCGACTATGTAACACTTGATGGGCAGGAGAAGAACGACTTTGTTCTGAAGGTGCGTGAGTTCTGACAAAGGAACGAACACATGGATGACCTCTTGATCTACATAGGCCTTCTGTGATATATGGGATGGCGAAGAGATCCAATGGGACCTACCTCAGTTGTGGCCTTCAAAGACCAGCAATCGCCGATTCCACGTTGTCAAGCAGGTACGTGTTCATGCTTTGTCGGCTCGGTCACATGGATGGCGCGGATGCTCGCACCGACACGGAGGATGGAGGGCGGCCGGCGGAGGCCGGGTGCGAGTACGCGTCCTACGGCCGCAAGTCATCTGAGATCTTACTCCCAGTCTGACTTATATGAATAGGCGGTGAAGAACTTTTTCAAAGAGCAGGGTCGAATTCGAGACGTCGTCGTACAGCCGCTAAGGAAGGGCAGCAACAAGCTTGACTGGGATCCTCTGTCGGTTTGCAGTGACGTTTACGGACACATCGCCGCGCAAATGGTGCACGAGGTCGCTGGAATCCAACATGGACATCAGTACTGGCTGCGCAAGTATAACAAGGCCAACACAGCACTGTACTACTCACTGTCAGATGGTCAACGTACTCAAGTTGAGTTCTTGGCAAATGAATGGAACAAAAATGGCTTGCCGAAGGAGATGAAGAAAAGGTATGTCACTATTTACTCCATTATCAACCTCTAACTCTGGTTTAGGAAGTTTTTGAGGAGTGCCAAGCGCGAGATGTTCAACCAGGCTGTCAAGAACCTCAAGTTATATGGCATTTACACGTGGTTCCTTTATGTACCGGAGCCAACAGTCAGTGTACCTGCTAAGTTGTAAGATGTTCTGCATGACCATGTAATATAATGCAGCTGAGCCCCTGGTAGCCTCGATTTTTCGAAAGAACTCGGCCTGGGGGAGAAGAGGTTCGACCCTGACCATACACCAATGAAAGACACCCTTGTCCGGCTGAAGGGATTTGTAAATGATCCAGTTGGTACGTCTCAGCCTTGTGCGGGGGCATCAGAGCATCGAACCTGCGATCATGCCTTATGTTCCACACCGATTGCCATGTCCTTTATATCCGCGTCCGCATCCGCGCCCAGTGTCCGTCACCGTTTGGCTGCCGTGCCCGTGTCCGCGCCCATGTGCCCTTCGCGCGTCCAGTATCCGCATCCACTATCCGTGTCCATTGATCATTTCCTTGTCGATCTTGTGCATGTACATAACATCCTGGCTTGGCACCGTCATTCTCAAGTCCTGTGGCTGGCTCATCTCGTTGTAAATTTTACTGACATCAGATCCCTTAGGGACCGGAGAAGTTCAAGCCAAGCAGACAAAGAAGACAAAGCACGCTATGGACGAGATGAAAGGTTATGTCATCCATGCAGACGATTACCACAATCGCAACTGTGTTATCTTGCGGAAGGGCGCATACCGTAGCGATCTTCTAAGGCGAGAGGCCAAGTGCGCTGTTTATTACATATTCAATATTGCACATGGTGAGTTTCCGAAGTCGCAACATCAAGATTTAAGGCTGAAGAAGTTCCAGCAAACCTCTCTCCCTACCATGGACAAGAGTTGGAGACCCCATGGTCTGACATCGGTCGGACAGACACCGATGGCAATGGTGTACTCATCGATCGGAAGTACTTTCCTCCGAACTTTGTCATGAAGCCACCTTACCACCTATCCATCGAAGAATGTCTGCAACTCCTGAATTGGCTCTTTGACATCGGGCACATTGAGTTTCATCACTGGAAAAGGTGCAACGGCAAGCCGCAGGTGCCTGTCCCTGAGAACGAACGGTTCTGGGCTGAACACCCTGGAGATCCTACGGATGTGGCTTTTATCCGTGCCCGCGACAAGGCGCTTGCCGCAGCCCCTGGCCCCATTCCTGATGCTGGTGTGCAGGTTGATAACACCAGCCGTGGTCAGACACCCTCCGCATCCGTCTCCGCATCTGTCTTTGCATCCGTCTCCGCATCCGGCTCCGCATCCGTGAACGCCCGCGTCTCCGGCCCCGCACCACCGTCTGGCCCGGCCTCCATGCACCACCACCCGATGCCCATCACTCTAAACCCAGCTTCCACACTTGGGCTCTCATCAACTATTCAATCCCAGCTCCCTCGTCAATTGGCCGGACTGCTCGGCTCTCTCACTACGAGCAGGTTTGGTAGTTCTAAATCCATCAATATCCACAACACCCAGGCCTGGGATGTGGATCGACTTGCTGGTGCACCAATCTACGTTGAGATTCCAGATCCAGACGACCTGGTGGTCTCCCATGCAGAAGTGGGTGGGCTTGTGGTTCCCGCAGGCGTTCCATTCAACGTCGAGGCGCAAGCTCAGTGGTGCTTCGCCTTTACGGAGTGTCATGGTGACTCTCTCCTGTTTCCCGCCGGTCTATTTCAGCGGTGTGTGACTTTCCTCGCTGAGTTGCCGGTAAGCATCTGTGTTTCAAATCGCTTAACATAGAACTTACGCATGCAGCTGGTCCGGAACCACAACTACAGTACATCGAGCTTTCGGAACGGAAGACGGGCGCCGGCACTGCCACCAGCCGTGTCATGGGAGACGGACACCTTTGATGGCCTCACACAGCCGGCCGTCCGTGCCTCCGTGATTGCATATGTCCTGGCAAGACCGTGGTGCTTTATGCATAACGGAGAGAGTCTATTCTCTGGCATACAGATGGCATGGTGCTTCCTCCTTGCTCTCTGTCTTCTGTCGTGCAGCGGGCCTTACCCACACGAAGAGTCACAACGTCTCTCGGCAGAGTTCAAGCAGTTGTTGAAAGAATTTCGCGATTACCTGCGAGATATGTCTACACGTCATGAGTATCCGGGAATTGCACCCTCCATGAAGTATGCAACTTCGCAATCACGGCAGCAGTACTTGTACTCCGTTTTCTGGCTGAACAACGACCTTATTGACATTCTGTCTGAGGTCGAGAAGCTGGTGAGCAGTTAAATGGTGTGGTGTCTGATTTAGCCTGCTAATATTCATTTTATAGCCTACTCTTCATCCCCCGAATCCCTGTACCTTTGCGACTGTTCAATCATTTCCATCTTGGCAGTCTCTGAGATGTGGCCTTCCTGTGGCGATGCATGCCGATGCTCAGATTGTCGACAAGTTGATAGCTTTTATTGGCGAGAAGGGGAACCTTGTCAATCCCGACTCTGGCACTCCAATTGACAGGGAGGCTGCACTTCTCCACCTACTTGGCATTGCTTGCATAATTGCCGACATCGAGAACTTCGAGCAAGGTTATCACGACGCCACAAGACAACTTTCCACCTCCAATCTAAGGGGTAAAACTGCTGTAGTCGCCGATCACCTTTTGTCTTGGGCTCAAAGCACCCTTGAGGTCTTGAGACTCTTGCCCAATGGTCAGCAATCTGACTTTCCCGACATCGACGACATCCTTCCAGATCTCGATGCTACATATCATCCTGGCCGCATGCCCGCACGCGCCTCCGACCCGAACACCGCAGCCGCGCCCGCGCCCGCATCCGCTCTCCCGACCGCCCATTTGCCCGCGCCCGCAACTGAGTCTGCGTCCGTGTCCTTGTCCGTCTCCGCAACGGCTTCGGCCCTACCTTCCAGAACCTCTACTGTGCCTCCACCTTCGTCTGTGGGTGGGCCTGCTTCGCCGTGGTCTCTGAGTGGCTCGCTTGGCGGACTGGTGGGGTTACCTGCAACCCGTATGCCATCAAGGGCATCATCTGCTGCCCCGCATAATGATCATACATATGCTGGACTTGCTTCTTCCTCACTCCGTGATGACTCTGTGCTGGACTATTATGTCAATCATGCACAGCGAGGTCCGATCACCGCATCTCAGGAGGCACAACAGTTGGCATTTGCATTCCATCAACGTACACAGGACCGTGCACTGGAGAACCGTCGAGTGCGTGATGCCAGCCGCTTGGAAAACCTTGCTCGCTATGGCAGTAAAGTCAAACCATCAAAACCCCCCGTTCCACGTGCCACTGCGAATCTGGAACTGCCACCCACTCTCGATGTGCTAGTGTCCTATGGCGACTCAGACGCCGATGAAACACCCGCACCGGTGGGGGTTGTCAAGCGCAAACGTGCCCCTATGTATCAGCCACTCGCAAAAGGCCCCACTCCAGCATTATCAACAAAGACCGTAAAGAACACGGCAGCCCCAACCAGAACTCGGAAGCGTCTCAAGAAGGACAAACGGCCAAAGCCAAGCGACCGCAAGCGAGCAGAGGAGCCATCCAGTGATGAATCAAGTGACGACCATTATGTCAACAGCTCATTGTCAGATGCGGTAGACGGAGACGCGGGGGTTGCGGGGACGGGGGCTGGAGGTGCGGATGGTGCTGCGTCAGTGGCGACTAGGACTAGGGGAAGCCAGCATGCAAAGAAAGTCACATCACGGTTTCATGGATCCGGGCCTCCGACTCATCCCCCCCCTTCCGTTGACGATGCTGGAGCTTATGAGAGAAGGCCGGTCTCTAAAAAACGGCGAGTGGAGGTTAGCCTTAACCCTGTTACTGCTTCTGAACCACCTCCAAAATCTTCACGTCCAAAACCACGCATGGTAAGGAAGAAGGTCCCCAAACAACCATTGCCTTCTGCTCCAGATTTGTCATAGAACTGCCTAACATATATATCTACATACTTCCCAAACCATTCGTTCAAAAGAACCCTTTGGTAGTAGTAGGCAAAGTAATGACCTGTCAGTAATACCATGTGTGTTTCCAGTCCAGGTTGAGGCCACTGTCGCGTTCAGAACATGATATACTCTGTTATGGCATCACATCGCTGCATTCGCTCCACCATCCGCAACCCGTCCCGCATCCACAGCATGTCCAGCCTCCGCTCCGCGTCCGGCCTCCGCAACAACTGCCGCTCCCATCTCTTCTTCCATCCGCGCAATAAATGTTGTCTCACGGGTCTGCGCGAGATGGAGGCTGTGTATCTCAGCGTGCAAGTGTGCAATGGTGGCCATAAAACTTGCAAGATTGCCCTCTAATGGCCCATCTTCCTGTTGATAGTTATACACTGTATCCATAAAATATTAACCATACTCACAGGCAGGCCCAGCTCGTTACCAGACTTCGTTGCGATGTACTCACAAAGATCCCACGTGTCCCACGTTGTCTCTCCCTTTCCCTTCCCCGTTAACATGAATGCGTGGTCATATTGTTCCCACCATGCTGGGAAGGCGGAGGTTGTCCAGCCGACAGAGGCATCCGCCTCCGCGTCCCCGGCCCTCCGCGCCTCCGCTGCCGCCTTCCGTAAGCCGACCCAATCGCCCTCCGGACCATTGACAATAGTATGCTGTGCTCTTCTCATAAACTCGGAGACGGGAGGAAGGACTCCATATCGCAAGCGGCTGTCGCCTACTACGGCACGTAAGAAGCGCTGCTGTTGTCAGTGCACTGTGTTATGTGGAAGTGTAGAAGCTTACCAGCTCAGAGTAAAATGCTTTCTGTATATCTACATGGTAACCAGCAGGGTCGAAATGCAAAACTGCAGAGCGGAATTGTGCAATCATCATATCCCAGAACTGAAGTTGAGGATATACATTGGGGCTCATGGTGGATGTTGCTGTCCAACATGCAGTTTGTTATCACTGATCGATCATGATAACGCAGTAAGGCTTCGAAAACTGTCACAGGAACTTACTGTGCAACCACCATGGCCTTATCTACGCCTCCCCGCGAAACTTTAGCTGCTGCCGAGTGGTCGTTCATTGCATCAAGAATCAATGAGATCGTGCTCGATCTCAACCCATCTATTGTCCTTCGATCCCTTACACCCGACTCCCGCACTCAATCACGGAGCTTACTACAGTATGGGATGCAGATTGAGCAAGTGGGTGTTCTTCATATCACATAGGGATATGGTACTACTACCCTTCACAGGCACATATCAAGCAGCTCAGCGGCTTTATGGCAATTGAAGGCATTGCTCCCATGGGACCCTTACGGGTTTTGTATCAATCATTCGTAGATCCTGGCGATCTGGGCGTGGAATTGGTTCACCAGATGGCTTACGAACATCGTCTATTGCTCATGGATGATGCGAATGAGCCCATTCGAGTCTCATTAGGCCTCTGGCGTGTGTGCTGCTTCTTCCGCATCCATCTCGCCCTTGCGATCGGCCCAGAACCTGCAGGCATTCCCGAGTGGTACCATAACCCAGAGGAAAATCTTAAGGGGCATAATGACAATGTCCTTGCACATACTGCAGGAGAACTTTACATTCAGCTACAGGTATGTTCTATTATTTGAAATCTATCCACTGCGGAGTAACATTTGAAATAGAAATGGGGTTCTCCTTCGCAGTCAACTGCCACAGCCCTTGTCGGTGAACTTCAAGCTCTCATTGTTGGAATCAATTCCCTCGCCGAGCATAATGACGAGTATGGGCATGCACTGGAGAGGGAGGTCACTAGGAGGGAGCTGGAGCTGGTTTGTATCTACCTTCGTGAGCATCCTGAGGTTGATATCCCCTCAAAGCTCAAGGAGGATTTGGCGAGGGTGGGGAACTACTCGGCGTCTGACATCGAGAAGACATCGACCGAGCTGATAATGGTGCGGCAGCCGGTGGCACGGGAGCGGTAGACGGAGACGGAGACGGCGGCACGGCTACGGACGTATGGAAAGTGATCACCTTGTGGATTTGAATTACTTGTTGCGGCTAGTCGTCTTGGAGGTTGACCCCTAACTGAATGATAACAAGTAACTGTCTGTGTCTTTTTGCTCGACGGCAGCATGTAGTTGGCCCAAATTGTCCATGTCTGTTAACTGTCTCATTGAATCTGTGTATGGAGCTCTAGCATCTCTATAGTTGACAATCTACTGGGATGCCCAGGTCCGCATTTGCAGGATATAATTGGCCCAATATATGTGGTGCGATGACCTTTCAATGGATGGAAGCTCGGGCATGCGGATGCCGCATGCCCGCTGCACCGACTGCCGCACATAAAATGCTAGACAGACACGCTCCTCCGTAGAGCGACTGACTCCATGCAGATTTGTATGGCCGGAGAACAAAACCATCGTGCCTGAGTTGTATTGAAGGCGGACACCGAGTCCGGGCAACTCGAGAACTGTGCCAGGATCTCCACCTACTGTGAGAAGGAGATCGTAGTACTCCACTCCACCACTTCTCCGATCTCTGTGTGTGAGGGACTCCCTATTCGCCACCACAGTGAGAACATTGAAGCAGAATGCCCACTCCCGGATACGGTCACAGATACCGGCGAGGGAATCCAACTTCTGCAAAGTTGCTCTGGTGTACGCGTACTGTTCGGGATGGGTGAGGGCTAGAGCAACAGAGACAAGACATCCCATTTCTAGATGCTCTCGAACAAAAGCTTGAAAAGCTAGTTGTCCTTCTGTCTCCTGTTTCAGATATACTTTTTTCTTGCCCTTTTTCGTCCGTGTCCGTGTCCGCATGCCCGCGTCCGTCCGTCCGAAGTGCGCGGATACAAACAGAGGATCACCAAATTGCTATATGGACATCAGAACTGCATAGTGTATTGTTAACCATTGAAAATACCTCATTCCCTTGGGAGTGCCAGGCAGGAGAGGCCGTAATGTTGCCTCTGCCGAAGTTCTTGCACTTCTGGGCTGCGAGAAATAACCTCTCCGCATCCCGCCATGCGGCTGCTGACTTTTTGCCGCCGCCCGCATGCGGCCTTCCGTGCTCCCGCAATGTTGGGCCCAATGTTGACATAGTGGCTGCAATAGAAGCCTGATTGTATGTGAGCTACAGGGTGCTTATCAGAAGAGCTGAGTGGGGTACCTGGCGCTCCTCTATCAGTACATGTGGCAGATAGTACATGAGTGCATGTGACTTTTCATCCTCCAGTACTGCAGCCCGGTCAATACTGAGATTGACAGGTATGAACTGTTTCTTCAATATTTCTTCCAGCCCTGTTTTTACTCCATCTTTCCCTCCCACTGCTCCATCATATGTCCAAATATCCCACGGAATTTTTACTGTGAACCTCATCAGCTATGCTCACTATATAGCCGTGAGTATATCTGTCTCACTTATATTCTGCTGAGCAGCATGTACGTTGTCAATGAGATGGTGAATTTCGCTGAGCAAGCCGGGTTCAATAGGTGGAGCTGTAGTAATACTGCCTGCAGCATGGTGCAGTGCATAATTGACAGCAAGGTCCACAAAATCGAGATAGGCCATGGTGGTGGGAAAGAAGAGACATACATCCCGGATGCGACCTTGGCCTTTTGAGAAATTTGCATTCTTTGATCCCATTGTTCTGGGAACAATAGAGTAAACACAATGATCACAGCCATCCCTTGTTCAGACATCATGAATGATCTTATGCCTCAAGGACTATGGTAAGCTGCTCTTGTACCTCTACTGGGCCTGGAAATCTAACTGAAAGGCAAGCTCTCTCTACATCGGCCGTGCGGGGGACGGACACGGACGCCGCGGACAGCCGCACATAGCGGATGGATGGATATGGATGTACATGTCCGTGAACCTGAGTGCGGATGCCTCGTCAACGGGTGCAAGGGCACGGACAAGTTCTGACGCATGCGTGGATACGGCTGCTTCCATACGCTGCACGGATACGGATGCGTATGTACGGTTGCATGGATACGGATGCCGGGAATATGACATTGCGGCAATGTATAAGAAATTCACAGTGCACAAGAGATAAACTGGGGAATACCACCTGTGCAACCTATGCAGATGCATTCTGAACGTTGAACTGAGATATGTCTTTTAGCACCAGAGTCATTGTGTATGACCAAATCGTGTTGATCATATCCTGCACTTTAGCAGCAAGATTATTCAATGGCTATATATCATTAAATGGCATTTGTGATTTTGTTGGAAACAATGAACACATATAAGCTTGTTCAGACATTAACTACAATAAAGCACTAACTTGGTATAGTGTTGACTTTAGCACTCACTGAAAGGTGAACGAGATGCTGTGAGGGCATACAATATTTAACGAAAATCACAGAGTCATTATCAATGTGTATTTGTAAAATTGGATTGATTTACTGATGTATATTATGATGTTGATTTCTAACCCTAACCCTAACCCTAACCCTAACTCTAACCATAGCCCTAGCCTAAACCATCCAATATCCCATATGAATTCTCATCCCTTAGTAATCAGTATAATTTTGACCATCTTTTATGACTTATACTATACTTGATGTATATCTATCTACTCCGATAGCTACTAGCTTTAGTGATTTGCATAATCAATAATTTTTTCCGAAATTTATCATGATTTTTTGCTCACGGCATGCTCATTATCTTTGCCATCGTCTGTCACGATGAGCACAGCTGTCCGCACGATGAGCAGCCATGCTTCAATAGCCTGCAAGGCATCCGGGGCATTGAGCGGACCCCCGAGCGGTCGGCAGGCGGCGGG
>UWZB01000434.1:0-12373 GCA_900536885.1 Peniophora sp. CBMAI 1063
TCGCGCTGCGTTCTTCCCCGCGTCAGCTCGGATCCAGCTGCTCATCCAGATCAGCGTCACCCATCAACGTCACGTTAGACTCAGGATTTGGCCGATTTGCGGTGTAGGTGGCACTTGTACCGCAGTTGTTGATGTGAGATGCCAAGCAAACTAGTACACACCATCTTCACATATCAGCGAGATCACGCGTACTGATTCGAGTAGCCACGAGTCCAAAAAGAACGCATATATAGGTGGACCGTGCACCGAGACTCTCATCCTCCGCAACCTTCCCCCAATATCATGCGACTGTGACATGCGCCTCATCTACACAACCGATCATATCGGCGATACCGTTCTGCTCGACGAGTCTGGACGCCAGCTATACGCTACGACATCCAGCACAGTCGGGCGCAAGACAGAGATAGTCAAGCTCGACAAGTCTTCAACCACGCTCGCCGTTATTCGGTTCCGTAGCTGGAGCGCAGATACCATCGAGACCCACGGGCGTAAGCTCAAAGCGAAGAAGTACTTGACCAAACCCTCATGGTGGTCAAGGTGAGAGACGGCCCGGGTCCGAACCGATGAGCCACAATGCTTATGGCCTCACGACAGGCGCAGAATCTTCACCTGCACGAGCAACCAGACGTACGAATGGAAGATGAGTAGTAGGGCGTGGAAGGTGCGCCCGCTTTCCAAACCTACTGTATCCACCCTTGCTCAAGACGCCAATATAGCTTCGCCTCTTCAACGGCCCGGAAGTCGGCCACGCACACTCTCGCTCCCGGCAAATATTCCGACGACGCGCGAAAGAACCAGCGTACCTCGAGTTCAGCGACGATCCTCGTGTACTGAACGACTTGGACGAGATAGTAGTCGCCTTTGTCTATCTCCAGATCAGGCGGGAGAAGGACAAGCGTAAGGCGGACGCATACGGCGCCGTAGCCGATGTGGCTGGAGCGATATAGCAGAAAATATCAGAAGAAGTGTGGACTGTGGCACCAAGGTCTCAGTCAGCCTCTGGGCGCTGGGCCATGAGAGATGGTTCCTCCTTGGTTCCTCCGGCGAATATCAAGCATGAATGCGCTTCATCGAGCGTCCGCCAAGAAATCGTAAACTACTACAACTCCGAAACCGTCTTTCCATGACAAAAACCTTCTAACCGTACGTATTGTGAAAGAGCCGAGAAACTGAGAAACCATAGTGATGTGATGTGGATGTGACAAGCATTGTGAGTGTGAGCGTACGCGGTACGGGATGGAAGGAGCAGGAGCAATGGTTGGAAGCATGAAGCAGGTGAAGTGGTGGTGGTGAGTATGTACGCAGTGACAACTGCAAAGCGCATCGGGCCCGCGATGCGCGCCCAGGAGATAAAGATACAGCAGGATTGAGGATGAGGAGAGGATGTGAGAGTATACCTAATTGTAGCAAGCGTCATTATTCGTCATGGGGTTCGTCGCAAGGTCCAGCAGAGCGGCAGCAGAAAAGATACGGGCATAGAAAGCGGAGAGCATGGGTTTTGTGTTGCGCATCAGCGCGCACGGCTTGCGAGCAGCCGCGCCCGCGCGCGCTCCATGCTCTCACGCATCTCCGCGCTCTGCCAGCTTGATGAGTCCTCGCTGAACCCGAGTCCGGCGCCTTCGCTTCTTGCGCGCTCGTGACCCATCATCGGAACCGACATCGACATCGACGAAGCATACGCCGAGGTTGACGAGGTTGCGGACATTGGTGGGGACGGCAAGGCCGATGTACTTGCAGTGAATGCGCTAGGGATACCGAGCGCTGCAGGTCGACGACGGCGGGACCGGTTGGATTGGGAACGACGGGGAGATGATGCGGCGGATAGTGACGGTTCGGGCTCGTCGTCCCACGCGCCGGACATATCGTCTTCTTCGTCTTCAGGCGCTTCGGAAGTGACCACGACTTCCTTGCCCAACGCGCGTTGACCTTCCGCGATCAACTGAGCGAGCCTATCCCCCATCCAGTCCATCTGTGACGGAATGTGTCAACGGGCGCTCATCAAACTTCGGACGGGAGAAGAGAAGGCGCTACGTACCGACTCGTCGGGATCTTGATCCTCCGCTTCGTCTGGCAGGTCGGCTGGGATGGAAGAGAAGTTGAACTCGGGACGAACAGGCGAACGCGCTAGTGAGGGCGTGGGACTCGGCTCGCGGGCGAATGCAGGTCTTGCGGCAACAGTCGGCTGAAGAGTCGGGCGAGGGCGGCGCTGGCGGATAGGCGTACGCTTGCCAGCAACTGGTGCCGTACGCCTTGCTCGCTTGCCAGCATTCGGGGTGGGCGGAACAACATTCACTGCAGGAAGGTTGTTCGCCTCGTGGCGCGCCTGCAGGTGATGGACGATGAGAACTATAATGTGGTACGATAAGAAAATAGGCGGGGACGTACGGAATGGTGGTGTTGCTCGTCGCCGTGCGGCCAGTCACCGCGAGCGTAGGGTGGGGGAGGTTCTGTGGGCACGCCGTCTTGGCCGCCATCCTTGCCGCGGTCTCGCCAGCTGAATCTCCGCGTGGCTGGTTAGCTGTGGTTCAGTACCAAAAGTAGACATTGGTACTCACAGACGGTATACGGTGAGGCCAACAGCAGTGCCGATAAGCGCCGCAGACACGGCCGTGGAGACAATTGAGCCTGCGAGGGTGCGCCGGCGCTTTGCGGGAGGGAGATCTGCGGGGAGGAGGTGCGCGAGGGAGAGGATACATAGCATGAGTACGAGCAGAAATACAGTTACGAGCACATAAAAGACAAGAAATGCAGCCGCGGCCTGCACACAGGCCATGGCAGAGAGGGTGAGGGCGATAAACCAAGATATTCGACGTCGCGGTCGGAGGCCAAGAGCCATCGCGCGGGCCAGGCACCGAAATGCCGCGTCTGCCTCCCCTCCACCGCGCGCGCCACCGCCACCACCAGAACGGAAATAGACTTACCGGCTACCATCTCCTCCACCTCGTCCTCCACCCGCACGTTGGGCGTGATCGTAAAGTCGCGGTATTTCGCAGGGGTGTCCAAATAGCCGCTCGATGACGCGGGGATCGTCGCCGCCTGGCTGACCTCCGGCTCGCTCGGCACCCAGCCCCGCTTCCTGCTCAGCGGCAGCGCCGGCGGCAGGGTGGCCGGGTGCGGCCTACGAAGGGGTGCAGAGGGCGCGACGGCAGGGGTCTTCCTGTCTCGATCCGGCTCCTCCGCTGGCGCATACGAGAACGGGTTCGGCACGCCCGGCACGGAAAATGAGAATGTAAAGTTGAACATCTGGTCGTCGTATACAGGTCGTTATAGAAGATGGGAATATAGTCTAAGCAGTGTGGAGGTCGTCGCAGAAGGCAATGAGCGCGTCTCCAACGCGTTCTCTCTTTCAACTTGCGATCCTTGCATCCGTCGCGCCCACGTGCCTTTTCTCCGTGGCGACCAATCCGCAGATCGCGTCGTGCCATCGTACCACCATCGTCGCGCACCACTAAAGGCGCGAAACGTTGCCCGTTGTCTCTTTGGCGCTGTACGAGACGCGCCACTCAACCTCGCCGCTTGAGCGCTCGCACCGTAATTATTTTCTTGTTTATCCATCAAATCAGCCTTCCAGACGTCAAGCGTGGGACGCGTTTCGCATGAGCTCTCGCGCACCAGGATTTTTTATAAAGTCACCTGTCATCGAGATAACCATATCGTTCTGGTCAGACCTCGTGCTGGATCGATTAGCGAGGTATCAGAAGCTTGGAAACACTAGCTACACTTGGCCAGATTATGATCACGCTCATTCCCTGAAGTTCATTGTCTGCCATTCCTTCAGGCCGTATGTACAGGATACGAGATGTACCACAAAAACGTGATATACAGCTCTACACGAGTGTCTGCAACTTCCCGAAGTTAGGCGTGCCCAAACCCGTCACGGCTACGAGGAATGCAATCAGCTCCAATATATGAGTGAATATCGTATGCCACTCACGGTCCCAGCCCTTTGCAGTCGAAAAGCCGTTGGTCGAGCATCCTGGGTTTGAGCCGCTCGCTAGAAATGAATGTGAGTATCGTCGCATCGGTGTGAAGTCAGGACGGCACTCACTGATGTCGTTGAAGCCAGACGCAGCAGTTGAGTAGCTATGTCTCGGCATCAGGCAATGCGCTCTCATTGACAAGTGCAAAAAGCTCACAACAAGGGGTTCAAGAAGCCAAGGCTGGACTTGCCCTGCGAGAGCCTGTAGTCGTTCAAGAGACTCACAACACCGGCGAAGGCCTATAGAAGTACGAGTCAGTCATCTCGTAACCTCACTTCTGCAGTATCAACTCACCGGAGACGAAGCGCTCGTGCCAGAGACCCCACTAGTACGGCCGCCAATAACGACCTGGAAGTTGACGCCCTGCGCAGCGACATCCGGGTACGCGCGGCCGGTCTTGTTGTACAGACCGGAGTACGTCGTGCCGAGGCTGCTCACGTACGAGGCTACAACGCTGCTCTGGTACGAGGGAGTGGCGAAGTAGTTGCTGAAGCCTCCACCAGAGAAGGATACGGCCTTCTCAGGGTTGATGCCTGGTTCAAAAAGTGATAAGTTATGTCTTTGCGAGCTATAGCGATGGAAGCGTACCGTTGGTGGCACCGACGGACGTGACGTATGGGCAGCTGGTCGGGAATTCGGGTATGAACTTCCTTGTGTTGGTGCCGTCGTTGGTCACGCAGTCGCTACCAACACCCTCATCTCCGGAGCTAGAGGTGGAGACTGAGTCAGTCACGATGCTACATGTTTACTGAACAACATGCCCTACCTGAACATGACACTCGTGCCCCTGGAGCCAAGCTGCGCGAAGAGGTTGCACACCTCAACGGCGTAGTCCTCCGGTACCGTTTGCCTACGATACATCAGCCCCAGTCCACTCCACCAAGTCATAGGTGTGGCTTACTCCTCGTCACCATAGGAGGTGGTCAAGGTCTGCGGGATAGTGTCCGCGGACAGAAGGTAATCGAGGAAGTCGAGGTACGGCTCGTTCGTGTTCGTCGGCGTACCCTCGGACGGGTCGAAGGGAGGCGAGCCGCCGGTGCTGTAGTAGATCTGAGGGGTGGGGTACGAGACCGCAGTGGTGTATTGGATGTCCAAGTTGGCCTGTTCCCTGTCAGTGCTAGAAGCGCCAAGTCATTCGAAGAGCGACATACCTCCACACCGGGGTCACTCTGGTCATTGCCACCACCCTGGATCTGTACGACGGTGAACGTCGCATCCGCAGCGTTGGTCAAGTACTTCTTCGCAAAGGTCGTAAGGTCAGCGAAGTTCGCGTACTCGTCGAGGTATCTGCAACACATCATCAGCCATTGCGTGAGAATCACTTGTAATGCTCAACATACCCGGCAACACCGAGAACGTTGACATCAGTAGCCTTAGGCGTATATCCGGTAGTGTTATACAAGGCCTGCAGACACGCCGGGGTAATGCTCGAAGCGCAAGAAGACGGAACAGCGCCCGTAGAAAGAACCTCCGCGCGCAGAGCCGAGTCCTCCTTCACAATGGGCGCCTCGGGCTCCAGATGATACGTCGTCTTCATAGGGCGCATGCCGCCGAAGAACGTAGTCGGAGACACGAGGGAGATGTGGTCGTGGAGATCCGCGGGGAGAGAGTACGACGTCGTGCGAAGGACCCTGTCTCCCGTCTCCAGGTTCTCAAAGATCTCGTACGACGCGCCGAGCAGAGTGTTTGCGGTGGAGATGGGGACGGCCTCAAGCATGAGCCAGTCGCCGTGAAGCACGGGGCGGACGGTGTCAGCCGGGATGGCATGGTCCTCGAGCCACTCAGAGACGATGCTATGAGTGTCGGGGTGAGGCGCGACGAGCGAGGCGACCTCGTCCTTGTTCAGGTGGTCGCCGTAGCTGCATCTCAATGTCAGTAACAGCCGGTACGCGGGCGCAACACCCATACCTCGCGCTCTTGGGATCGCTGACCTCGTACAGCGCCTTGATGATCGCGTCGCTGTCGTGTGACTTGAGCTTGATGCGCAGGTCGATGGTGGTCCCATCCTCCGGTAGCCCGCGCGCGGACCACTTCGCAGGCAAACGCTCCCATGCATGCTTGACCTGCATGTTAGCCCAGCGCGCTTCGGGCGTGGGTGTAGCCGCCGTGAGCGAGGCCGCCATTGCGAGCAGGACGAACGAGAGGCCAATCATGACGACAACAACGGGAGAGCGCGCTCGGAAGGTCAGGGATCGCCCGGCCAGTGCAATCCATAAACGGTAGGCCTTATATACGTCGCGTCGCTCGCGTATCTTCGTTCGACGATTGCGCCGATTCGCGCGTTGGGCAGCATATGGGCGGCATGATCATCCGGAGGCGGCACAGCGTGGTCTCATGGTCGAGCAGCAGGATGATGCCTTCTGGAACGGCGTTGTAGACAACCGGATTCCCCGGGATGATAAGGCGGCAATGTATGGCCATTCCATTGTCTGAAAAGTAGATAGTACCAGTCCGACCACTTTTGACAGAAGAACACTGGTATATGGCGGGCCTCCCTTCGGCGACGTGATTCTTTGATGAAATGTAGACCGGTACGCCGAGATGACCGGAGACATAGGCAAGCTCAAGCGAGCTGTCTTGGCGCGCCGCCTTCGGCGTCACAGCCGCGAGGTGCCCAGAGGGTGAATAGCTTTATAGCCGCCGGGGACTACCAGAACAAAGTGTGCTGGCGCTCAGAATTGCAGACGATCTGATGTTCAACCTCTTCCCCATACACTGGATACCTATCCGTAGGAATCCCAGCTGGTGTAGATTATTCTAGATCTCAGAGTGCTTCCTGCCAGTCGGCTCAGGCGGTCGTGGGAGGGTGATGCCGAGCTCTGGTTGGGTGAGGACGCCTGCGATCACTGTTCCCGTCAGTGAATCTGGGTCTGGGATAATCTACACCGTCTGCAGATCCTACGGATAAGTATCCACTGTCGACGGCTTACTTCTGGTACATGAGGCTCACACAGATAAGCCAGAAGACCTGCCGAGTTGTGCACGCAGGATGAACTGGCGGTCCGAGAAGCCGGGGGCAGTATAGGTTGACATTTGCCGCACTCGAGATGAGCGTCAGAAGAGGAAGTGTGTGGGCGCGTGTAGCCCGGGCCAGCCCGGGCCGGCGCGCCCCCGTCGTCTTGCGAGTCGGCCTGCGACTCTTCCCCAACCGCCGTGGTCGTCTGCGGCATACGGAATACATGCACTTAATGCTGCCACTTCTCTGCAAGAATATCAGCACACTTGAAGACGACACTTCCCTCTACTCCTCTTCGGGATCGATACGTCAGAACCGCATATCCAGTCGCACTACGAGTGCGCTCTTGTTCAAACATATGCGCCTTGTGCCGTCCAGCACCGTAGCGCCGACGCAACCAAGACGTGTTGCTCTTTGGGTCCGACTTCGAAAGACGTGGCACTGTACCTCTTTGTATAGAGTGACGCGTATCACCCGTTGCGACATGCGCTGTACAAGATCACTCCACATTCTACTTCTCGGACTTCCACCGCGCCCAACACCGTGCCTTAGGCACTTATTCGACTCGCTCGTCACTCGACGCTAAGATTGGACATACCCTGGCGCCGACGATCGTGTCTGTATTCGTAGCAGGCACGGTCATACGGTCCCGCTTCTACTTCCTTAGGGCGCAAATCTAACTTGCACCTGACGTCGACTGCCGTTACATATTCCTGCTCCTCTCTTCTCCTGACAGGTACTGGGAGGGTATTCACCCTCCGCATTGCACGATGACCCACATACCCCCGCGTACCAGCCAACTGGAGAGTCTGCACTGCAGTACAAGTACAAAAGAGAGAACGACGCACCACGAACGCTTGAACCAGCATCGAGCATGCGCGCCTTGAACGCTCTTCTGCTACTACTCCCTGTAGCCGCCTCTGCGCAGCGCATTGTCCGTTTCATATCCGATGATGGAAATGAGTATACTGGCGACGCGATCTTGCCCGAGAACTCGACGGACGCGCGTTTCAGCACCAGCGCACGAGTGATTGAGGTCAGCCATCTCCGCTTGCTCGGAAAGGGTCTCATCTGACATGGCTGTGACCAGGGGGACATATTCACCGACTTCAACATCACCAACACGGTGAAGGTGTGTCGCACTGGCATGAATATGAACCTGTCAATGAGACTGAAGCGTTGGATGGATAGAGCATCACACAACTGCTTGCGCCTATACCGCCAGAGAGAACACGCTCTGTTCGATGCGTGGGTGATTGAGCTCATGAGCACCTCGATGACGATTTGACGATGCTCTAGGTTGGCTTCAACTATGGCTCTCATGATATGGAAGTGCGCATCCACTTATGGACATGGTGTATACCGCTTGCTGAAGTGAAATAGACGAACATCACAATTCCGAGTTTCCCCATCCTCTTTTTCAAACCGTGGACGTCTCTCGCGGGACCGACTGACTTCGTTCCTGTTACTTCCGGATACCAGAACCAAACGTCCGTGTTGTACTCGCTTTCTCATCTTGCACCTGCTCATCCGCCGTCGCAGAAACTTTACCTCGTCGATGGACTACGAAGGCGAGCTTGTCGTAGTGATCAAAGATAAGGTTTTCAACATCTCCGATCCCTCCGAAGCTCTTTCCCACGTCCTAGGCTACGCAACTGGCTACGACGTATCGCATCGTGGGTGGCAGATCGATCGGGGTGGCGAACCCCAGCCTCAGTTCAGCATGGGCAAGGATGCAGACGGCTGGGCACCATGGGGTCCGGCGTTGACCCTAGCAAATGAGATCCCCGACCCTCAACAGTTGTTGCTCCAGACATTCGTGAATGGAACCATGAAACAGAACGCAACGACCGCAGATATGATATTCGGAGTAGCGGATATCGTGAGCTTCTTCTCGATGGGGATCACTCTTCATCCCGGTGACATCATCTTTACTGGAACGTGCGTCGTATCTGTACTAGGACTGGTGGGAAAAGAGGCTAACGATAGTACTTCTGTAGGCCGGGTGGGACGCAACTCGGTTCACCGAACCCGTTGTGGCTCACTAATGGAGATATCGTTACGGTTTCGATTTCCGATTTAGGTACTATTGAGAACCAGCTGCGCTTCACCTAGGGTCGCTACTATAGGAACGGGATCAGGATATGTCTTGATAAAAGCGTGTGTATCGCTATAAGCACTACCCCATCTATCCTCAAGGAAGTGAAAGCTTTGCAACTAATGCATCCTTGCTGAGTATCTCCTCCCGGAGCCCTTCGACCTCGCCGAGATCCAAGGTCGCGTCCACGAACCTGAAGCTTGTCAGAACCGTGCACTGCCACCATATGTCTTGCACACTCACCGCCCGCTCAACCAATCGTACTTCCCGGAAGTCAGTGCCAGGATCGTGGCACTCGCCAGCTCGGGCGTGTCGATGAAGATGTCCTTCCAAGCGCCAGAGTCCTTGTTCAAGTCGGTCCAAATAGCTCCGGGATTCACTGCGAATGCGTGCACTTCCTTGTATTCTGCGAATGTTATCGATGTGAGGATGCACCGATGGCTTGGCAGCCCTATCAAGACGTACCGAGCGCTATGAACTCAGCAAGGCGGTTCAACGCGAGCTTGCTGATACCTTGATACATAAGTCGATCAGACAGCTCTGGGCAGATACTTCAATGACATACCTGAGTCAGAAGATCCGATGTTACGCAGCTGAGCACCAATGGAACTCAGAGCAACCACGTAGCCACTCGTCTTCCGAAGGTGTTCGAGGGCAGGGCTAGATATACTCCTTGAGTTTTACACTATCCGACGCGTACAGCGAGCACTTACCTGACAAAGTTCAACGTCCCCAGCACGTTCACTTCCATCGTATTCCACCACTGCCGAACATCGCGCTTGCCGATCGCTGATTACACATACTGTGTCAGCATCCCGACTCGCAGAAGGGATAGGAGGGATGAATACGGGTGCCATCATGAGGAAGGCCGACGCCAGCATTTGCGACCACCACGTCGATCCTCCCAAACCGCTCGACCGTGTCTTGAACAGCCTTGGCAGCAGCATGCGTATCTTTCACATCAACTGCGAACGTGACAATCTCGGCAGTCGTTTCTTCTGATACGATCTGTGCCTTCACAGCGTCGAGCTTGGAGGCGGTACGCGCGACAAGGGCGAGTTTTGCTCCCGCGCGTGCATAGAATGTCGCTATGACAGCGCCTATACCTCGAGAAGCGCCTGTGATGAGCACAACTTTCCCGGAGAAGGTCCTATCTCGGAAGGCAAGCTGAGGGTCAACTCCTGGGTACACACTATGGAAAAGCAGTCAGTGACGCGTGGTCAGTTGGTCAGTGACGAAGATGACATTACTCGTGGCGATCCGTCAGTCCCTGAAGCCGCTCATTGAAGCCCTTGATCTTCGCGAACTTGCTTAGCGCGTCTTGAGACATATCGTGCTCTGGACAACAATGCGCGATTGTGAATAGCTCTGCGGCCCGTCGCGCACACCATATATAAATGATGTTCGCTATGTCCAGGATCTGTAATACGCCATATCAGCGACGCGGCGATTACAAGATGCTCGCCTGAAACTCTTGACAGCTATAGCTCACAAGGGCTACTGTTCAATTGAGACACGGAGATGTGCACGGGTAGTGACCCGCTCACATAGTAGCTTTGACAAAGACACCTGTTCTAACACCGACATCCGACATGCGACGCGGAGTTAGCGACTGGGGAACACTCTACGGATAGGTAGAGCGGGTAGCACATATGGCGACAGAATATCGAGACGAACCACAGCGTGATTGCGTCGGATCGCACTTGAGAGCGGTTCACGGAGTCCGATTACCAAAGGATATCCTCAGCGGTCAGAAGATTCCACTCGACACCATCTGAGAACGCGTCGAACTCTGGATGTGAGGCACGTTGGGGAGATGTATTTGCTAGTCACGGGCGAAGGGCCGTAATCGGAGGTATCGAAGCATCAATGCTATGAAGTAGGTCAGAGTATTCTGTCCGCGCTGGGCGAATCCGGCGCTGGCCATATGACTGTTACATAGGCAAGGATTTCGGCCGGAAGTTCGGACATGGTCATGACCATGGGCGCGCTCGCATCTGTATACAGACAAGGGCTGATATTAGAGTGAAGAGGCTGCTGGTGATGGTCGAAGACGAGTCGCGTCGGTGCATGTGGCCCGAGGGCGCGTCGCGCGCGATCACAGGACTTTGCCCGGGTCCGTGCGCGAGCGCGGCGAACGACTTCTGCGCGGCTCGCGTCCCGAATTCCTCATACTTACCTTGATGGCACAGTGCCCTTCACGTCTGTGTGCTGTGGGCCGCGGGGGCCTCCCATAGCACGGCGACCCTGTCCTCAGGGGGAACCCGCGGTTTGTATGGGCTTCGGCTCATGCACCGTCTCAATATTTTCCTGTCCCGCTCCGGCCTTCGGGCTGGGCGGGCCTTTTTTTCGGTCGCTTTATTGCGCTAACCCTAACCCTAGAACAATCTCTCTAGATTGAGATTGAGGCCTTCATTTTGATGTAATATAACACCCCATGTCGATATCTGTTACACGCAATGTTATGTTGTTTGCTTGAACTTGATTGGGAGTCGATTTGCCTATACATTCCAGCTTGCCTGTAGGTCTTAGGCCCTGGGCGGCTACGATAACCTGTCAGATCTGCCGCGCGGATAGGACAGGAGCTGCGGTCAATTCGGCCCTCTCTACTGCTTACGCCAACATCTCTTGAACAAATGATATATAGTGCGAAGCGACAAGAGCGCATCTATCTAGCTTGAAGTATCTAAGTATAGGATCCTAAGAGCAGAGCTATCGGGTATCTCTCTGAAAATGGGGATCGGATGCCGTTGAACCCGACAATCTACTATCACTAAGGTCATACCAGAGCACTCGAGAGGCCCGCAAAACACAACGCTTATGGCCCTGGCGTTCACGCCCAGATAGCCGTTACTACGGCAGGATGAAAGGGGATATGTAATCTGCTAATCATGGAAGTCCAAGTTCAAGTCGAGATCAGCGGCGCGCGTCTGTCGCGCCTCGTCGCGGCTTGTTCACAGCCACGAACATCAGACCCCCTCCAGCGCTCATTTCCGCATTTGACTCTCCTCTTTCCCTTTCTCCCCTCATAGGCCCGCTCAGGACTTGGGACAATGGCGACCATTTCAGCGCAATTGCGCAACTTCAAGGAGCCGGACAAGGACGAGCAGACTGCGGCCTTCTTCGCGATCCCTGCGGAGACTCTAGCTACGCCATCAGATGCCAATGGGTCAGGAAAGTCGCCTTTGCCGGTGGAGGGACTGGAGAGAATGGATATAAACGCGGTGTTGAGTTTGGGCGTGCAAGGGGAGGAGGATGCTTATGTTCGTACGCACCGCGGCACGAGGTCCAAGCGTTGATCTAACGCGCGGGTATAGGCGGGGAAGCTATATTTAATAC
>UWZB01000434.1:12427-23826 GCA_900536885.1 Peniophora sp. CBMAI 1063
CCGGTTTACGATCCCGCTCTGCACCATTCGTCGCGTCGAGCGCTTGAACGCACGTGCGGGAGTCTACGCCCTTAGCCTTTCACTATGGCACGGAATGAAGATCGTAAGGAATAGTGCAATGCATGTAGAGGAAGATGCTAATTGGGTGGCAGATCGTACAATTGACTTCGCTGCGTCATACCGCGGACCTCTTCTGTTCGCTTCTGCGAGAGGCATTGAAGCTCGAACTTCAGGCTGGGCAGATGAAGCATGTCAAAACATTCGCCAAGACATGCTATTCGGAGATCCTTGTCAGCGGCTCTTCGCCGGTTGCCGAAGGCGAACGCGAGGATGGCTCCTTGATCGACGGCGCCGAGCGTATAGGCGACGGAGAGCAGTCAACCTTTCATGGTGGATTGGGTTTGAAATTCAAGTTCCCCGGAGATCCCAAAAAGTACTCGTGCATCTTGACAAATGCAGAGACAGTGCTGATATAGACTCACTAGGCTTCGTGAAGCATCCAAGACCAAACTCTGGACAAACTACCTTAGAAGTGGGTTCCTCTCCCAATTGCACCTCTCATCGCTGACCTCAAGAAGCACATGGCAGGCATCTCACACTCCTGCGCTACCCGCAAAGTACTCGTTTAGTACAGGTTGGCCTGCCCAATCGTCTACGCGGTGAGATGTGGGAGACATTGTCGGGCTCCATTCATCTTCGATTCCGTAATCCTGGCTTGTACCACAAGCTGTTGGCGGATAATGCAGGACGACATAATACAGCGACAGAGGAGATCGAGAAGGATTTGCATCGAAGTCTTCCTGAATACGCTGCATACCAGAGCGAAGATGGTATTGGCGCTCTGCGACGAGTGCTACAAGCCTTCTCGTTCAAGAATCCGGAGACGGGGTACTGTCAGGTATGTTCCTCTGTAGACGTTAGCCATGATCTCGCCGCTCATACGACGATACAGGCTATGAACATTCTGGCAGCTGCTATCCTAATGTAAGCGGTGCAACCCACTTCTGAAGACAGGGATTGACATCGCTCCAGCTACATGTCTGAAGAACAGGCATTCTGGTTGCTTGAAGTTATCTGCGACCGGTTGTTACCGGGTTACTTCAGGTGCGCGCCTACTATACTTCCGAGATATTGAGTCTGACGATTATACTAGCACATCCATGCATGGGACCCTGCTTGACCAGCGAGTCTTCGAGGCCCTGGTGGCTCGTTGCTTGCCGATGATCCACGAACACTGTCAGGAAGTAGATGTGCAGCTGTCCGTCGCATCGTTGCCTTGGTTCCTGAGCCTGTATGTCGAACTCTACTCATCTTCAACGCATTTGCTAACATGCGTTGATACCATAGATTCATCAACAGCATGCCAATGGTGTTTGCCTTCCGCATTGTGGATTGCTTCTTCTGCATGGGTCCGAAGGTGCTGTTCCAAGTCGGGTAAGCAATATACACGCGTCCCACTATTGGCTTCTATACTGAAATAGCTAGCGAAGTCTAGGTCCGCTCGCTCTTGTCTGTCAGCGTATATGTAACTTATGAGATACAGCCATCCTCAAGATCAACGGGGAGAAGCTCTTGCAGATCGAGGACGATGGCCAGTTCATCCAGTAAGATTGCAATCGGCGCTTTTGTTGTCAACTCGCTGATGAACGTAACAGCCTCATGCGGGATTACTTCGCCTCACTTGGCGAATCCGCTCATCCTAACTCGGCCGACCCTCGCGCTCGCGCCATCACTCGCTTCCAAGAGCTCTTGCTCGTCTCCTTCCGCGAGTTTGCCATCATCACAGACGAGACTATCGTCGCCGAACGCCGCAAGTTCCGCGGAGAGGTCGTCACGTCCATCGAGTCATACTCGAAGCGTGCAGCGATCAGGAATCTGCGTACACTTGAGCGATTCACGAAGGACCAGGTTGGATTGATCTACGACGCTCTGTTCAAGGCGGTGTGCATCGAGCCACCACCTGCGCCGACTATGCCTCCACCGAGCCTCCTCACGACAAGGGATGCTCCAGAAGAGCGTCCGGAGACTCGCATCGAGCTCAAGACGTTCCGCATCTTCTTGAGCGAGATCGCAACGTGGGCTCGGGACGAGAAGGTCGTCGTCAATGGCTTCCAGCGACGAGTTGATCGAGAGGTCGCGGAGCATGAGCTCATTGATCGCCTGTTCTTCTTCTGGGATACGTCCTTCCGCGGGTCATTGTCGCTGCAAGACCTTGTGTCTGGGCTTGACGGTGTCATGTTCAATGACTTGATGGAGAACATCGAGTGGTTCTTCAACTTGCACGATAAGAATAAGGATGGCTTCCTCACCAAAGACGAAGTCTTGACCTTATCTGAATCGTTGCTCGTATGTTTCTTCTCCCGTCTCCAAGTACCACTTCGCTGACTTAAGGTGTAGTTCATCTTCCGCTTCGAGATCGGTGATGCGTACCTCGGCGCCATCTCCCGGTTCATGTCCAACGCATTCGAGTACGGTGACGCTCTGCTCCCTCCCCCCAAGGAAGACGGTACGGAACCTCAAATCGAGAGTAACCAACCCTACATGAGTCTGGCAACATTCCGGATGGTCGTCCTCGCAGAAGAGGTCCTGGAAGCCTTCTTCGAGCAAGATCTCTCAGCATCCTTCCGTCTGGAGCCGGTGCCGCTCATGGACCTTCCAGCCGTATCAACCTCAACCAGTCTACTCGGTGGGCTGTGGGGCGCACTCGCCACGGACGACAACAAGAAGCTGTTCAATAAGTTCAGCGACGAGCTCGGGCGCGCGGTTGGGAAGCACCAGGTCATTCATCGGCCGAGTATCGGGAGGTTCACGAACAACGACGAGCCGCGCCCGCGCGAGAGTCTACTCGTGCCGGGCATGCGCCGCTCACCGAGCCAGGCCAGCTTATCTCCGACCGACACGAGCTCTACACTGGCCCCTACAGAATCGTCCGCATCGTTTGCTACACCTCGCTCCGGCACTCCACAGCAGAAAGACAAGCCCTTGCCGGGCCCGCCACCATCCATCTCCGTCAAGGACGCCGACAAATCCAAAGCCGACCGCGATGCGCAGACTGCGCTCGAGTTGGCGCAGGCGGCGTTGATGGAGCGACCGCAGTTCGCGATCGACGATGCGGGCGACGAGGACGAGGACTTTGAGTCTGATGTGGAGGATGGTGATGAGGTGCTCGACGCTGTCGATGCGTTCTTGGAGGAGCAGGAGAAGAATGAGGAGGAGGGGAAAAGTGGGTTGAGCGCTGCTGAGCAGGCTGCCGCACAAGGTCCGTCTCTTGTCGTTGTTGCGATGCTGCTTTCGAGGCTGACGGAATGGTACAGAGCTTATCAACGCCGAACCGGTGAAGTAGGCTCTTGTCGGGAGGTATCTGTGGATAAGATCGGATGGAGCATTGTCTTTGTGTATTCTTCATGCATATTCACTTGCGTTGTACAACTATCATTCACGCGTTATGGACAGTCATGCAAGCTTGAACGTGAAGCAGTTTGATTGTCATAAATAACACCGATAAACCCAGAGAAAGGTCTACGGAGCTCAGCAGTAGATCGTGCCGATGTATACGCCCTGGTCTTTCCAAGGTGTCAGCTATGTTGCCACCTATAGGTGCTCGGTTCACTCACAAGGTCCAAGGTGGTTAAGGATGTCGCTGTCCGTGATTGACGGCTCAGTCTGGTCGATGCACTGCGCGTCCGTGGTATCCTCGGCGCCCGGGCACAGGACAGCAGAGTCCGTATCGAGGATATGGATCTCCTTCGCAACGTGCTGGAAGCCGAAGTCTGCTGGCGGAAGCGTCGGGATAGGGTCCTGGTAAGACGAGTTAGTTGAGAGACTCGCAGTCACCCAGCTGGGATCGAGCCATCTCACCTGCTCGTTGTTCACGCGTGTGAAGTTCAACACAACGCCATCAAAGTAGTCCGAGAAATCCGGGTTGCCGACGCGAGGTGTGCCGTAGGTCACGCCAGAGACTGTTGTGCCAGATGGCAAGTTCAAGGAGAGGTAGAGCGAGTCGAGCTCGGCGAGGGCACCACCAAGCGAATGGCCGATCTATCAAGTACGACCCTCGTCAGCTCCCACATACACCAGTTCGTTGCAAGCATGACATACTGCGGTAACGCTTGCGCCGCTATGCGAACTCAGAAGACTCTTGACAGAAGCCAGGATGTCAGTTGCCGTTTGAGCGTGTTCGTCTGCGAAGCCCTTGTGAACCTGCACGCCGCTCGGAGCGCCCGGGAAGAGGGTGCTATCCAGGTCGGCGAACACAAAGTCGACATCCGTGAGTACACTCTCGAACTGCGTAGGATCAGTGCCCTCGTGCGCGACGACGATCGTGTTCTTCGAGGGCCAGTATCCAGTGAAGTCTACAACGGATCCATAGGTGAGATCGTGATTGGGCCGTGATGATCACGTACAGTACTGGACGCTGTCCCCGTCGCCGCCGGCGATGTCCACAGTGAAGTCCGCATTTGCCGAGCAGGCGTCTGTGTGGGTACATGAGCATGCGATGATGCCTTTCAAGAATAGAATATGCCCACCTCCACAAGCCCAGTCGGTGCCCACATTGCAGTATGCAGCGCGCGCGAACTGCGTGTAGGGCGTGTACGCATCCAGTTGGGAGACCGACAGCGTCGTCACTGCACGCGGGACGATGGTAGGACTCGGAGCCGCATAGACCGCAGAGGCAAAGAGAGCAGCCGCAAGAACCGTGAACATGGCGACCGACGTGTATGCGACGCGACTGGAGGGACCTCAAAGATAGAGAGACGACCCTTGTCGCAAGCATGATCTCTGTGCGCAGGCTATATACGCCTCAAAACAAGGGAGGTCGGTAGCGGCAGGAGGTCGCATCCGAGCGAGCACATCGTCCGGTGGTCAGCGGACCAGCGCTCATTGTGCTGCGGGACCGGGCAGTACGTCTTCCCGTCGCTTGAGAGTGCGCATCCGTGAGCACGGTCATGAGATTTGATCAACGACAGATCGACTTCCTGAAGTTCTTCTCGGTTGCGGTTGGACGAAGTACTCATGGACGCGCGAAGCGTCTACGTTATCGTGATTATAGGATGCGAGCCTCTGCAACCTGAGAAAAGTCAGCTTCTCGGCGAGAGAGAACGATGCTGTAGCGACACGGACCAGTAGAGAGGCAGACTCACTCTCAATGCCGTAGTTAGATTGCAAGGGTCGCTAAGCGATTGATCTGTGCATCGACATATTTGGAGTACCAAGAGCATCATGCATCATGCGTATTGTTCGATGAAGTCGCGTCAGGGTGGTCAGATGAGCGCCCGCAGCGTGCTCTCAGTGTATAGAGATTTCACGAGCCAGCGACGCAGCCCTAGATTTATGGCATCCAACTTTCCAGAGTATGAGTTGTCTGACAACGTGAGAAGACACAGAGACGATAGTCGGCGATGAGTCGATCTATGATCGAGGTAACCAACACCCAATAGGATTGCACTACCTTGCCCGCGGCCCGAGGGATGTGCAATTCCGAAAGCAGCAGCGCGCTCATAAGTTCAAACTTGCATACTTCCTGGTCTTTACCTCTGTATCTGGCGGTTACCTGCACTGATGAGGTCGGTCACCCAGATCATGTGCGACTGTCGGTGTTAACAAACCAATCGAAGCAGGAGCTTGGTGTGATGTGTTCAGCGCTTCGTGTCAGATGTATTCAGACCGCTATAGGCTCGTATCATCGCGTAGACTGAAGCGGGCAGTATTGTCTCGTCAGGTGCGCATTCAACTTATCGAGGTAGTGGTAAGAGGCAACAAGCTGCCGCGGCGCGAAGGGCCGTGTCGGCGATTGGAGATCGGCCCGAGCGGGAGTATAATGATTGGCCTAGCGCCTCGCTGAATCTGGACCGTCGGTCCGCTCAGTACTTACTGTTCAAAGCGAGACATCGCCACCGAAGGAGGAGAACGCGCGGGCGGTGACGCGTTGGGGCGTGATGACAATGTGACGGTTTCTGTGACCGGACCGCTCTCGGGCCGGGGACGTTCTGGGCTCCTACACCCCTAGACGCGCTTCCCGTGAATCTCACCGGAGTGGAGCCTCACGCGTCACGCGTCACGGCGAGATCCCGTGAATGATTTCTCATGAGGTTACGTTCCCACTTCGTGCGCGGGCGAGCTCGTTGAACTCTTCACGATGAGTGGTGTCGCTGGTCTGAGAGTTCTGTAGGGGGTTCGTGTGTATGTTGGTGACACTCACTGATCTGCCATCTCAGCTGTCTCTGGGTGTGCAGCACACTAACTTCTCAAGCGGCGGGATGAGATGAGCGCACGTGCATCATCTACTCCACGGCCTCACCGTGTTTCCCGTGATTTCTCCCGTGAAATCACCAATGCGGTGAGATTCACGGGAAGCGCGTCTGGCGGTGTATAGGCGACAAACCGGAACTCATCCTGAGCCCCGGAATATGGATCATGCGCCATTGTTCGGCTGTACTTGTATGATGGCGCCTACAGCGCAGTTGCGAACCGGAAATACGCTTGTACTTCTACAGGTTGTCGTTGGGTTCCATTATGACATCCACCTTCGTCTTCACCCTTGCTTTGCCTCCTGCAGTGCCAGGCGTACCCATACGACCTGTTGGGCAAGGCTGACGCGGGGATGACAGTTCGACCGCGGTGTCCTGCGCCCGCTGAAGCCCGTGTACGCGAGGGACTTTATAAGGATCGCGCCGCATGAGGTGTATTACGAGGAGTTTAAGGTACATTCTCATCTTTTCCTTCATCCTGTTTCCTATATGCGCCCCCACTCTTGCTCCATATATGCGCTGCTCGCTCTGCGTTGTGCGTTCGCCCGCCCATGCTCGCATCCTCCTGCCCTCGCCTCTTCCTGCGGATTTGCCGGTTCGCTAATCCTCACGCTCACGCCCCCCACAGACATCCCAACAAACCCTCCTCCGCGCCCTCTCCCTCGAGATTAACATCTTCCCCCCCACCAAACTCTTGCGGCAGCGGTCTGGTAACGAGACTAGCTTGGGACTTGGCCGGATGTATCTTGCTGTCTCGTGTTATCCTGTACTTCTCGTACTGTACTATCCATCTGCACTGTATCTTGCCGCACTCATGTTGTTCGTTCAGTATCACTCTTGTAGCAGTACTCAATGTTTAGTGATCATTTCATTCGTAGCAACAACTCGGTTGACCCCGATTGCGCGAGCCGCCGCCCCACGATCGCCACTGCGCTAATGTACAGTAAGTACGGTTCATAGTGCCACACTCGAGGTACACTGCACGTCTGCGTGCTCGGCAATCTGCACCGCGCCAGCACAGTCCCTGGCCGAGTTCGACTGCGCGTTCGATCATCGTTACTTACCACAGGCGAACAACGTGCGCGCGTTTGTGACACTGAGAGCCCGCGCATCTCGCAATGGGACTTGGAAGCGACCGCCATGTAGCCCGCGCGACCGGACCCTCCTGATCTACTCTCTTATACTACTACCCTCCACCTCTCAAACTCAGCATGTCCCCTCCTGGCCCGGATTCTCCATAACACACGAGGTCGCTCGACACCAGCGTCGAAGACCAGATCCACCGATTCAACACCTCAGCCTGGGGCCGAAACTATCCTCGCTCTACGCACAAGCTGCGCATAGCCGAGGTCGTAGCTCATCGCCTATTACTCGCCACCCATCATCCTCTACCACTTCTGGCTTAAGAGCTGGCGGACGCGAACGATGCTGACGCGACGACGATAGCTCGACCGCGGCGTTCTACAGCCACTTTTAATGAAGATCGGTAGCATGAGACGTGTTTTGAGGAATCTGAGGTACGGCCTCTTTGTTCTATTCTTCTCTGCTTGCCGACACACCTGCTTCCATTGGCTTTCGTCAGCTCACGCTCCATCGCACACAGGAATCTCGCTGGATCCTTCTCGCAACCTTCTCTGGCGACATTGGAGAGGGAGGCGCCGGAGAGAAGGATGTTGGACTTTGCCTCGCATCCACACCTCCTCCCCTTCTCGTTCCCGCGGAATGGATATGGGAGGTTGTAGTCGACGATGTTTGGTGGATGTTGAGACTGGCCATGCGTCGTACGTCATTTTCTTCGTCAACTGAGAGGAGGGGATGCTGATTGTATGTACCGTACAGAGCACGAGATGTTGGTCTCCACACCAGGAGGCTATCGATAGCTTGCCGCTCTTCGTTCTTCAGATCCGACTCGACCGGCGATCGCAAACCTCTATAGAATACCCTATTCTAGCGCTCGTCTTGGGAGAACCGTGCCCCTTGGTCGCATGTAGTGCCCTCAGCTCTTGCTGTCCTATGAGGATGAGTTCTCCAGTGCCGAGCTCCCAGTGTTAAGATATCCCGCTACTTAAAGTTACGGCCTTCCAGGCGTCCTGGTCCCGGTGGCTTACTAAACATGCTCCCATCGTGATTATCTCAATCCGAGCACAACGAGTCAATGCTTCGAGCCAAGTGTACCCGCCGCCACCACACGTCAACCACACAAAACGCGATCCTGACGTCTCACGGACTGCTTGTATGCCTTAGGGCAGCGCGGCGCGAAACGAATATGAGAATCTCTTACGAGCCGGCACAACGCAAACAATGCGCAAACGTGAAGCGACTGTGGGCAAGGAACACGAGACCCTGACAGCTGCTTGCAAAACGATAGGCCACCTAGGGGTCCTACACATAGAGAGCCGGGCGCCACTTCGCGTCGTCCGCTCGCGTGGAAATGACACGAGGCTCCGAGACGGCTCATCCGGGCTTCAACAACTAAAAGCCCAGCTTCCCTTCTGAGGCAGCGGTTCTGGCACGATATTCTTGTACTGAGGCCGAGGGTCGCAAATCGCGACAACCGGTTAATTCGTATGGTATGGAGGACTCGCAAATCAGCCTGAGCGAGAAACGCGGCCAACGCCGCGGGGGCACGTGTGGAGCAAAGCGGTGCAAACGGGCTGTATGTGTAGGACCCCCCAATGGCCTATCGTTTTGCAAGCAGCTGGAACAACGAAGTCGTCGATATCGCTCTCGAGAACGAGGACGCGCGATGCCAGATTAAGTAGACGATGAAATCCGGCGGTACACAAATGGAAGCATGAACTTGAAGGCAAGCAACAAGCCGCATTAGGACAGCAAGGAACAATAGCGGACCAATAAGCACGTGCACTATCCCACGGGTAGTCCTTATGGCTCCGAACATCCGGGCAGACTTTCTGTCTGTGAAACCTGGACCCTAACCGGGACCAGGCATAACCTGTGCATCTTCCTGGCTACGGCGTGCTCAAATGTGAACCCCGTGAGTACAGCCTTTGCGGAGCGATCTTGACACAATGCATTCACAATAAGAACCGAGCAGCTGCGGCGCAAACCTTATAGCTTCGCCACTGTCAGAACGGGCAAGCCTGTCACCCTAACCGAGACGGCACGTGAGACGCAACTACACTCTTATAGTCGGAGGTGGTATAGACCGGACTGCCCTCGCAGCGCTTTCTCTTCGTCCCTAAGCTGTGCGAGAACGTCCTTCCACATGGATTCTCAGTCCGCGTTCTACGCCAATCATCTCTCCCCATCGCATGGTTACGCCGTCCTCAATCCTCGCCGCCGCGTGTCTTGCAACGGCACTGGGCTTCGTCCCGAGATCGACGTTGGAGACGTCGTTTATAGCTGGGATGGCCAGCTCATCCGTTTATTCAACTGTCTGAAGACAGAGAGCGAACAGCAAGAAGCCGACGAAGACTGCGTCTTTCCTGTTTCGTTTGAGCCTTTGCAGTTCACCGAATCACGCGATGGATCACAATCCACCTCACCGATCACCGTGCAACCCGCTAAGTTCACGCGACCTTCTGGTCCTTTCACCTCGGAGGGCATTACCGCGGTGACTGTGGAAGTGAAGGCCGATGTAGCGTGCGTTTTTTCACCACCTTATATACGGCGTGACCATTGAATGATCTTCGTCAATGTAGCTCGAACGCCGATCTTGGTTTCGCAATTACGGCTCGTCGAGAAAAGGGCGCTATTCTCGCGACGTCTGGCATCGTCAAGATAGAGGAGACACATAACCTTCCGTCGTTCCAGCGCTACTTGGTCAAAAACTTCGGCCGCTGGAGTGAGCTTGTGGAAAGTCAAGGACTGGGTATCGATGCTCAAGATCTTATGCTGGTCACTAGAGTTGACACGACTGAGGCTTGGTCTAACATCTCCTATAGCGACGGTTCACTACAGGCCGATTTCACCTTCAGTCTGCTTTCAGCCACCCCTGCGAATGTCAAGTTCGGAGCCAAACTCGAACGTCGTCGCGCACGTGCGCCCCACACGGACTCGGGCCCTAATCCTGAAGACGGAGAAGACGGAGGAGATATGCACTCCCCAGGTATGTACATGTTTCTGTCCTTGTCAACTGTTAGATATTTACTGTTGCATCCTTTGTCTAGGCAAATGGCAACGCGCGAGCAGGAAGGTTCGCAGAACTTCTCCGCACAGTACAGTTGAGCCGAAGGTTGCGGGTCGTCGTGAGCTCAACTGCATCTGGACTGTGCGGGTTATCTATGCTGACACGATACTAGACGACACAAGTCGCATGAATCAAGTTATATTTGTGCGTGGTTTCCGAGGGAAGAGGCGGCTGCTCTTGAAGGACGTGGTACCGAAAAAGATTGCGGGTGGCGCCGATCCCAGAGAACTCCGAAGCGAAAGGCGCGATGGCCCGAGTGACGATGATCAATCGGGACCCGAGATTGAAAGTATCGGTCAAACGCAACCGACGGTGATTCGCTTAGTGACTCGATTTTCACCGCAAACTCTGACCGTATCCGGCAGCATGACGATCTTCTCATATCAATTCTTGACTTTGTTCTCGAGGTATGCCGACGAGTCTTGCATCGAATCGGTGGTTCTCACATCCAAAAACCTCCCGTGCCAGAGCAATACGAATGTTGATCTTGCTGTCGCCCATAGCGATGACTGGACTGCATATAGTCAGTGTATGCATGGACAACCAAAGGCGCGCGATCTCCAAGCCGGGAAATACATTCAATGCTTTATTGAGAATGGCATGATGGTCGGTAGGTGTATCATCTTGAGCTATGCTGTGCGTATATGATGTAGTAGTGACCATGACGCTCGACAGGTACTTTTGATGGAACAGGAAATCTCGATGCCAAGGGAACTTTCGACACAAAAGGGATTTCTAACGCACTGTCTCCTGGACTTCATCACTCTCATAGCAGTTCCTCGCGTTATTCTCGTTCTACGCCTGCTCCGGGTGGCTACGGCCAGCAGGCGCCAGGGTATGGCGCGCCATACCAGCAACAACAATATCATGGCCCTCCTCCTGGGGCCGATCCTCAGCTCTGGCAGTGGTTCAACGACGTAAATGCCGATCGCTCCGGTGCCATATCAGTAAACGAACTGCAGAGCGCTCTGGTGAACGGTATGTGCTCTCGTCAGTATGAA
>UWZB01000434.1:23928-88561 GCA_900536885.1 Peniophora sp. CBMAI 1063
GGGCTGTACATTGGAACTGACCGCTGTTCCAGATCTTTGTGCGTTATTCCCTTCCCGTATATTCACACAGAGCTGACTCGGAGATGGGCGCGATAGGACACTGACAGGAGTGTGTAGTGATCCGCTTCTATCTTGGGAAATTGGCTGACATTTCTCAGGTGGGAGCATCGGATTCAACGGTAAGCGCTGGCGCTTGTCGGCGCTATACGGCCCAGGCGTGCGATTCTGATCTGTCGTTTAACAGAGTTCTCTGGCGTGTGGAAGTACATTACCGACTGGCAAAATGTCTTCCGACACTTCGACAGGGATCGCTCTGGTTCCATTGACGGGGTGGAGTTGGCGGAGGCCCTGCGTAGCTTTGGGTACAACCTTCCGCCCAGTATATTGACGCTGATTGAGCAAAAATTCAGTGAGAGGGACGGAGTGATCTGGCAAGTTCCTTACTGATACCCTGCACTAGCCGCTGGCCCCTCCTCGGGGTACGGACCGCCGCCCGGTATCACCTTTGACCACTTCGTCCGCGCTTGCGTTGCTGTGAAGACACTCACAGAGGCCTTCCAACGCCAAGATACGGACCGGGACGGATGGGTAACGGTGAACTACGAAGACTTCATGAAGGTCGGTTGCCTTGCGTCAAGCACACCGTTCTGCGCTGACATGACCTACAGCTCGTCTTAAAGTTACACGTTTCCTATGGGGACTTTTCCTATGGGGACTCGACAAGTCCGCGTCCCGCGGTGCATACCGGGCTCGAGCCTCGATTGGCGTCACCAGCGCGTAGCACTCGGCCGCCAACGTTTCCGCCTGTAAGCTTATCATCATTCGGTGTCGAGTCCCATGCGTAAGAGGCCCGCCCCGTTCGCTCGGTGCCCGTAGCTCCAGCGTATGTCTCGCAAGAGCAATAGGCAAGTCGGCATGTGCGCAATTTTGGCCGACTCAGTGATGCTTGGGATACCACAAATAGTCGCCGGCACTCCTTGCTCCGGACCACCACCATCCCGCGCACACGATTCTGCCCCGCAGAACTTCTTCGCAGACACAATCAATTCTTTGCCCACTCTCCTTCTTGTCGGCTACACGCGTCCAAACAACTACGCATCATTCATCCGTCGTCAGTACATATATGAAAGTTCGACTACTGCGACGCGCACTTTCAAAAACGTTCCCAAGCTTTGCACCGCGCAGCCACCGCGCGCGCGCGTGTCGCCGCAGCACTGCGGGTTCGAAAGGCATCTGAAAGCTCGATGGTCCACCACATCAATGGGGTGCAACCTGCCTGTACTGGCAGCCCAACTGCATACTACGTTTGGCGCGGGTGCCGCTGCGTATGAGCGCGCCTGGGCGTGCGGGGAGGAGCATTCGGCGACTGGAGCATTTGTGCTCGTTCTTCAGTCGTTACCCACGGGTATACATACTGGTTACCATATCGAGCTCGCAAATCTAAGCGGCACAATGTACTGCTCAGAGTGTAATCGAAGATCTCTGTAGTATCAAATATACAGTACATGGGGTTTCAGGTCATCGCTAAAGGATCATATCAGCGGCCTCTTGCAGATATAATAGCGCTTTTTCAAACACCCTGAAGTCTCTATACAGTACACGAGGCCTTAGGGACAGCTAAACGAACAGGAGTGATCATCCTGTCAAGCTACCAGTGAGAACCTGCGGTGTCAAATGCGACGTCCAAGCGCTAACACGAACGGCAATAGTTTCCCACTCTTGCAAGTCTCCCACGGACACGCAAGTGAGCCATTTCAGGGGTGGAGGACCTAGCTCGTCCCGAGCCAGTAACGCGCAAGCCGGACCGCGTGGCCGGGTAGTCGAGTAGCCGGTGGCGGAACTCGCGAAAGTCCAGAGAAACCCTGGGTTATCGAACATCGACGGCAACTCATCTAACCCGGGTTATGCCAGTAGCTTAAAGAAATGGTTCGCTGTTATAGCATGCAAAGCACATACTCTGAGTATCTAGACGGATAGCGAGGGCAGGGGACGTCTACGTAGCCACTAAGGCTGTATTGGCATGTGCCGCACCCGTTTTTGGCGGTAGTTTGGTCTGATGCCGCCGGTGCCGGTGCTCGGCATCCGAGCTTGACGCGGCGCGCGCGTCGCTCCTCCCCGCGCGAGAGCGTCTCGTTCAGTGCTGGTGCACACTGCGAGCAATCTGCAGCCTCGTTTCGTCCCTCTCCGCGGAAAACAAGTATACCCTCTTCATGAACTCATCGACCCCGAGGGATTTACAGAGGCTTTTGAGCGCTGATGACCCCAATATTACCTCGTTTCGCGGGAACGTACATTATCGAAATATCACTCTGTAAATCCCTTCGAAAGAAGCCTATGGCTCGCGCATTGCTGTTGGATACAGGGTCCGTTGAGTCAGCGAAGTTATTCCAGGTTTACAGCCTTTCGCCAGGTTCGCAACGGGGTTGTCCGCGTCTTGTCTCGGCGATTGGAGATCGGCCCGAAGTCCCGAGCGGGAGTATAATGATTGTATTATGCTCACTACAACTTCAGACATTATAAATTAAGCTAGGATAAAATGTAACTAGAGGCACAAACGCCGGAAATGCGGAACTTCGAAGCATTAAGGAGGGCGTAAGGAGCATGCTCAGCTCTACGGCTCAGAATATGCGGTCTGCAATGACTCCGCCGACTGCTTTCCGCTTGTGCCTATCCAAGGGGTAGGACGGGAATCTGTGCGGTCTGATACTGAAGGGCCGTCGTTGACATAACTAACGGGTACGGCTGTCGGGTACGAGGCATTCGGGCTAAGCACCAGACCGCGCTCAACGTCGATACCAGGTGTCAACGAAACAGGAGGGCGCCGTTCCTTGGGCCCGTTGACGTTATGTTGGACTTCGAGCGCGCGCTTGTGATGTAGCTTGTCAATAGCGACGAGTATGAAGACGATAAGGGGGTAGATGGACTGAATACGTGTGAGCACAGCTCAGTACAGGCACAAAAAAGACGATAGCGCACCGTAATCTGAGCCATAGCTGCGTCGAGGTATGTTACCGCGGTGATTGCAGTTCGAGGATCGTCCGTAGCTGGACCCACGATGGTTTGCGAGGTGATCTTCCTGAAAAAGCCGATACAGTACAGAGTCTAACTCGTGATATCAGCCGGCTGGGAACTTCATAAGCGTGTCAAGACCCACCCATATGACCGAGTAAACAACCCCAGACTCCAGGAGAAGCTCCAGTAAACGCTCTACTAGCGTGCGTCCATTATAACTCGAGCGCAGGTATTTCGACACCCGAGTTCTATGCAACCTGATCTCCTGAATCAATAATCGTAGTGGACAGGTGTGTACTGGCATGGCGCACCAGAACTTGATTCCTACGAGAGTGGTTGCGAATAGATTGCTTGCCATGGAGATGAACACCGTGGCGAGTCCGATGAATGATTGGCCATACGTCGGGACCAACTCCGTATCCGCGTAGTTGTAAATGATGGCCCCGCCCACACTGCCATGAGCTTCTCCGACTATATTGGCGATGTTGAGGCCCAGTGTTGTTACGAGCAATATCGCGCTCATGACGAGCATGGGACGTGCTCTGTCCCACACGACACACATGCGCCAAAGCACAATGGAATCACTGATGACCGTCTGTGAAGCATGATGGCTCATATCTTGTAATGTGCATAGCTCGATGAAGCTACTCACATTGAATGAAAGCAAGGCCAGGAGAGCCACGCCTAGCGTATAAACGTCGTTGGTGGGGAGTTCACCGTCCACAATCGCAGCCACTCCATGGGACTGTAGTGTGTAGCATTGAAGGAAGATCGCCCAATGGGTGAGCGACATAGCATACATCAGCGATGCTAAGCCAGGTATGAGCAGGGAGGTGCGCGATTGTCGCTCTGAGCGGTATTGCCTACGGGTGCGTGAGCTCGATCTTGCACACTCCCAATTGTAGAGCGAAGGATGCTGACCAGAAGTTGACGTATGCTGTTATGGCATACAACCCTGAAGCAAAGCCTGGGGGGGGGAGTCAGAAAAATGATGAAGTTCAATCTGGATTGGCATGATTGACGGACCGAAAAGAGTCGTTTCGACCACGAGCGGGAGGAGATAACCCCAGACTATTTGATACAAGGCGTATCTGCCACTGATCTCCCTATCGCCAAAATTGTATGATGGCTCGTTGGCGACGTCCGTCTCAAGGTCCTCAAGAGTTAACGAAATCTCCAATGGACTATCGAAGCTTATGTTAGAATAGTGTGAGAGTAAGGTTCGTACTACGCGTACCTTCCGGTGAACGTCGTTTCAAGCTGTCGTAGTGACAATGTCCAATGTACAATTGCGGCCGATAGAGCAACACAAAGCATCAACATATATGGAACCCGGGTTTTGAAGGTCGACTTGATCCTACGTCTATGTGATCAGCGCAACTTCTCGGGCTTTCGACGCAGCCAGACGAGCCGCACCACAGTGTGTATAGTCCTAGCGGTATGTATGTGCAGATTGAACCTGCAACCCGTCTCAGCGTCTTTCGTCTCGATAACCTAGCACGACATACCCAGCATGAAGCTTTCAAATATGAAGGGCGGTGCAGCGGACGACGCAGTGGACTTGAAGAGCACCTCTAGGACTTGCGCCTGTTGAGTGACGTTCAGATCAGGAAGAGACATGGCGACGGTGCGATGGAGTAGCCGGGTACATACAACAATGTATTATAAGTTGCTAGAGCCCCGACGGATCGAGGTACGCAAACTTGTAGCGACAGTGTCGGCGCACGGTACAATTCGACCGTCTGAATAGCATCGCCGTTCCTAGTAGCTCAAATGCCTACCTATGTTCGGGGGACGACATACTCGGCGTGCAGACGGGAGTGAAAGAGGCAATTTCTGTTCCTTAAGGAGATAAGGTGAGGTATGAAGGCGGGGTAATCACCAAGAACGTACCCATCGAATGTGCCACTCAAGTGATGGCGACTCAGGTGTCCATTTGTGGCTACTTGCCTGGCATTTGTGTTCGCCACATGCATCGTATTCAGGCCCATCCGACCAAGTAAGAAAGGTAGTATCCTATCTACGCCGAAACAGGGTTAACGTCAGCTAAAGCTATACATATAGCAGGAAGACGGGAGGGCTCACGCACAGGAAGTATCCGAAAGGCGGGTTTGGTCTCAAAGAAGACCCTACTCAAGAGATCATGGACGCAGTGGTTGTGAACCTGAGGGAAGCAGGTCAGGATTACTTGCAAGCGGAGAGCTCCCGCACGCGAGTGACATCGTCTCAATGCTAGTATCGACGCTCATCTCGCCTACTACGATGGACTTGAGTCAACAACAGACAGCGAAAAGAGCAAGGACGGAGACTGCTCGGAGAACCATCCCGTGAGGCCTCCGCTACAGTTGAGAGTACGCCAACTTGAATGGTGCCATGTATGCATGGGACTCGTCTGCGCAACGGAACAGGAATGCTACTGCATGCAGTGACAAGTCCGGGATAATCGTCCGTTGCACACCGGCGGCGCTGTACAGGAAGAACTGACGCAGATCCTCTGACCTAGAAAGGGTAATCGGGGATCATGTTGGCCTTGTGGCGTACGGTACTAATGCGGGCTGTATATCAGCGGAAGACTGGAGATGTGTTCCGTGTCTTTGTATAGAACCTGTAACCAAAGCATCTTGTCAGTCATCATGATAAACCTGCATCCACAAGTGACGAGACGCACTTTATACGGTTGCTCTTGTTCTGCCCTGTCTCCGCTGCTCCTTGCCTATGACCCCGCCGCACGCCCGTGTAGTTGATGAAGTCGGCCCATTAAGGCTATCCGTCGCCTATATCTACTCAAACACCGCCGCTGTCGGGTATCTGGTGATGGTACCCTGGATCCAAGGCGGAACGGGACCGACTCAGGCAATTGGACACTTCATTTGGCCGGGCGGACAGCCCAAGAGACAGGCTACAGGACACTCGAGGTCATATACGAGTAATTGATTTCAATTGAAAAGTGGATTGAAGCTTGTGGAACGAGGCAAGCCTCGGCAGACATGAGTGTTGTGGTCGAAAAGAAGAGACGCGCGGTGCGAGACTTCCAGGAGATGACGGGCCGGTGTGGCAACTCTGAGATGCAGTAGCCATTTTTCTCACTATTCCAGGAGTTCGTACAAGAGGCGTGCGGAAAGGCAGACTCCATGAGGTCGCAACCAGACAATCTAACAGGAATATGGAGTGTATAGCGAGAACGCATGAGACGGTCAAACCAGCAGACAGGATACATGCAATTATGAGTGCGAGCTATAGTAAAGGCGTGAATGCATGCACATATGCTCTGAGTCTGATACGTAGTGGTGACGATGCTAGACAAACATGCGTGAGGGATAGAAGAAACATCAGAAATCCGAGACCATGCGCGAACATCGAGGCAGACAGAAATAGGCCAGGCTAGCAGATAGGGAAGGGGCTACCGTCTGCGTACTCTAACAGACCGAACAGTCATCTCCCCGCTATCGAGCTCGACGAGCTGCATCTCCGTCTCCCATTCATCCTCGTCGTCCTCAACCTCGACTTCTCTCTTGGCTCCTCTTCTCGACAACACCGGCTCTTCGCCGTCCGTGATGACGCCCGCGCTCTCGGGCTCGCTCTCGCCCTCGGCCTCCGTCTGCCACCCCGAGCTCATATGGTCCTCAAACTCCGAGTTCGTGTCGCTCGCAGCGCTACTCGAGCTCGCAGTGCGGACCTCGCCGTACCCGTCCAGCGCGAACGGGCTGGGAGGAGCAAGCGCAGGCGAGGGCAACGCGCGTAACCGCATGTAACCAGGCAACGGCAGCGGTATATGCAGCTCATTATCCTTATCCTGCTCGAGCGTCTTTGGCGTGCGTTCAGGGGTACCAGGCGTAGAAGGTGCAGCACTCGACGGAGGCGTCGGTCCATGGCTGGCCGTCGGCGTCGGCGCGTCGCGCGGCGGTATTGATCCGTCGACGCCACGCGGCTGCAACGCAAAGTACCCCCCAAAGTCGTTGCCCACCGCAGGCGGCGGCGTCGGGAGCGAGTCGTACGGCGCAGCGGGCGGCGCGGTGGGCGTCTGCACCCCGCTGCCCGACGCCGTGGCGGTGCTGCCGGGGCTATTACCCAGCTTCATGAGCTTGAGGTTGTTGCCCAGGTTGAGCGCCGCGAAGTCCGGCACGTCGACGGCCTCGTCCGTGCGGGGCGGTATGGAGAGCGGCTCGCGGTCGGGCGACGACGAGCGGAACGTGATCTCGCCCGGCTCGTCCTCGGACTCTGAGGGGTAAAACGCGATCTCGCCCGGTTCGGGGGACATTCTGCTCGGCGGGCTGGGGCTCGGGCTGTTGGAGTCGGGAAGCAGCGGCAGGAAGGAGAATTTGGGCCGAGGAGCCGGTGCGCGGTTGACAGGTTGGGTTCGGGAGGGCGGGCCGAGGTAGGAGCTCGTCATATTCGGACGGGGCGGGTAGGATGGAGTCTGTTTCGCGAGGGGGTGATTTGGCTTTGCGGGCGGGGACCAGGTTCGCCATGAATTCGGGCTGTGCGCGCTTGGTCTGGGAGGGTATGATGCGTAGGATGTGCGCGGGGGAGAGGCGGGCCGCAGGGGTGATGGCGACCGGGACGCGCGGGCCGAGGTGGGCGGGCTCGACATGGGGCTGGCGGACGCGGGCGAGTCTGTCGACGCCACGGGTTCTGCCGGGAGCAGGGGGAGGAGGCCGAGGGGCACGGTGCGCAGGACCTGTACGCGCTGGCGGCCGTCTGGGCAGTACGGATCCCGTGCGGGCTGCTCTGCGCGCGGGAGCGAGTTCTGGATCGCCTTGAGCTCGAGCATGTCCTTGTACGTCAACTTGGCCGTCACGTCCGCCGGCGTGCGGTCCCACTCGTCGGCAGCCCATACCGTCGAGGGACCGTCGTCCGCGCAGAAAGACACGCATTTCCGCGTCAGGCCCGGCGCGTGGGGTGAGGGCGGGCGCGACCGGGGCGGTGTGCTGCTGGGCGAGTTCTTCAAGCAGCTCTTGTACGCCATCGAGGGCATCGACGGAGAAAGGGGATGAGGCGAGGCTCGGTGCGTGCGCAAGGTAAAGGTAAAGAAAAGGCACGGGCGTTACAGGGGCCCCATACGTTTTGAACCTCTCGAAACCAGGCGGCAGCCCGAATGGTCCCGACCCGATGGACAATCATGACGCCCCCCTTCAGCGCACGAGACCCCCTCACGTCAAGGTGCCTCGCCTCGCTTGATCTCTCAACAGCAGTGGCACACTCGCCTGCTGCTCTCATCGATGACTTTTTGCACAGAACAGAAGGCGCGGAGCGTACTTGAGCTCACCAGAGCCGCTCGGAGAAGTCGCTTCGGCCCATCTCAGCCAATCACCGATCTCGGTGCCCCATTCTCGCGCGGTGCGCCGCCCCGCCCGTGCGCTGCGTCTCACCCCATATCGAGCCATCCGTTGACGTTGCCCCCTCTTCCCCGCCGCCTCACGACCTGACGTACCTGGGCCCCGCATTGTACGTAGCCAGACGTACAGGCGAAGCGCCCGAATGTTATGTGACCCGCACAAAGTCCTGCAGCCGAGCCCCAAGTCCGACGCCTTTGTGGTCGCGTGCGCCACAATTTCGTCCGCGTGCTATTCATTCGCGCACAAACAGAGCACATACGTGTAATGGATCCGGGCCCTGCCTGCATTGTACGATGATCCCCATATAGTACGCTGACGGCGTTCCCAACGGCTCTGCGCCCCAGCGAGTAACACTACGTCAAGACGTGTAACGCAGCTGACCTCTTCGCGCATAAATCTCGAGCCACCATGCGCATATAGCCGTCTTCTTGAGCAGGCCTACACGGTAATACTCAACAACGCGGGATTCTCGGACAACGTGCCGTTCATCTAACGCTTTTCGCATACTTTGGGGCTGGCGTGTCTTCAACGGGTCTGCCGCCGGCGCCGTATGCGATGTCGAGCTGTGCCACTTCCCTAACCCGGCCACTCCAGCTTCAATCGACTCTTCTCTTGCGCCGGCTATAGCTTAGCTGGACCCAACTGGACCTCCACTTAGACTATCTCCATCTCTCCTTTGTCTATCTGCGCCCGTCCTGACCCGAGCTCTCACAATCACATATGTGGTTACATGCGTATGTTCAGCCTCGCTTCCTCGGCGCCGTATGCTCCCAGGAGCATCCATCCGAGCCCCGACCGACGCCGGGTTCTTCTCGGCCGCGGCGGTGTGTGTAGGCTATAGCGCGTGCGGACTGGGCCCTACGAGCGCCCATTCCACGCCGCCGCGCGATGCACACGATAATCCGGCGAGACCGGCATACCGCATATGGACAGTTGGGCGCTTGCGGGTGAGTCTGTAGACTCTGTACTTTCGCAGAGGGGAAATGACCGGCCTACGGCGTATAGGACGCTCGCCTTCGACTCGAGCAACGATACTGAATACACCGACACGATCGGACGTCCCTCATTGGCCTTTGTCTACTACTCCCACCAATAGCAACTTCCCCGCTCTGCGCGCACACATCTGATCGGCCCGCCCGCCTTCCAACTTCCAAGATCTAAAGATGAGCGCATGTGATTATCGTAGCGTATCTGGCTCAACTGCACTCGCAGATTGCTGCGGCCGTTCGGGCGAGATTATCTATCGATCGGACTACACCGGGCGATCTGTGCGTAGCTTAGCTCGCCGCAGACGCTCATGAAGGCCATTTGTACCTGCCGAGCGGCTTGACAACACTAGGCGGAATCCTAGTAATCTCCGAATCCATCTCGCGCGAGTGTAGATGAAGGGGTATCGATCCAACACGCGTGCCACCAGTACTTCCGGGCTCCAGCGCGCGATGCAATGCTATCGTTGCCAGTAATATATCATTCATTGGATCTCAACACGGATGTCCGGTTTGACGGCAATCATAGACGGCATTCAGTATCAATAAGTAGGGACAACTATTACAACACTATCAACGACATGTGGCTCCAACTTGTGTGGATTGGACACTGCACTACCGTAAAACTCCCCTGATGCATAGTTTAGCGCCTCGTATTGTATGACCGCAAGTACACGAAGATGATCAGCCTTGAAAGTACGAGCAATGTTTATTAGTCTATCAGCATTCACTGTTTCAAGTGCATGAGTACCGTGCGTGATGTCTGGTTCGACAGACCACCGTGAATGGAGTACGCTCTACCGCAATCGATGCCTGCCTTCCTCCTCCCCCTTCTCCCGAGTGTCCATGCGCTCTCTGGGTGCATCTGCACACGCGTCGATGTCTGGGTTGTTTCAGATGGAAAGCCGGTTCCGCGCGGTTACTAGTATGACTGTCCAAAGCTCCATAAAGACTACTGGCTCAATGGTCTAGTCGTATGATTCCTGCTTCGGGTTCTGCCCGCTATAATTGTAGCACCATTGCAGGAGGTCCCGGGTTCAATTCCCGGTTGAGCCCTTACAATTGCGATACTTGCGAAATTTTTATAATCAGTTCTCATCGAGGGGATCGCGGGGAACATGCAAAGCACGTAAAGCTGCAAAAAAACTCGAGCGGGACGACGGGGAAGGGTTTCGTACCCTTCCCGCCACCCTCAGTCTGCAACGAGACTAGAGCAGCACCTGGAGAGGTATGTGCCACCCGTATCCATTGCTCTACGTACATCTACTGTCAATGAAGTTCCGGCAGACTCGGAGACAGTGTGGCATCTGCCGCTGCTTCCGGCATTCGTTCACGAGATGGATGGGCTCAAGGCAGATGTGTATTATACAGCAGACGTTTAACGTTCGTAGATACAAGTACAGAACACAGCAAAGCAATTCTACAGTACGAAATCTCAAGCGGCGACAGGCGCTTTAACGTCCCTTCCCCAATCTACCTGTCCGAGCGAGTCCCCGGGCCCACGCCGCATGTTCTCCATCCGTACGACAGCTTCTGCCCTTGCCCGCGCAGGAGAGAATCTCGACCGTGTCTTGCGACGGCGGCAGACAATGTATCCGGCCCCAGCCAGGAGCAAGGCTGCTGCTGCACCGAGCGTGCCTCCCACGATTGCGCCGACGTGGGAGGATGTTGAAGAGGTGGACTCGCCGGCGATGGCAGCGGCTGCAGCACTTGACGACGATGTGGACGACGGCGAGGTGTTTGAAGTGGTCGCGGAGCATTCACAGAAGGTGATATTGACGTTGACCTGCAACATCGCGGTGAGTAAAGCAGATAAATGGTGTTTGGATCGCGACGAACATCTTGCGCCTTGCACGGCAGCACCTTTCCCCAGATAGGCTCGGTCGTGTTTGAGTTGGTGCATCCCGCATCATCTTCGCCTATAAGATGCTATCAGCCGTTTACAGAATAGCATGCGTAGGCGCGAACTCACAGGTCCATCCCAGACCATCACAGCCGTTCGTGTACTCCACGCAGACAGGTTCGATAGCTGGTGTACTACGTCCCGTTCGGAGATACGCATATATGGCCATAAATAGAACTCACATCCTGTCCAAGTACACGGCTATCTGCGACCCTTGAAACTGTGTTGTGATGTTGTTCATCAGCACAGTGCTGACCACCGTGCAGTTTCCAACGCCAAACGAGCATCCGCTCGACTCGAGCCATCTGTACGGGAATTGCGGTCAGGCGAGGTCGCGGGAAACAGCGCAAGGAACGGGACACACGTTATGGCGGAGAGCGGGCCGGAGCCCGTGAAGCTGTTGTCAGGGATGCTCATGTTCGTGCCGTTCACCAGCAACACCGGCTGCAGGCGTGCAGTCAGTGCCCTGCACACGCAACCTCTCCCGCGTTGTCGTCTGCGCCACTCACATTTCCATGCCCGCAGCTATCGAGGACGAGGCGCTTGAGTCTCACGATTATCCGCGAACCATCACCGGGTGACGCACTTGTTCGTGATCGAGATGGTGTGCTGTTCGGCGCTCGCGTACGCTGCGAGGAGCGCGGCTGCAAAGACCAGGTAGCCCGTAAATGCGCTCATGGTGGGTGGCCTGCGAGTACCCAGCCGCGAGAGAAAGAGGTGGGAGGAGGCGGAAAGGGCACCCACGGTTGTCGACCCTATCAGAATATATACTACCTTCACGGGCGCTAGATTCCTGATCGACGTGAGCATAGCGCCTCGCGAGTCGCGATAGCACGTTCCACGGTAGAAACGGGACTAGATCCGTGTATAGGACGTACTCAAGGTTCTCACCTGTCACGGTGCGCTCGGGCATAGTGCTTCGTGCATCTACGTATGTCCCTGATGGGCTTACTGGGGTTGTCAGACAGTGATCCGAGGCGCATAAGCGGTAATTATGCAGGTACGGCTAGCGCGACATATGCGCAATGTAGCACGGTACCTCTGATATGACCAATCATATACACAACCCTTTAGATGCACTTGACACAGAGGGGCAACTGGGCCCGATAGTTCTTCAAGTCCCCGACCACTGGGCCGCTTATGTTTCCAAACCACCATGAGACCTGATGCTTTCTGGACGGCCTGAATTCGAACGAGGAGACGAACTGCGCGAGTACACATTCTGGAGGAAATGTGAGCTTGATCAGTCTAGGAAACGCGGCGAATCCTTACTCTGTTCCAGTAGCGAGAACTTGAACCCACTGGCAAGAGTCATCAGTGGGTGCGAGATGAATACGTGGGTAGGCTTGGAAACGCACATGCAGGAACGGGCACCGCCAGAGAACGTGAGTGTATTGGAGTATACGCCAGGAATACGCGCGTCGACGACGGCCTGCGGCAGTGGCTTGAGCCAGCGCTCAGGCTTCCACTCACGCGCATCTGCGCCCCAGATGGTCGTCGAGGTGTTCACCTCCGCGATGCTGCATAAGATCATGGTGTCCTTGGGAACAAGAACCTCGGTCATGACATTCCCGTCAACACCCGTGATAGGTTGTTGCAGCGGGAGGACGTAGTCTTCGCGGGCCCTAGCGGTTCGTCAGAGGGTGTTGCACCACGTATACGGAATCACTTACTGCCGCTGCACGAAACGCACAGGCGGGAACAGACGTAGAGTCTCGCGAACTACAGCCTCGAGATAGGGCAGGCGGTCTAGGACCTCGAATTCAAGATCCACCTCCGGCGCGCCGGCTTCAACGAGCTCTGCGCGAAGCTTGTCTTGTACGTCGGGATGGAGTGCGAGCAGGTGCAATACACGCGCAAGAGCGGTGCTGGTGGTGTCTGTACCGGCGAGGAGGAACGTGTTAACCTTGAATATTTCGAGTTAGTCAGTGATCCTCGACGACGAAGATGAAGTACGGACCTGGGCTACCAGCTCGTTTTCGGGGAGCTTATCCTCGATAGTACTCTTGTTGTTCTCTTCGACTGAGTCGATTCATGTCTCGTCAGATATGCGTACATCGGATCGAAAGACAGCACTCACGTAGTAGACTGAGCACATCACGTCCTTGACCCTTCTCCGCGCTGCTGAAGATCTTTCCATCGGCATGCATCTGCTTCTTTTCGGTCCAGATGCCCGTCGCGAACTGATGCAGCGTGTCCGAGATGTTCATCATCTCATGCAGCGGACGAACTGGTAGCAGCTCTCCTGCGCGACGGAGAAACCACGGAGGAAAAGTACGCATCAGGATGGGAAGAAGAGGGCGAAACTTCAGGAGCTTTGCACTGGTCGGGCTGTGTGCTAAACTCAGTATGAGGCAGCCAATGATGCAGAGTAGGACGCACAAGAACCGCCGCAACGCGCTACTCAAGGCGTGTGGCTTTCCATCTAAGGCATTGAACGAGTGTCCAAAGCCACCTTGTGCCACGAGCTCCAGCGCAGTACGTCCCAATACGTCCAGAACATCCGTCTCTTCGCGACTGGTCCTTTTGATGTCCTCCTCCAAGATCTCGCGCACCTGCCGAGATACGTCAACAAGAGCCCCATCTGAGGCAGAGCAGAACGCACACACCTGTCTGGACACCGCGCTGAAGTTCGGTGTCAAGTGTTTGATGTGGCCCAGGGAGAATGCGGGGTTCATAAGCTTCCGATGTTTATGGTGCACATCGCCTGAATGGAAAGTTGTCAGTTAAGGCTTCGCCGCTTGGAACGATGAGCGCACCTTTCATTGGCGTGGAAATGAGGCCTTGTCCAAGAATGACGCCAGTCAACCTGCCAAATAACATGAGTTATTGGCTATGAGGCGCAGAAAAGATTGAGTCACTTCAGGAAGAACTCGACTGTGTCGAAGACGTCGACACGTTTGACGATGATGTGATGCAACGCAACGGGGTCGGATGTGACGAGTATCTGCGCCTGCAGCGACAAGTTAGTTGTGTTTGCGCCGGTATGAGGAAGTAAGCACACCCCGAGATAGCCATGAACCCTATGAAGCGGACCGTATGTTGCAAAGAGATGGTCGTGCAAGGGCGTAGCATCGGGACGGAAGAGTTGGGCGAAATTGCCTGTCGCATTCATCAGGCCATGGAACGGGAAGGAGAGTTATCATGCTACTGGCCTGTTATAAGAGAAGCGCTAGGCGGACCAGGTATCTTGCGCAAGGACCACTGACGCCAAATGCCGCGGAGAACCGACTGGACGACGGCGAACAGAAGCGCAACAAGCACGATCAATGGGTAACTGAGCAAGGACATCTCGACCTGACCTCGGTGAGGGAGATATCGAAGATGAGAGATATATACTCGTGTTCTGTCGAGTCTCGGAGTGTCGGTCGCAAGAACAGGTTGATAGTTCGGTCCAAGCCTTGTGCACGAAGACGATGGAAGCTTCTCACAGCAACCTGGGTGTCTTGTGCGCTCTGCTATCCGCTTGCCGACGAGCTTCTCGTCATCAAGCTGGCCGCACAAGGGACGATGGCTGATGTTATGCCAGCGTTGTTACTGGCGCGTGTAGCGTGACGGACAGATAGCCGTTCGAATCGTCTCACAGGATCTTGCAGTGACGAATCTCTGCTTTAGTCACGGAAAGGGGTGTAGAACGTCGGCAGGAGTACGGTATGTGGTGCGTAGTGGCAGATGTGTCGGGCTCAAATCACCCGTAAGCGCATTGACGGCCTAGCTACGTAGTCTCGTCCACTAGACGGGATCCACACGAGTCACAAGCCGAGCACAGTGACTTTCGCACATCTCGGGTAAAGTAGAAGCGAGCGATTGATACGACTTGAAGCTTGAAGCTTGAGGAGTCGAAGGGTGGTGGTGGTGGTGAAGCACGAAGCCGCGGTGCCGCGCAGCGCGATGATCGCAGACAGCTTCCCACAACATATATTTAGCCGTTCAATACCAACATAGGGGTGCCCAAACACTTGGTTCGTATTCGTGGGCATGCTAGGTGAATCATTGCATTTCAATGTCTATAAGTACGTAATTATGTTGAGCTAAAAGCGCGTCACATGGCTACGTTTGGTGGTAGAGATTGTTATGCATTAGGGTTAGGGTTAGCGCAATGAAGCGACCGAAAAATGGCCCGCCCAGCCCGAAGGCCGGAGCGGGACAGGAAAATATTGAGACGGTGCATGAGCCGAAGCCCATACAAACCGCGGGTTCCCCCTGAGGACAGGGTCGCCGTGCTATGGGAGGCCCCCGCGGCCCACAGCACACAGACGTGAAGGGCACTGTGCCATCAAGGTAAGTATGAGGATTTCAGGACGCGAGCCGCGCCCACCTCCTTCGCCGCGCTCGCGCACGGACCCGGACCAAGTCCTGTGATCGCGCGCGACGCGCTCTTGGACCACCTTCCTTTCAGCCACCATCTGCGAAAGCCATCTATGATTACTGAGCGTATCTTCTCACTCTCAGCTGTGAATATGTATAATCGCATCGAAATACGAAGCTATCCATCGTCATGACAGTCTATTCCCGAGCTACTCATGGACGTTGAGGCACAACGTGTCATACAATATGTGTGTACACTGTAGGCATTCGATAAGGTACAATCCAACGTCTACGAAATACACGAGAACGGGATTCATCATATAATGTACAGAAAAGGGATGTGCGTTGGGGTCGTCATGCAGGATATACAGGGGGTATTGCTCTAGTTAAGAAGGGATGCGATGCTGCAAGTTGATGTGCGAGTGATACAGACGATTGTGATTGAGCATTGACTGCGTGCAGAACAGAAGACAACAGTAGTGCGAGGAGAACGAAGCGTGGCAGGGAAATTCGTGGAGCGTGTATGGTAGGGAAAGTCGTGAGAGGTTTTTTTTTTGAGATAGCGAGGGGAGAGCAATTGCAATTCGAGACATGATACGAAAGCAGAGCGAGGCGATATGCGTTTGCAATGAAGACGGGATAGCGAGATAAGATTGTCATTAGCGATTGTCTGAGTTCCACACGTGCTGGTCGATATTGAGCGAGTCTGAGCTCGCGTCATACGCGCCGAGATCGTCCTGCGATATCTCCCGCGCACGAGCGCGCCTGAAGGATGGCATAGGGCGACGCACAGCTTGACGCGCAGGAACAAGGAGGGTTGGTATGTTCGATGTGCCGGTCACATTGGTAGCCATGGACTGTTCAGATGGGCTCGGGTGGGCATCCATCGCCGAGCGCCGAGAGGTCTTCATCGAAGGCTTGAGCACGGCAGCAGGTGGTAGGTTGGGCAGCATGATGGGCGGATCTGGCTGGAGCGCGGGGACGGGACGGATTGTTCCGGATCGAGTGCGAGTAGTCTTGGATAGCGGTACGGCAAGAGTAGCAGAGCTCGAAGTAGATATCTCGGCCGCAGCGTCAAGAGATGTGGTACGTTGTGGATAGTCGCTCGCGCGTATGGTACGAGCTCGGGGACGCGAGCTGTTGGCTTGCTCGGCATTGACATCTAGGGAGCGAGTGCGCGAAGGCTGAGATGACCGATCTGCAGTGCGATCAGCGTCAGTGGTGAGTTTACATGAGCACGATGAGAACGGACCCGCGATCGTTAGGCCACCCAACATACTTGTCAGTTCCTCAGGGAGAATGCGAGCGTTCTCTGGGCTCGAAGGGGCGGTCATCGGCCGGTTCACGTCGTCCAACTCCAGGGAATCCCGAGGTACGACAAGATCCAGTGAGCTCCTGCCATTCTCACGACGAACACCAGAACGACGGGAGATAGACTTTGCAGAGGCAGCGTCCAGGGTTGAATCCATGATGCTGTCGTAGTCCATTATACTGTCTCCCGAATGCGATGAAGAGCTCCGATTGCGCATGCGCGGGCGGCGGAGGGGAAGGCCAGGTGTCTTCGCATTGTCGTCCGTCATATCGATATCCTCTTCGTCGCTGGGAGAGTTCGGCGCGCTGAGAGCGCCTTCTTGTGGAATTCGACGCCTGAGAGGAGGCGTGCTCATACGCAAAGGGCCGGGGTTGGCGAAGGTGGCCGAGTCAATGCTCCAGTCGGGTAGATCGAAAGGGACTGGCGTCTCAGTTGGAACGTAGTCGGCTGTGAAAGGTCCACTTCCTAAGATGCGAGCGGGGCGCAGCCAGTGTTCATCAGGTACGTTGACAAAGAGGGATGTTGAGGGCCCGGAGAGACGGCGACGGTGAGACGCATCAGCAGAAGCGGCGACCTCCAGATCCTCTGAAGCGCTCGAAAAAGTACGCTGCTTTTTACCAGATGTCGACGTCGTCTTCTTGGGGGACTCTGGAGCGCTACCTGGCTGCGACTGGAAGGGCGAAGCTAGACCGAGCTTGACGCGTGTCTGACCAGAACCCGTGGTCTTTCCGCTTCGCGAGGCAGAGCGTGACTTGCCGGAGTTCTCTTTGAGGCCGCGAGACGTTGTGCGGCGACCAGAAGGTGCACGGACAGGAGACAAACGGTCGGTCCGGGGAGGAAGAACCTTTGGGCCACCACCGGTAGTCATTGTAATTGAGGAGTCCATCGCGTTTGCGGGCGTCTCGTAGTCGTAAGTCGTCGATGCCATGCTGAAGGGGGTATCTAGATGTGCAGAATTGGCACCTGATTCGCTACGACGGAGTCGTTTTTTCGAGCGCTTAGGGTCCATAGAGTTAGTCCGTGACAAAGCTAGTTGGCGAGCGCGCTTGGTGGGAGAAGTTCGCCCGTTTGTGCCAGAGAACGACGCGTCTGCGCCGCGCGCGTCAAGCTGCTGTTGGGGTAGAGACGATCCCGCCGGCGTAGCCCCAGTGCCATGGGCACGCGCCCGCCTATTAGAGTACGTCGTAACACGGCGTCCGGACATGACTGCGACCCGCACAAGATGGTGGAGGCAAGAGGCAAGCCTGAATGGATCGTTTTGCTTCGCGAGCAACGAGGAGTAGTGACGCGATGTCACATTGACACGATCAGTCACGTCTGACGCTTCGGCACACGCGAGCCGGTGCCCCTATTCCAAAGTTTTGCAACGGCGAGCTCAGGTTGATCCTGAACATCAACTATCTACATCCAACATGGCTACACTCCTTCCTCCCCCAAAACGGCAAAAGCTATACCACGGCATATCAGAGCCTGAGCCTGAGCCCGTCAGAGCGTCACCGAATGTGGTAGTTCAGTTTGTGTCTGAAGATGATGGCGCGCAACTTGCGCCGGCGGTTAGCTTGCCGGCAAATGTATCGCGAGATGACTTGCAATCTCTCGTGAATAGCCTGACTAAGAACGTATGTCACCGTACTATAGGACTCTTCGCGTTCACCTCACCTGATATCACTTACAGGAAGAACCCGTGCCGTTTCAATTCCACATAACAATACCTGGTGAAGAGACGAAGCCGGGAGGAGCTACGCGGATTGTCATTGCCAAGTCCATTGAAGCCGATGTACTCGAACATTCGTCTCAAGCCTTCTCTCCCGAAGATATTCTCGTCATTCGCTGTGCGCCACAGTCCGTCTTCCGGGTACGCCCTGCAACACGATGTTCATCGACGTTATCGGGTGTGTTGCCCTCTGCGTGGTTCTCGACAATCCTGTACTAAAAATGGCCGCTCGTCAGGACATACCTCGCCAATACTATGCGCCGCGTTCTCACCTACGGGCAATATGCTTGCAACCGGTTCAGGTGATACGAATGCTCGCCTTTGGGATCTGAACACCGAATTGCCATCCCATACGTTGTCGGGACATAAGGGATGGGTGCTATGTGTTGAATGGGAGGCTCTTGAGAGGAAACTGGCAACAGGCGGCCACGACGGTCAGGTATGTGGCATCCTATTCCTTCTGCAACGCGTTGCTCATCCACGACGCAGGTCAGGATATGGGATCCGAAGACTGGCAAGCCAATAGGCGATGCTTTAAAGGGGCATTCAAAATGGGTCACCTCCCTATCATGGGAGCCAATACATCTGTAAGCCGTCGTTTCCCAACCTCTTGACATTCCTAGCTGACCCTGCTCAAGCAATGTCGCGTCTCCTCGACTAGCATCTTCGTCAAAAGATGGTACCGTCCGTGTATGGTCAATGACGACGAGACGCGTTGAGTATACGCTTGGCGGACACACAGCAAGTGTCAACGTCGTACGCTGGGGAGGGGGCGGTTTGAATGGGAAGGGCGTCTTGTACACCGCATCTTCTGACCGTACCGTCCGCGTATGGGATGCCAATAGTGTAAGTACAGCTACCACCAGTCAGAAGCAGCCCGCTGATATTCTATATCCAGGGTCGCCAATTGCATGCTCTTCAAGATCACGCCCATTGGGTCACGACGCTCGCGCTGAATACGGACTTTGTGCTACGGACAGGGCCGTTTGACCACACCGGCAAGAGGCCTTCGTCTGATGAAGAGGGTAAGCGGTATCCAGCACATCTGCCCATCAAGTCTTCTTAACCGCCATGCAGCGCAAGAGGCTGCATCGAAGCGTTACAACGCTCTTGTCAGTGCCACGCCCGAACTCCTCATCTCAGGCTCGGACGATCATACTCTCTTCCTCTGGTCTCTCTTCCCTTCTCGAACGTCCGGCAACGAAGCGGCGAGCGAAGCAGCCGCCAAAGGCGGGAAGCTCAAGCCGCTCGCGCGCCTGACGGGACACCAACGGCAGGTTGCCCACGTTGCTTTCAGTCCTGATGGGCGATGGATCGCGAGTGCCGGCTTCGACAATAGTGTGCGGCTGTGGGAAGGTCGCACGGGGAAGTTTGTTGCGACGCTACGAGGGCACATCAGTACGGTCTACCGCTTAACTTGGTCGGCCGATTCCCGGTTGCTCGTGAGTGCAAGCAAGGACACTACCCTCAAAGTGCGTGGCGCGATATGAGATCACGACTACTACTCACATTTGATCAAGATCTGGGACTTGAAAACGTACAAGATCAAAACTGATCTGCCCGGCCACACAGACGAGGTGTACTGTGTTGACTTTGTGGCTGACAAGATTGTGAGCGGTGGAAAAGACCGCACTGTGAAAATGTTTGTTCTTCGTCCTTCCTCCCCGCTCCAGATCCGGGGCTGACGCATCCTCCAGATGGAAGAACTAGTGTACGCTACTTCTCAGCAGCGTAATGTCATCATATCATACAACCCCTCGCGGGTCACGACGGTACTGCCCGTATCTATCTTACAATGAGACCTCATCATGGCAAGCGAGATAAGATCTCTTTCGTTGCATGAGGACGCAGGTGAAGCGAGAATATGGTCAAAGGTAGTCCCGTTGTGGCCCTTGTTGAACAGCACGCTATGCGCGATGATGATACGGGCTCTGTCTCTAGCGACTGCGGAGAGCATTGCAGCGAAGTGCGACTTCGATACTGTATGCATCGCCATCAAATCATCACATTTCGGACGATGATGCGCAAGCGAGCCGCGTTCCGTGTTGTGATGGCTGTGTATCTGCTTGGACGGCACATGCCTGTACTGGATCCGTGATACTAGGGTAATCAATGGTACAGCCTGCGGTTGACTGAGCGCAAGTTAAAAGCGCAATTCGCCTGGAGTCTCTAGATCCCCATTCTTATCCACTTTTTCGCCCCGGCTCAATCTTCTCTTTCTTCGCCGCCTTTGTTGACTCTACATCCACCTTCAGGACACCTTCATCTTCACATTTCTACTCCTACGCCATGTTCACGACTCGTTTCCTCCTGTCCGCCGCTGCGCTGGCCGCCTCGGCCGTCTCTAGTGTCTACGCTGAAACTCACGTTGTGACTTTCGATAACCGTTGTGGTCAGGGCACGGTTTGTCCAACCTCCCTCAGCCCGATCATCAAGCGATGTCTCATCATTTTATAGCCCATGTTGAAGGCAAACGGCCAGACGCTGTCCACTGGCGGCGCGTATTCGAGCAATGGTCCGTTAACGGCGGCAATTGCATACCTCCAGACCGGCGTGTGTGGTGACAACGGTCAGTCCCATCCCTCCGTAGCGATGCTTTCTTTCGCTAACACATCCATGTAGGCGAGAACTGCCTCACTATCGAGACTACGCTCGTCAACCCGACCACGCCCGGCTCAGGCTCAAGCACGGACCTCACCCTCATCCCTCCTCATGCATTCCAGATCACGTCTGGTTTCGCTTACTACGGGGGATGCGATGGTGCGGGGGCAGACTGCACGTCTGGCTCTTGCTCTACAGCTTTCTTCCAGCCGGATGATACGCAGGTCCAGGTCGCTTGCCAGGCTGATAACGTATGTGGATCCTGGTAACTTACTCGGGTCCTGAAATATTAGCTGAGACGCATCTAGGTCAACCTCGTCATCACGTTCTGTGCTTGATTCGAGTACGCGGCTGCGATCGCGGGGAGGTGAACGTACGATGTAATGACATGAGCACGAGATACCATTCTTCTTTCTCCTTGATGACATCTTCAATGCACTGGAACTCTGATACAACCTGGGGAAGGGCGTGTGACATCTGCCTGAGGCGAGAACTCGGCTAGAGAATACGCAGTAGACCTATGGGCAATCATGAGGTATCAGAGCGTTCGGGAGCGTCCGACCCGCGTATGGACTCAATTGGCAGGCTCCAATGTTATACCTGCCAGGAGGAGGCTTACCTCCGCCATGATCGCCAAGAACACTCTGGAGTACTCGACGCGCGACACCGTCTATGACCAGTGCGGATGGGAGACGAGCATGAGCGCAAGTAGTTGATGATGCATCTATAAAAGACACATAAGGCAGGGACCGAACACCAGGGAAGAGCGTGGTATAAACATAGCAAGAGGATATAAGGATAGCAACGAGCGGGGTGTTATCGAACATAGGTAGGTGGTGGTTCATCTCCGTGCTGTCCACCCAGAAACCCTTGAAGTACACGATGCACAATACCCTCAATGACGGAGACATCCGCAGGATCTCCGGATCCTGAGCGCACGGGCGGCGAACTTGACGCGGGGTCGGCCCCAGCGCTTGGTGTTCGAGGTTGTCCGCCGTTACCCTGGAGTGTTCTCAAGACGACATCTTCGATGACACGAGTATGATCGCCTGGTGGCGCTGTTGTGGGAGGCGGCGCCTCGGTGCTACGAGAGGCTTCTGATGACGGTGGAGGGTGTGAGATGTCCAAGACATCTCCATCGCGCAGAAGAGTTGTGCTTGACGTTGCACCTTGACCACTCTTTTCGCCAAACAACATGCGCGCTTGAGGTGTGCCATGCCCAGGGAAAGGATCCACGACCTCGAAGTCGTCTATCTCCGGCTTGTGCGACCCTCGTGCGCGTCCCCGACGACGGCATAACCACAGCCCTGCGAGAAGAGCGAGCAAACCCAAAACTCCTCCGACCACGCCGCCTGCGATCGCCCCGGTGTTGGAAGACCGGTTTGACGCATTTCGCGCCCCAGTCTCTCCCGCAATTGCCGTAGATGACGAGGATGCAGTTGGGGAAGACGCAACGGAGTCGCTTCCTGACTGTGACAACATGGTGGTTGGAATGGCCGAAGCAGTGTTCTGGCCGCTCGTGGGAGACGACATAGATGCAGTGCCAGATGCCGCTGTCGACGAGCCGGCAGGAGTAGATGGGGTAGATTGTGAGGAATGCGACGACGACCCTTGGGTGCTGCTTGGCGTCGTGCTAGATTGCGGTGCAGGGGTGGAAGATTTGGGAGTGGCTTGTGCAGTAGTAGTTGTTGTTGTAGTGGATGAAGTAGTATCACCACCAGTGCCCGAGCTGCCCCTATAAGGCCCAGTTAGTACGCATGGAATGGTTATCGTGGAATTCGACGCACGAAGATGCACTACAATCGCAAAATGTCACGGCAAGGTTGACCTATCACCCCGTCAGTTCATTGAACGCGCACAGGGAGGGGAACAGGTTTGCGAACATCAGTGGATTGGCATGTAATGGTGGTAGCAGAGCTATCGGTTGGCGTCAAGAACGCTCCTGGGCAATCTGCCTCTGTACCTGCACGGGGATCAGCGTCCGTTCTTTATCACATTGTTTGGAGCGTTGTTCAGAATACTCACAGGCGAACCCAGTACCGTCACACCCATTGTAGAAGCTCATACACGACGCCACTGAGAAAGCATACCTAGACGCAGATGTCAGTACTGTAGAGCTTGATCACATAAATGGATTTGCGACGTACGGAGATACTAACGTCACGTCGGCCGCGGAGATTCCGTTAGACAAGGTGAGCTCAACGCCGGTGCAGTTACCGCCGTTGGTACTGCACGTATCTTTTCCCAAGATTTCAGCGCCAGCATATTATCCAGAGCATGACACACGTACCATAGTCGAGGTAGCTATATCCACATGTTAGCGTTGATCGATTCCGAATGACAATATAGACATACGCGGTTCCACCTTCTATCTGTCCATTGCTCGTGTAATCTGAACCCGTCGAGACTACGGAACCTTGGACGCTGAGCGTGGGCTAGACATGATGATTTCAGCGTTGTACATCGAGTCCAATCTCTTGGCGCTGACCGTCCCAAACCCGCAGCTGCAAGTGGTATTCGTCAGTCTCCAGGCCTTCGTCAACACCGCGAGCTACGCACTTGTTAATAAACGTTACAGTATGCGATTCAGCATTAGCAACAACGCCCAAGGAGAAGATGACGGCGGTGGAAAGCAAAGAGTGCATGCGAATAAAGGAATGACTATACAGCGGGCTGATGTGTCTACTGCTAGGTGAATGCCTCAGTACCCGACTCTCTTAACTAGGATTGACCACGTACGATGCGAATATCCCTCCAAACCAGCCAAAACCTGCGAATCAACCAATTCCACAGTATCTGGCGCGCACGACGGCGTCGCGACGGTCAAGAGCAAGCTGAGCAAGGCTGAATTACCAGCTCGGCTCTGGAGGTTCCGAGCCTACATTCAGTCGCAGCGGTCCGATCAGAATCATTGTTGGCGCAATACAAAGGTGCACATGGTCATCTGTGTACAGCGGTCCAGACTGATGGAATGGCGTAGTATCCCAGTCTTCGCGAGGGTGCAAGCCCTGCGAGCGATACAGGTATGGCCCGAGCTTCGTTGTATGGCACGTAGCAGTTCTAGTTCAGGAGGCGGACCGGTGTACACGATAGGCGGAATTGGCGCTCAGACGAGGTCAACGAAAACGTGATCCGATCAAAAGCTTAATTATCATGTATCCACTTTGAGACTCGGCGAGAGGCTTCTAATCAACGTGGATAGACGCACCACGACTAGCATTTCTACCTATCATTCTGGGTGAAGGACACGTCGTAGCTCAATTATGAGGGCGAACAAAACATTATACAAGGTCTGTACGGACAGGGCAACATGACGTCAGCGTACATAACTGGGCGGTGGTTCATCTCCATCGCGCCCGCCCAAGAACCCTTGCAGTACACGCTGTACAACGCCCTCGATGACCGAGACGTCCTCTTGCTCCGCGGCGGGAGTGTGCGGTGGTAGCTTGGGACTGGTGTACGCGCCGCGAGCTGCCGGCGAGGGGAGTCCCTCGGTGCCGTCACCCTGCAATGTCCTCAACACGACATCCTCAATGACGCGAGTACGGTCTTGGGGGGATCGGGCTGAAACTTCGTTGGGTAGTGACTGAGCGCTGAATGTATCATGAGGCGGAGGCAGTGGGTGCGAGATATCGAGGACCTCCGCCTCGCGGTCTCTAAGCAGGATGGAACTGGAGGTGGCATCCCCTCCCTTCTCCGCGAATAACATACGCGCTCGAGGTGGTAGGTCACCCTTGGGGAAAGGATCCAAGCCTTTGTACTCGTCTACATCCGGGTCGGAAGACTTCCTACGTTGACGTCGAAGGCAGAGGAAGAGCACGCCGATGAAAGTGAGCAGGCCGGAGATTCCACCCACTACACCGCCCGCAATTGCTCCAACGTTGGGTGAATGACTCGAAGCATCTCCTGAGTCGGATTCCCCAGCGATTGCTGTAGATGATGGATGATTGGTAGCTGAGCGAGCACTATTCGTCTGTGATGACCCAAGCGTAGTTCCGGTAGATGATGCGTTGGATGTTGCGGTTCCATTTGATGAGCCAGCAATACCACTATGTCAGACGGTGAGTATCAGCAGGAAAACAAAGAGTAAATCACCAACGTACGTGAATTGATCACAGTTGCAGAACGTTATGGCGACGTTAACCTATCGCGCTTATTGAGGGAGATCTAGGACGCAATGTTGATTCGCCGACCTACATTGTTGAATCCCTGACATCGAAGAATGGTTCCGGCAGAATCAGTGGGTTTCCGCCAGACTCCAGAGCAGTCCGATTCTGTGCCTGCAGAGTGTTATGTGTGAGTAAGTCAACCAAAAGGGATCATGCAGTAAACTGACATGAGAAGCCAAGGCCGTCGCAACCGTTGTAGAAGGACAAGCAGGTCGCCACGGAGAACTCGAAACTAAGCAAAGGATGACGTTCGTCTAGAAAGGGAAAATGAAGCACAACGCACGGAGACACAAGTGAGATGTCGGCGATGGAACCACCGCTATTTGTGAGGCCCAGTTCGGCGATAGTACAATTGCTGCCATCAGTACCGCAGGCGTCTGATACCTTCAGTAATAACCCTGAAAGACATGACTAGTAGATCACGCTCACCATAGTCAAGGTAACTAGGAGATTTTCAGTCCTATCTCTACTCAAAGGGAAGGAGTAGACGTACGCGCGAGCGGAACCTATGGAGCTATTCGTTGTATAGTCTGCGCCTCTTGAGAGCACAGAATCCGACCCGATGAGGATAGGCTAGATGGCGCAAGTCTAGCTTAGCGGTATATCGGCGCCATGTTATGAGTTCACTGACTGTGCCAAACCCACAGCTACCGAGGGTATACCGTCAGTCTCTGTCTTAGCGCACCACAACATAGGAGGACGGACTTGTTCGTAAATCGGACGGTGTGCGTTTCCCCGCGCACAACAGCCATCAAGAGTGCTACAGGCGTAACCCTACGGATCATGGACGGTGTCCGAAAAAGCGACTGTGAGTTGATCTTGTGCATCACTGTGAAGTCGACGTTTCAGCAGTCATAACTCTCTGCGGACAAACGGTGACGCACCTAGGAGCCCCATTGCCCCAAATACCAACCCTGTAGTGACAGAGAGCGGGTTCCTTGCTGTGAAGGCGAGAGGTAAGGTAGAGTGATACTCTCAGCTTCGGTAGGCCCCATTCAAACGCAGAAGCTGATCAGAATCATCGCAGGGTATGGGACTGCTGGCTTCTAGCACATGAAGTGTATACACTGGCCGATACTGATCAGACGCCGTAGATAGAACTACTTGGCGAGATGCGCGACCGCGGGACTGTCTCGTACAGTTCACGAATTGAAAGGCGAGTCTTGTTCACGGAGCGCATTGTGGTTCAAGTGCAAGTAGCACCAAGGCCGTAGCACGTTCCCGCTCGGCGCTCAGCCGTGATCCGATCAATGATTAACTTTCCGATGATGTCTCTGGCCACACTGGATTTGCCTTCGAACGACAACGACAACACGCATAGTACACTAGTTAACCATACATTACACACATAGACCGCCAACAAACATCCAAGTCCATAGAAGGGAATACGTCCGCCGAGAAAGCCATTATTTCGTCAAACTTGATCTCGAATCCGGCGACCCATCTCGCGGACCGAGCCAAAGATTGAGCATCTCGCGCGTCTCGTTGGCACATATTTCAGGATCACGGAAGACACGAAGAGGTATATGCGATGGCATCTCCAGCCTGGCCGACCAAACGCGTGTCTGGAGCTCCAGGCGCTTCTTCTCCGCGTCATTGAGCGTACTCGACAGGGAGGACGTGCTCGATGACGCAGCTCCATTCGTGTAACTCCCTGGCTCGCCATACACAGAGTTAGCTATCCTCGGAGAGCCGCCGCGGGAGGAAGGGATTTCCGGCAGCTGATCAGGCAGACTGCTGACAGGAGGGAAGTACGGGTTATCGCTGGCGCTGTTTGCGATGGGGCCAGTGGCGACCGCAAGGGGTGTACGCGTGCGTGGCGTCATCGCGAAGTTGCGCAAGCTGGGTACCGGCGAGCTGGGGGAGGGAGGAGCAGAGCCTGCGCGTATAGCTGCCTTATCTTCCTTGCTAAGGGTGGTGACTATACTGCTCGCCACAGATCCCTTTCGCGCGCCACGTGCGAACGGCGCCTCTGGGGGTTCAAGGGAGCGACGACGCGAAGCGCGTGCGCCCGTTGGGTCTGAGATACCAGCTCCACCGTCGTCGTATGTGTTCGCGTCACGAATGTAGACGGCGATAATCTGATCGGGTCGCAAGCGCGCCTGCTCCGCGTATAGCTCCATGTCCTGTTCACCGGAGTCACCCACGAGGATGAACCGGGAGTTGGGGAAGCTCGTGAGGAGATCCTCAACGCCTGCGCGTTTTCGTACAGCGGGTGCTGTGAGAAGGCCGTTGAACAGAGAGCGTGTGCCGTATGAGCGAAGCCGTATAGAGCCTGGAGGAAGATGCGCAAGTTGGAAGAACTCTTGGATGACAGGCAGAAGCTCGAATGGCCCATTAGACTGCGAACAGCATTAGCGTCGAGGCAAGGAAGGTATGCGAGAATCACTTACGACGTAGTGAAAGCGAACTCCCCGCTTCCACATCTCCTCGTACCAGGCACCCATTCCAGGGATGACGTTCTCCTGAAGATCTCTCACGAAGACGTTGTAGAAGACAGCGCGAGCACCAGAGAGGATGCTACTAAACTTCACGGTGTCGTCAATGTCCGATAGCACTCGAACTTGCGAGTTCGTGAGAGGTACTCGCTCCTCAGCTCCGGCGACCGGCATGTTGGGGGCGATAGTATGTCGTATCTTCTCCAAGGTTGCCGCACGACCAGTTTCTGAGGCCACAGATGGTAGCAACTCGGCTGAGACGCGAAATTCGGGTTCATGATCATGCGGCCCGAATGCGACGTGAATGCCGGCGGGGTGCGTGCAGAGCATCTCCCAGGCGATTGTGAACTTCGCCTGGAATGCGCCTTCTGGGGTGGTGGTGACGACTTGCGTCAAGAGCGGCGCCCCCAGCAGGTCCAATTCCTCTTCTGTCCTCCCACTCTTGTCGCTTTCGTCCACAGGGTAAAGCGATATTCGCACTTGACGCGCAGGAAGAGCAGCAGCCCAAAATGGATATAAGCGCGTCTCCAGATTCCGGTGTAAGCGCTTCACGCTTGAGGAACTGCTCGAGGGCGTTAACTGCGGTCTACTTTGTGTCGGAGTTGAAGGAGTCGAAAGAGACGGTGGTCGAGGAGTCTCGAGGTTGTGTAGGGCAGGCAGAGTCTCGGGCGAATGGAGTGATGTGTTGGAAAGCGTGCTCAAGACGCTGGACGAAGATGAATTGCGAGACTTCAAGTCGTGAAGGGCGCGCATCTCAGCCTCTACATCGAAATCATCTTCGGGCCTAGGAGGAAGGTCGGTCTGAGAAATAAGATCCTCGGTCGATCGCGAGAGTACAGGATCCGAGGGCCGCATCTTCTCGTCCAGCCTAGGTAAGGCTGCAAAGGCTACACAGAGTTGTAGTAAGTTCATGAATATGACATATGATGTGTTGTTGTAGCTCACATTTCGCGATCTTCATAAAGCCTTTCTGGGAGCGTGTCAGAATACCGAATTCGCGCTGCTTCACCGCGAATCCGGAGACATAGATCTCGATATTATAAGCATCTATGAGCGGGTTGATCAATGGTATGCCACAGTGGGGGACAACGGACATACCATCTCCATATTTGGGGTCATTCAAATATTTCCTCGATGCCCAACCAGGAAATAAGAGGACCCGTTCGGTGCGCACTCCCATGGCAGCTTCTGCGCCGACAAGCTTATCCGCGACCTTCTTCCCTGCTAACGCCCACCAAGGCTGCTTCTTTTCTACATTTGCTCGGGGCGCCTCCAGTGGTGGCGGTGGGCGCAGCGTCTCCTGTTGCTGTGGCGCCCGAGGTGTGCTCTGTGGAGATGGCCCGCGACTATCTCGCTTATAGTCGCGTTGAGAGACATACTGCCTTAGAGCAGAGAGACGATTAGGTCGGCCGTTGGTCGTCGCCTGCATGAGGGGAATCGATCCAGAATAGCGCAGAGTCGAAGATAATAGCGGGCACAGTTGAAGGTGCTGCGCCGATGGAGGTGGCGAGCGGGTAGTGGCGTGAAGTTTCCTTATAACGATACAGTACAAGTGGTGACTAGGACGAGGGTATACAGTATGTACAGCCGGTGAGCGTCAAGAGCGAGTTACGACAGGCATGATCTGTGGAGGCGCTGTTCGGCCGTTGTCCACGGTTGGCGTGTTGGGAAGGAGTTGCGGCCGTCGGTTTCGTCACTTCGGTTGCGCGGGCGCTGATGATGATCTTCTGTGCCAAATCCGGCGGACTTCGCTTTCCTCGAGAACCGTCACTACGCACGTTCAGACCATTCTGAGTCTTATATGCTGCACTCGCCCGCGGCCAAGAAGAACGACTATCTGCTACCCGCACGCGCAGATTCAACTACCCCGTATTGCACGACTCTCCACACCCTGTGATTCTCAAATAGTGGCGGCGAGCACTGGTGTGAAGACTTCACTTCGGATGCTGCGCAAGCGATCCAGACGTTCGTCTTCGAAAGCCTCAATATCCGCACTTGCCGGCGGCTTGATCCTGATTCTATTTCTGGTATTGCCTAGCGGGTGTTAAATCCCGCTAATTTGTAAGTGGGTGTCATAATGCTTACCAGATGGCGGATAACCCTTATCCTCCCCCGCTTTATTTCCTTACACGCATCTGCCAGTGCTGTCGTTACGACGCCCTCTAGTTCTGGATACTCGCTCGGCCCCTGTGAGACGACGTTGTACGTATTGCCGGCCTCGCTCGTGCGGAGGAAACGCTCAAAGAACTAAGAGCTCGAGCCATGTCTGCTCGCGCAAGAGCTTATCCGCCGTGATTAGCCAGCTGATAGGGTTATCGGGACCTTACGGGTTCCCCTTCGATAATATGACTCATATTCCATCAGCTGGTATGCCGCGGAATACAGGGTGGATTTCTAGTGTGTATCAAGTGCCTGTATATAGTGTGTGCACTGGTGAGCCCTCCCGTATTGTCTCCACCACCACCACATGTCTAACTTGACCTTTGGATCCTTCGGTCAGATTGCCCTTGCAGGCTCAGCAGCGCTCAGCTCTCTCTTCTCGACCCCGCAAAACCTGAGCGTCAAATCTATCGACCTCGGCTACGCGAGATACCAAACGGATGTGAGCCTTGCGGAAGGCGTCACTAGCTTTCTTGGCATTCGCTATGCAGCGCCACCTACAGGTCAGTGCATCGCATACGCTACTACGACTGCTTGGCTGATATGCCATACCTTCTATGTAGGTGATCTACGCTTCCGTGCTCCACAATCGCCGGCGACTACGGAAGAACTTCAACTGGCGACGTCGCAACCGCCAGCTTGTTGGCCAAAAGATGCATGGACCGCGGCTTCCCCGAGCGAGGATTGCCTCTTCGTGAAGTGAGTCTCAATCTCACAATACGACGAGAATAATGTGATGACCTTTTCAAAGCGTACATCTTCCAACGCAAGTTGATACCAATCAGTGTGCTTCCACATTGCCTGTTCTTGTATGGTTTCATGGTGGAGGGTGCGTGGTAACTTGTGCCAGGACTCGCGACCTCTATTGACGCGGGATCAGATATGTGCACGGAAGCGCTGCATGGTATCCCGCTGAGAAGCTCGTTCGCGACTCAGGACACGGCCTGATTGCGATCAACGTGCAGTACCGCGTGGACGCTTTTGGTAGATATTTGTGAGTGTATAGCTCGTACTGTCGCTGACGTCGACCTTTCACAGGGTTCCTCGCCGGCAAAGATGTTAAAGAGGACGGTGACCTCAACGCCGGAATCCGTGAGTACATGTACCAACTCGTCCTGCGCAGGAGTGCTAATTTCTGGGTAGTGGACCAGAAAGCCGCGTTGGAGTGGGTCCAGCAGAACGCGCGGGCGTTCTGTGGCAACCCGGATAGGGTTACCATTTTTGGTCATTCAGCGGGAGGAGGCTCAGTCTTGCAGCATCTTATCGCGTACGGCGGAGAGTCGCCACAGCGGCTCTTCAAGACCGCCATGATGAGCTCCCCCTACCTCCCACCACAGTACAGATACGACGATGCGAAGCCAGAGGAGAGCTATCGTGCGCTGGCAGAGAAAGCAAAGTGTGTTCAGCCAGCTCTATCTGGACCAGCATCTTACTAACTAATGCACACTAGTTGCCCTATCAACCATGACACCTTGTCCTGCCTGCGCTCCATTGACGCTCAAACACTCCGAGATGCTTCGGTCGCACTCAACGGCAGACCGCTCCTCACGAAGTTCCTTCCTGTGATCGATGGGTCTTACATCGTTGAGCGTGCAACGCTCACCCTAGGGAAGGGAAAGGTCAACGCGGTAAGGCTTGCTATTCCCGACACAGGGAGCCGATGATCCTGACTGTTCTCGCAGGAAACCCTCATAGTCTTGACGAACACGGACGAGGCTGCCATCTTCACCCCGGCGTCCGAGGTCGAGGAGACTGTGGAGATCTACATCTCGAAGGTGCTCCCTGATCTGCCTGAGGCAAAGGCGAAGGAGGCTGCGTCATTCTATAGCGCCTCAACTCCGGAGGAAGTGCATAGAGCTACAACCCAGCTCCGGAGTGAATGTACGTCGGCTCAAGTTATCTTTCCGCGTCGCGTTCGACTGACAGTTGAGCCAGTCTTCCTCGTTTGCCCGGCTTACTGGATCGTGGACGCATTTAAAGACAAGACCGCGTGGAAGGGCACCTTCGCCATCCCACCGGGTATTCACGGACTTGACCTCAACTATGTCTTCAAAGAGTGTGCCACTATCTTTGCATCCGTTGGTCCATAGCGCTGACAGGAAGACCCTAGTGCTGACATATACCACCAGCCAGTCAGCTTCCCCAATGAGGACTTCGGACGTGCGCTGCGACACGCATACCTAGGAACTGCAACTGGTTTAGGCCCTACTGCGGCAGACGTAGTCACACCTCTGTGGCCCGTATACAGCTACGGTGGCGCGCATACCGAGATGTTGTTCAACAAGACCGAAGACGGGCAAATCGACATCCGTGCCTTCCAAACGGATGTGGGTCTTCTTCAGCGTTGCAAGTGCGTATCTACGTCTCAATCTCCATGACCCCTTACTCATTCAACTCCTCAGCTTTTGGCACAGCGTTGCAGAGTATAGCTCACAGTAGAAGTGCTGCATAAGGACTCAAAGTACTGTACACGTGATTCATACAACGACACCATCGAGGATTGCCTTGAAAATATCATACGTGGGGCGCGTTGGCGTTTTATACACTGCGAGCACAATGTGCTTGAACCATCCCCTAAACTCTTCTTCCATGAGAACCGACTTCATCTCGCTAGCCACCTGCTCCGGAGGACAAGCATAGACACCACATCCTAGCGGACCTGCATGTGACGCACATGAGAAGTGAATGGCGCCTCATGAGTGCAACAGCTCACCAAGAACTATCGCATCCCGCTTTTCGGAGCCTGCAAGACGGTATATGAGACGAATCTTGGCTCTCAGATCCTCGAGGTCGCTCTCGCGCGCCAAACGGGAACCGTCCGGCGTCAGTTCAGGCTTGCGCGGCCCAGCCACGGTAATGACTGACAGCACAACACGATCTTCAGGTGGAAGGTCGACGCAATCGTGAACCAGATCATCCTTGAAGACGACGACAGCTGGAGAGTATATGCCAGCTACTGAGCCAGGGCCGAGGTTGGGCCACGGGTAATACTCCTCCTTTAAGGTCGCATATAGGGTGGACGAGTAGCACAGCGCTTCTTCCTATTCATGCATCGGGGTACATGTGCAATGTAGATAGAGAACGCGTACCTGTGTGCGCGTCAGATATTCCAGCCATCCGCCAGCTCGTCTTTCATCGCTCGCTAGGTTCAAGACAGCAACTTGAGAGGCGGGTTCAGCACGCAAGATATCTCGCGCGCAGACGAAGCTGTCCCGCCCGTCTACTCTGATCGCAGCTGGAGGGTAGTGCGGACATGCCGATGGATCAAGAGGCACTAGCGGGTTACGATAGTCGACTGCGTCGGGAGGAGGCGCGATAAACCGACTCTCGGTGGAAGCGCCCGGCATGGAAGCGATTATGGAGTCTGTTCGGGCCAGTGTGTCCAAGGCTATCCGACGGCGGGTTTCTGTATCAGACATTGTTGCAGTAGCAGTACATGGAAGTCGCAAGCTTGGACGGCCGCGCGCGCAAGCAATGAAGCGTCGTACGATGGTGGTGGTCGAGCGCAAGAGCATCCAAGGGCTCCTGTCTTCTGGGACGACTGTGGCGACCCAGGGCTGGCATGAATATCGCGACGGTCACACAGATGATGATAATCCTCTCAACGCCTATGTATATTGCAAACACAAAACACAAGCAAACACTTCAGAGTCGTACACAGTATAACGAATGCAAAACTCCGAAGCACGAAACCGAAACCTGATGCAGGGAAGATGGGGGATGAGAAAGAATCGCGAATAGAAACTGTAAATAAAGATATGCGCAAGTGGAGAATGCTCTAACAAATCGTCTCGAAAACTGGTTGATGTCTGGCGGATGGGGGTGCGTGTGGGGGGAACAAAGTACTGACTACACATGTATAGTAAGATGCGGAGACACGGATTGCACGATGCACGATGATGAATGTAAGTGGGAGCAGACTATGAGGACCATGGGTATACGTTCTGTCGGAAACCGGGGTATGGGTGGGGAGTGACAGTAAGTAGACTACATTGGTCCGTGGGATGCTGCTCCGGGCGGCCCTGCCATCGAGCGGATGATGTTTGTATCTCTATAGATCAGCATTAGGGCATGATATGGATATGGATAGCGTTGCGCGCGATGAGTCGGATGTGTGATGTTCCAGAGGCGGGATCAGGGATGAGGTGCGCGTTGGCACAACGAAGTGGACGCGCGGGGGTGACGCATGGGGCGCGCAAACGATAACCGGATGACACAAACAATGGGTGGGGGAACTAGAGTAACGGTGGCGGGCGTTGTGTAGAATCGTGCGAGGCCAGACGAGAGCGAGACGATAACAGATGAGGCGAGGTGAGAGCAGCGCATGGTCATGAGGCAGATTCATAAAGGTCCTGAGCGAATAGATGCAATGGAAGCGAAGCGTCGACTACCGCGGTGCGGACGATAGCATGGTGGGGTTTTGCGGTGATTTTATCACCGCGGGTCGGCATGGGGCGAAGTTCAGAAGGCATAGGACATAGGCGAGAAGGCGTTGAGAGCGTGTGGGGTGAGGCATCTACCAGAAGCCGCCGCCTCCACCACCACCGCTGTAGCCTCCGCCGCCATAGCCTCCACCTCCACCTCCGCCGTACGAGGGGCCGCTGCTGTAGCTCGCAGAGCGGTTGCCACCAAAGCCACCACCTCCACCGCTGAAGCCACCACCCTGGCGAGCGTCGCGGCCACCGAAGCCGGCACCACCGCGACGGCCTCCTCCGCGACCACCACGGCCACGGTAGCTACCGCCACCGCCGAAGGTGCTCTCGTGGGCGACGGACTCGAGCCAGTCAGGGATCTCCTGGTTGGCCTCGCGGAGAAGCTCAACGAGGTCGCGGACGATGTTCTTGTTGCCACGGTTGAAGAAGGCGGTTGAGATACCCGTGTTTCCGGCACGACCAGTACGACCAATGCGGTGAACGTAGTCGTCGATGTCGGACGGCAGGTCGTAGTTGATGACGTGGGTCACGTTCGGGATATCGAGACCACGAGCGGCGACGGCAGTGGCAACCATAATGGGCGTGCGACCGGTACGGAAGGTCTGGAGAGCCATCTCACGCTCACGCTGGGTACGGTCACCGTGGATCGAAGTAGCCGGGTAGTTGTTCGTGAGCAAGAAGTCGGAGAGCATGTCGGCCATGCGCTTGGTCTCCACGAACACGAGCGTGAGACCGCTGTCACCCGTAGTGATGAGGTCGAGCAGAACGGAGCGCTTGTCCTGGTCCTCGACGTACTCGACCTTCTGGGTGATGTTCTCCGACGTGGAGCCGACACGACCGACAGAGAGGAAGATGTAGTCCTTGAGGAAATCCTTGGCGAGCATCTGGATGTCGCGTGGGAAGGTGGCGGAGAACATCAGGGTCTGGCGCTCATGGACGCCAGGCATGTCCTCGCCCTGAACGATGCGACGAATCTGGGGCTCGAAACCCATGTCAAGCATGCGGTCAGCCTCGTCGAGAACGAGGTAGCGGATGTTCGCAAGACTGATACGGCCACGCTCGATCAGATCGACAAGACGGCCGGGAGTGGCGCTGAGAAGATCGCAACCACGTTCGATCTGACGAAGCTGCTGGTTGATGTCTGCACCGCCATACACGACAGCCGGGCGGACCCAGGAACGGTAGGCAAACTTGCGGGCCTCCTCGTGGATCTGACTGACGAGCTCACGGGTGGGCGCCAGGACAAGCGCAGTGGGGTAAGCCTTGCGACCACGCGAGTACGAGTGTCCAGTGTCGGCCGGGGGAGGCAGAGGGCCATTCGCGAACGAAGCCGAGAGAATCGGGAAAAGGAAACCGCCCGTCTTGCCAGAACCAGTCTATGCATGATAATCAGTTTGACGTCGCGCGGACGGAACAAGGGCCATTGCTGACTAACCTGAGCGCAGGCCATCAAATCGCGCTTAGCGGCGACGATGGGGATAGAGTACTTTTGGACGGGCGTCGGGGTGGTGTAGCGAGAGCTGGCGATGTTCTCAAGGAGGACCGGGTCGAGAGGCGGGTTCGTGAACTCGTTCACCGGCTCGGGAACACCCGCGCCGGTAGCCTCGACGGGAATATCGTCGTACTTTTCGAAGTTGATACCGGTGTGCTGCTTCGACGGGTCGGCAGCGTCGCCGTAGAGCTCTTTCTCAGTGCGCGGGTTGCGCGGGCCGGGGACGTGCTTCCCATCGCGCCAAGAGCCGTAGCCATCGTTACCGCGGTTGCCACCGCTGTAGCCACCACCGCCGCCGCCAGACCAGCCGTCACGGGGTCCGCCGCGGGGAGCACCACCGAAGGAGCCGCCGCGACCGCCGCCATAGCCGCCGCCAAAGCCACCACGAGAAGGAGGGGGCCCGCCCCATCCGTTCCTTTTGATTGATCATGTCAGCGGAAAATTTGATGGAGATAAGAGATGCCAGCTCACCCAGCGCCAGCGCCAGCGTTAGCGTTAGAGACGGGAGGGATAACAGGGGAAGACGCGGCCCGCACGTTACGCATGTGCGGGGGAACATAGGCAGACCTAGTGCCATTGACGCCGAGAGAAGCTATGTGGGGTACAATTCGTCAGTTCGGCTGTAAGGCGCTTCAGAAACATACAAAGAAAAGCACGTACCGAACCGGTCTTCTAAACCAGTAGAGTTGTTGGGAATTCCATTACTCATATTATGGAACAGAGAAACGAAACAAGCGGTTTTGTCTATGTGAGGGTGATGAGGGTTGTGTCCAAAGACGACGAGGCGTCAAATTTGCAGCGGAGCTTGGAGTAGAGCAGCCGTGACCGGGGTGTGACCGGACGCTCCCGCGTTTCTCGGCCCGATCGTCCGAACCGACGTGGCTCTCAAGTTCACAAGTCGAACGCGTTGCTTTCTCATACACCGACCATGGCACAACCCGCACCCGCCCCGCCGCCTCAGCAGCAGCAGCTTCCTCCGGGTCTCCCGGCCAACTTGCAAAATCTCACGCCGCAACAACAGCAGCAACTGCTAGCCCAAATGCAGCAGGCTCAGGCCCAGCGCCAACAGGCCGCCAACTTGCCCAAACCCGATCCAAGGCTACAGGCCGCCATTGAGGCATCATTCGTGCCTGTTGACATCGAACTCACCGAACCGGCCAACTCCAACGTCAAGTGTGGGCCGCATAAGTTGGAGAAGTGTGATGACTGTGGGGTGGACTTCGTGGACTTGAACCGTATCGCCAAGATCTTTGTGTCCAACCCCAACTTGAGATGTCCACCGCCGCCAAACGTGATCACGAAGCAACTGTCGGATGTTATTAACAAGACGAAGGAGGAGGGGAATGTACGCATTGTCACATCCGAATACTTGATCTCTTACTGAAACGAAGGTCGTAGACTCTATTCCGGACACGTCAACATGGCCCCGCAATCCAACGCTACACACAAGCCGCCAACTTTGCCCTCCAGCGCCCACCATGGGAACCTAGTGCGATTGTGCGCGAGGAGGTCTCTACCATCATGTCCAACCGTTCGGCGTCTTACTTTGAGGCTGGCGAGTTTGTAGCGGCATTGTGCGACGCGGAGATCGTCATTCAGCTGAAGAAAGGGTGGTCGAAGGGGTACTTCAGAAAAGCAAAGGCGCTGGTGGGGTTAAATGACCTTCCGGCGGCACGGGAAGCCATTGTGGAGGGATTGATGTTCGAGCCGGATAACAAGGTATATTCTGCATCTTTCCTCGGTACGAGCGGCTTGATTGACGCGGCTTTCAGGATCTCATCGGCACGCTCGGGGATATTGACAAGGCTTTGGAAGCGAAGTCTATCGCAGATGCGCCGCAGGCACCGGCTCCTTCAGACGCATAACTTATACCCGTTGTATATGCATTCGGTGTTTTCGATCGCTTTCGGACATTGTTGTACAGTCACGATGAAGTTATCTCATCTATGCGGAACGCAGCGTGCACACCAATATCAAGAAGCACATCCCCGGGTATCATGGTATAGTATGAGAGCCGATAGCCCTGCGAGCTGAGCTTCAGGTTGGTCCCCATCCTCCGTCCATCGCGCCACCGCCCACGGACGCCACTCCAGTGGCTGATATCCCACTGCTCGGTCCCATATTCTGCACAGTCGCCGAGGATTTCATATCCTTCTCCTGCCTCAACTGCACGTATACGAACGTCGTGACTATCTCGTCCAGGTCCTCCAACACCTGTACACTGTCGGCGATCTCCAGACCTGCTGGCTTCGTTTCGCCCGTGCTCCAATCCTTCCTTGGGACGGACCAGCGTGCAACCGCTGGACCGTCACCGGGTAAACACAGCTGAAGCGGAATTGCGTCAGATCACTCGGTCGCACATGGCGAAGTGCTACGCGTACCTGCCAATCGTCCTCATCTGGCCTCCATTCGTACGCTTGCCCTGACGACGTGCAGAAATTCCGCTGTCTGTACTCAGAGTATATCAGTCTCCAAGTCATGCGCAATCAAGTAGCTCCGTAAGCTCAACGCACCGCGTGAAATCAGAAGCGCCCGACGGTTTGACCAGATACTCGCTCCCGACCTTCATCTCGAGGTCCCTCTTCCTATCCACATCCTTCAACGTGATCCTATCGCTCCTCACAAGATTGAAGTCAATCGTCGCCACACTCTCCCCATGGTCGATCTCGTCGCCCTTCGTCCGCTCAATAGTGGTCGTACCCCCGAAGCGAGACGTGGAGATGGTATACAACGGACGCCCGTCTGATTCGTCCAGGAGAAGGGTATCGCGCAGCCCGTGTGTGGAGGAGGGTATAAGACGCATCGCCACGACCATGTGCACGCGCGTTCTAGGGTTCAAGGGCACTGGGACTGGGTATAAAGTGAAAGCGGAACGGGACCGCATACGCAGATGCGGTTCTTATATCTCCGGGCACGACGTCAGGGCGCCGGACGGGCGGACGGGAAGAAATAGGGGGACTCGCTTCCTTGCTCCAAATTCCAATCATCTCGGGCATCCCGAAGCGTACACCGCTGAGAACGATCACCACGCAGTGTTGTGTGTTGCCCTGTGCTATAACTACCCTCAAACTGTAACTTACATACAAGCCCGTATCGCATCCCCCACATCCGGCGAACTTCACCCGTACGGTTATCCTAGTATCTACGCACGTCTCGCTCCTGCCGCAATTGCATGTAGACGAATGTCACGACGATCTCATCCACGTCCTGTGCGCGGACGTTGTGCTCGTCGATCTCGAAGGCTGTGACCAGATGCTCCCCGCTCTGCCAGTCGTGCGAGGGCGCGGAGGACCACGCCACGGGTCCATAGCCTCCTTCCGCGTAAAGCTGTTCGGCATATGAGGACAGCATCCAAGCACCCACTACACTTACGCACCTGCCAGTCATCTTCCACTGGTTTCCATTCGTATTTCTGTCCGCTTCCCGCGACGAACGATCTCTGCCTGCGCATCGCCATCAACCGCGCCACACGAGCAACAAGCGCGCGAGAAGCTCACCTCGAGAACTCGCTCGCGCCCGCCACCTTGCACAGATAATCGTTTCCGACCCTCTTCTCCTTCTCCTCCCTAAAGGCGATTCTGTCCGAACGAATCGAGCCGAAGTGCAGGGTCCCTATCGTTTCGGTCTCCGCCTCAGCCGTCTCGTGCTCGACCGCTCGTTCGATGGTTGTGGTTTTGCCGAAGCGGCTGCTGGAGATGGAGTAGACTGGCCGCCCATGCGAGTTCACGAGCTCGGTATCGCGTAGGAAAGGCGTCGAGAGCGTCAGCTTCATGTTGACGAGGCAAACCAGCGGGTGCGTAGTGTATTTGGGTGCCGGAGTGTTCGCTCGAGAACTTATATCAGGTGCTAGGCTATGTTCCTAGGAATGCGTTCACGATGATATGGACGCGGAAGCGGCTGGTTCAGATGTCGAGGTGGAGATCAGGTCCCCGATCCCGACAACCGCCCTGGACAAATCTTAAAGTATATTTGTCCGTTGACAGTTGACAGCGGCCGTCAACGGGCATGTCGGTCTCGTACCTCGACGTCATCCCGCGGGCCGTGTTCGAACGTACATAGCTGTACTCGCGGCAGCAGACTGGGGTCCATTGTACTGGATATGCGCAGTGGCTTCATTGGGCATGCTGGTTGGATCACGGACTGTTGACGCCCAACGAGATGTAAAGTTCGGTGTATAGTCCAGTGCGGCTGATCAAGATATCTCGCCCCGTCCATCGTATTGCACTGGTTGTATCTTCGGATCCTTGCAATGCTAGTAAAGGACCTCGATCTCACATATCCGTCGAACTGCCAATGCCACTGTCGAAGAAGCCACCACTACTACTGTCACTGATCCCCACGCCCGAGTCAGGCAAGTCCACTCCGCCACCTGCCATTCCCAAGCCACTAGAACGCTCTCTCCTACGCCTCGTCACGTCATGCTCATGCCTGAATCGCGTGTATACGTATATCACGATGAGATCGTCCAACGAGTTCAGCACACGCGGGTCGTCGCTAAACTCGATGAAGGATGGGTTAGGCGTGTCCCCGTTGAGTCCTGGCAAGTACACGTGCGAACGGCCGACCTCGGGACCGTCAAGGAGGGAGAGCTGAGCATGGCATCATCAGTCAACGTCTCAATATCTGCTCGAGATGACTTACTCTCCAGATGTTCGCCACCCATTGGCATACAAACTTGGTACCGTTCGCAAGGACGAACTCTCTGCGACTGTCAAATACACTCGTCAACTATTGCAGTTCGCACTCGATGAAAACTGGTACGCACTTTGAATTCAACACCGGCCTTTCGAGGAAGTCCGTGACCTTGAACTTCTCCCCTCTCAGGGTCAGATAATCGGGACTAAAGTTGTGGAAGTCTATGGTGGCGAAGTTCACGGGTGTCGGTGCTGTAGGTGTGCACTTGAGGATTTGCGTATGGCGCAAGTATGTACTGGATGAGGTGGCGTAGAGCGGACGATTGTGCTCGTCTGAAATCACTGTATCGGTGACCTTGGTCGAAGAGAAGTAGAGGCGCATGGTGTAGACAAGATCACTGGATGCTGAGGACCGATTGAGGGCTGGTAGACACGCTTTAAGTATGCCACACTGCTCTTGGCTCTCGGCGCAAACAAGCCCGGCCGATGATCGCGCACTGGTGTATCCCCTTATGGGTCGGTTGAACAACTTCTCGTATTGATAGCAATGCAGTCTTGATAATCCATCCGAGCTGTACACGTGAGTGGTGAAGCTTGCCAACCACTCCAAGATGATCCTACTACATGCGAATCATCACGTATTGACAGCCGCGTTTCGTCTCCGTCTTTGCTTCACTTGTCGAATTCGGAGGTACACAAAGGTAGCCACGAGCTCGTCGAGACTGTTTAAGACATGAGGGTCGTCACTGAACTCGAGATAGGGTGGGTGTCTATCGGAGAGCAGGCCCAGTGAGCGCGAGTGTGATCGACCGACTTCGGGGCCGTTCAGCAAGGAGACCTAAAGAGGTGTTGGCACGAGGTAAACGACAGACATCAGTAGATGCACTCACCCTCCACGTTGTCAGGCCATCTTCTTGCCACTCGAAAGTTGTGCCATCTGCGGTTGTGAACACTCTCCGGCTACATATTGTAAGCGTCAGCTGACGTAGTCTAGTAAGCTATCAGCGCTGACGAACGGACCTTGAAAGCCATGAAGGTTTGACGAGGTACTCTTTCGCAGCAAGTTCTTGCCCGCGCAATGTGATGGTATCCGGGCTCCAGTTGTGAAAGTGCACCAGAGCAAGGTTTGAAGGATTCGCCGTTCCCGGGCCGAACTTGAGAATCTCCGTTCGGCGCACTAGCATGCTCGACGTTGTCGCGTACACCTGACGGTTCTGATCGTCTGTGAAGACAACATCGCTGACATGGTCCGAGGAGAAGCTGAGGCGCATGGTGGTGGGCGAGGTTGTCGGGCGGCGGGCGAGGTGGTATGGCGGCCCTATATATGTTGAAGTGGGTAAGACCTGGTGAGACTCAAGCGCGCGCACCACCTGTTGTTGATAGTGTATGGTACTCATCATACAGGCCCCACGATTGTCCGTGCGACGCGCCTAGCCTTTCCCAGTCACAGCATGCTGTGCGCTTCTTGGGCGCTTCATACGATACTTGTGGCTGGTGAAGTCATCGTCTAGCATGGGCATGTCTTCCATCCACGCCGAATACAACTCCTGAAGGCTCCTGAATCGGGCAGTATCGGGCGTTCGCGTCCATCTCTTCCAAGATCCCCTCGAAAACCCCTTTGCGCAATATCTTCCATGATGCACCCCCGCACGTTCGAGCGCCCATACACCGGATCATTCGCTTTGGCGAGTTGGTGAATTCGTCGTACTGATGGAGGACCAGTCCGAGCTATACACCAGCTGCACGCTGATACGAGACCGAGCATTTGTACGCCATATACTAGATGGCATCTCCGTTTCGACCGTTCGCGGCCGACGAATTCGTGGTTGGAAGCAAGACGCGCCTGCCTTGCCTTCAACCACCACCATCATTTCATCTCACGGCGTCCCCCAATTAGAGCGCTGCTCACTGACGCTTCACACATACGCACGTGTTTTTCCTGATATAGAGTTGCGTCGTAGAATAGCTTGAATACACTGGCCCCCGGTCATTTGCTGCGCTTCGTGGCTGAAAACTCTACTCGACGCCACGGGCAACCCTAAATCATTGCGTTCCAGTAGCAGAGCGTCCGAGATGTCGTAGCGAATAAGGAGACCAATATATTGCGTATATGATACAAGGAGGACCGTTGCCATTGGCGGCGCTAGTCGTTCAGCGCTGCTGAAGACAGTATATGTACAACCACATGCAGGTGGTCAGAGTGGTTCCGTGCCCACTGAAGAAAACGAAGCACCATCGAGGGGCTATGAACATCCACATTACAGCTTGATCTCCGAGAATCGTGATAGTTGGAGATCATCGTCAAGAGGCGTGAGCGGCAGATTCCTGTAAGACCAACGATCAGGCGCCAACTTCGATGAGGAAGAACGATCCATGTACGCACTTGTGCCCCTTTGACTCCCACTTCAGCTGAAAGCTCTTCCTCTCTTCCGAGCGCGGCCTCTCCATCCTGAAGAGAGCGGGACTAGAAGGGCCTCTTCCCGCATCCGTGCGTTGGGATGGTGCTTGCTTGCCGGGAGCGGCTTGGACCAGCGTTGCTGTAGAACCCGTCCCCGTAGATGAGCTATCGTCGTTCATTCTATGCTTCCATCCCCGTAGATCCACCGATACAGGCGCGTCGAAAGTTGTACGCATCTCCCTCTCGGGCCCCAACCTTCCCTGCTCACGCATGTACGTCTTCGATGGAGCGCGCCGCGAGCGCCTCCGGTTGAAGAACATCACAGATAGGCTGATCGTAAGAGCGCAGATGGAGAGGAATGCGGCGACGCTGACAGTGGCGAGTCCCGCGATTGCGCCAGTCGAAAGATGCTTGCGTTCCGATTGCGAGGGTAAGGGTGTAGGGTTGGTAGTGATGGTGGGCGCTTGCAGAGCTGTCTGTGCTGCGAGAATAATGAATGATGGTGTTGGGCGGATGGCCGCAGACATGGTGAGATTTTCGGTCGTGGCAGCCAGCGAAGCCGCAAGAGTGACGATATCGTTTGTCGGGGCCATGAGAGCAGAAATGAGCGTGTTGAGAGTCGTGAGCTGCACAGCAGAGCGAGTCGGTGAGAGGGAGAGAATGCGACGCTACAGAGCCTGTCCGTAGAACCTGGGGGAGGTGAAGACGCAAGAGAAAAAGAACCGGCTCTTATATACCGCACGCCTGGTGTGGACCGAGAACGCCGCGTTGCTCAACCACAGGTCCGTGCATTGACACGAGGTCTTTGAGAAGGAAAACCACATCGGGGGCTTGCGGTTTGATCAGTGGCACAATGGACTGCAAGGACATCAAGAACAATGGTAGATGGCCATGCGTTACTATAGTGCCCCATTGTCAGCTTGAAGACCTGCGCAAGTGGTAGATCGTAATGTCTGAAGGAATTACTGGCATATCTGGCCCCGAATCTCAGTGGGAAATGGCCAATCCGAAGCTATAAAGTGCGGGAACGAAGACGTCCAGCCGGCCGTTTCCGCTGACCAGGATTCTTGACGTATCCAAACGATTGGTAAAGCGTAACCGACATTTCATAAGCTCAAAGCGCTTATTCGATGGAGCGCTGGATATAGAAGTCACGATCAACGTCGTGATGGTGGCGAGCAGCAAGACGCGACGCGACGTTTGCGAAACGACGCGCCGTGACGCGCTGCTGGCTTGCCTCTTGCTCTCATGCGTCGAACACACACCGTCCTCCACCAAGCTCTCCGCGCAGCCAGTAGGAACACCGCCGATAGCTTCGAACACCATACGACATCTGCGAAATTTCTTGCGGCATCTCAGTCAATATCTTCCATACCAGAACTACATGGTCTCCCCGAGGTGCATTACGTTCTCCGAGACTTCTCATTACTAGAATGCTGAAGCGTGGCCAGTAGGTTGTAGTAGCCGGTACGTAAGATATTGAACCGCTGTCTGGGAGTCAACCTCATCACCAAAACCAGGACGGGCTAACGCGGGCAAGTCAACGCTGCTAAATGCGGTTATTGGTCGCACGACAACGCCACTGATGCATTCAAGTAAAAAAGCCGTGCGTCCCGTGAAGCTGGTATCATATTAACTGTACTGACGGGCGCAGGGTAGAACGCGTGCATTGAACTTCTTCTCTATCGGCCCGTCAGCCCATGGTCGACTAGTACTCGTTGATGCCCCCGGCTATGGGCGCGTGAGCAAACAGGAGTGGGGACAACTATTCGAACATTATCTCGAGTATCGAACACAGTGTGTAACAATAATCACCTATATAGTGCAGAGGCTTACGTCTACGTAGACTGCGTCGAGTGTACGTGCTGATCAATACGCCGCACGGCATTGGCAAGAGCGACGCGCTCTTCCTGGAGATGCTTGACGCCCTCACGCAGACGGGCTCTCTTCCGTGGACATATCAGGCCATATTCACTCAAATTGACCGTTTGACACCCGCCCAGATTGGGGAGACAGCCAAATTGAAGGAGGAGTTACATAGACTCGCGCCGACATGCCTCCCGCCTCTCTTCACTGCATCAATGAAGCCCAGGTTGGGCATCGAGACCGTTAGATCCTCAATACTGGAAGCTTGCGGGCTGACAACCCTGGACTAGTCTTATCTGGACGTACTTCCTCGTCTAACCTATTCCTATGACCTACATACCTCCTGTATAATTGGCTGATACGATGCCTGTCAATCACATCGACTTGCTCGTCTGGTTGACAGTCTTGATGCCTGCCCGACCGTTACAAAGATTAATCTCATTCCAACCAAAGAGAGGTTATGATACAAGCAAGTGGATACTGCCCGAAATACATCATTCCTGCGTGTTAGACATATACTGACGAAGTGAAACATCTCAGCGTGGTTTATGAGGGTCGTTCTTCAACCTCTTACACCTCAGCTTATGGTTGCCCTCTCGCCAGTCTCTACACCGTATGTCAGAGCCTGATGTTGTAGAGATACTTGACTGGCTCACCTTTGCTGGCACAGTCGAGAACAATACCGCGTTTCGGCACAGCCAACGCACGCTCGAGTCGGGTGTGGTGGTTTCTCCACATGGTAATCGCATTCGACCCATGCGCACATCTGTGCCGCCTTCTTCATCTCCCGTTCGAAGTCCGCCTTCTCGCTCGCTTCGTCGAGGTCCAATGCCCGCCCAAGCCCCTGCCAGGCTGGGATGAGATCTGTGCACTTGCGTGAGGTTCCGCGATCACGAAGCGGCTGCTGGCGAAGCCACTTCAGTACCCTATACCACTCGCGTCGCGTCGCCTGTCGAAGTGATTTCCTGAGCGTGTTCTTCCCCGTACGAAGACCAAGTGCAACTGCTATGCGGGTATAAAGCTGGATCATCTCCACGCATGTCGCTGTGATGGCGTATTAGCAGGATACGAGGGGCATGTCAATTGTATTCGCTCACGATCACCGTCTTCAGCAGTACCAGCCTTGACATACACGATGCACGAGCGTGATATGAACTCGATCACATCGAAATGTCAAACTTGAATCAAAGGGCTCGCGGCGTCATTGGTGGGTGCCTCCTCGGTTATGTTCCTGCGTAAGCGTCAAAACCAGTTATGTGAGTGCATTCAGTTCAAGTGAAGACCTACGTTAGAGCTCTTAGAGCTGCTTCCATAAGGGCCCAATGCTGGTCGTCCTCGAGGGACACGCACGAGTCAAGCATATACCTTAAGGACTCGAAAAACCCCGAGGAGGAATAGTGTGGCCAGAAGGGACGTAGCGCGATCATTTGTTCTAAGCCCTGCAGGAGACGTTCTTGATAAAAATGGTCCGGAAAATCTTCACGCCTTAGGTAGCCGCAGAGTCTAGTCAGAAAGTTGAATGGTCCTATCAACTTCATCACCTCATTCTCGAGGAAATCACTGCAGTCTTCCACGGAAGAGCTCGAGAGAATTTGGAGCGTGGCAGTTATCAATGCATCGGCTGGCCAATATTCGTCTGGTGTCGAGTACCACCACACAATGGTGGCCATTCGTCTGTAATGAGCTGTGGCTTCTTCGCTTCCCATACTGAACCCGCCGTCGCCCGCCGCCGCGCCGTAGGTTGGTAAGGACATATTGAGTAGGTGTTGCATGCGAAAACGAAGATCACCAGCGGCTCCGGGGGAGTAAGCCTGCAAGCGTGCGTTATCGTTCTTGAAGAGTTCGCGGTGACAGCAGCCGGCGCGGCAAAGCGACACTATGATGCGCTGAAGTTGTTTCAAGGGTGGAGACGCAGCATAGTCTGTTGGGGTGAGTGCACCACGATACTTGGCACATCGCGAGACGTTCCCATCGACGATATCGGCGACCGCAAGGATCCAGTCCTATAGGGTTCTGAACCATGATGGAAATATACTTGTAGCAGTAGCGACATACCGGATGGTCCAGAAAGAAGTCTTGCTCGTTCACCAACTCTTCGCATAGGTCGCCCAGACCGTTCTCCCACAGGTAAGCTAGCGTAGCTAGATGCTCGGAGTTACCCTTTCTGACACAAACCGAAAGACCAGAGAAGGCTGTGGTTATATCCAGGAGCGGAGGATCCAGAGGACTACATTTCGTCCTAGCGGGGCATAGCATCTTGAATCTCTCCATAATCTCTTCCGGCGCTTGTATAATCGGTAGAGCGAGGTTGAACTCTTCGTCCTCGGAACCTCCTCCAGAAGGTTCACGGCCTGACGCGTCCGAACCGGGCACATGTGCTGCTTCGTGCGTGGCATCAACCTGAACGCCCGAAGGTGGATGCATGAACAGAATTGGTGCGCTCGCTGAGATATTATGTCACGCCAGACGAGTTCAGGAGGAATCCGCGTCCGTGTGGATGGTGGATGGTCAAGATGATGGTGGCTGACATGTTGACGCATGAGTGCATGAGTGACGACGTCGACGGTGGCACGCTTGATTGATGGCAACCAACCTTAACCCTAACGTCGCGTTCAAGAGCCGCATTTCCGAGGGTTCGTATTATCCAACAATTATTATTCCTTGTAGTACATAGAGATATCATATAACATCGAAGAAGGTGCACTCATTCTACTCCTGCCGCGGTTGATGAGGTACACTCTTCAACCTGTTCCCACATTTCAGCTTGTGCCCCCCTTTCCAATCCCTATAGCGCGGTCGTTAGTCGAGCGAAGAAGATTCGTGACAAGGAGGAAGCTCACTTCTGCTGGCACGCTCGCGAGCAGTACCGCGCTTCGCCGCAGCCGACGCACGCCCGTGTAGGGTTTGGGGGCTTCTGATCGTGGTACTCGCACTGAGGCCATGCACATAGTTGCGCTACCCTCTTCACCTCGCGCTCGTAATCTGCCTGCTCGCTCGCTTCCTCAAGGTTCAAGGCCTCTCCAAGACCCTCCCAAGCCGGAACAAGCTGCGCGCACTTCCGTGAAGTCTTGCTATCGCGCAAAGGCATCTCGCGGAGGGTCTTCAGGGTGCTGTACCAGTGACGCCGCGTAGCTTGTCGGAAGTCCTTCCTGAGTGCATTCTTTCCCGGACGCAGACCAAGCGCAGCTGCTATGCGGGTATAGCTCTTGATGATCTTGACACAAACGTCTAGTACAGTACACGGTGAGCAAACCTAGTATGTCAACATCAGGCAGGGCTCCGCACCGTCGTCGCTATTGACGTCTTCAGCCTGAGCAAAGGCAAGAGAAGAGCGTGATATGATCTCGATAACATCGATCTGCCTAATCAGAGGACCCGCAGCATCATTGATGGGTGCCGCATCGGTCAGTGTCCTGGGTCATGTTCAGCGACGTCAAGAAAGGTGCTCAGGAGGATGCAAAGATCACGCACACAAGAAGCTCCAGTGCACACTCTAAGACTCTCCACTGAGGAAGATCGGCGAAGGGGATATACGAATTGATCATAGTCTTGACGCCCGTCAGGAATCCAGAGGAGTGGTAATGAGGCCAATACGGATCTGTGGAGAGGACTCCGCGAAGGCCTTTCACGAGATTCTCATGATAAGTTGGGTAAGGGAACTTGGTCTGTTCCATGTAATCGCGTACACCGGCGAGGAAGTTGTGCGGGTCTATGACCTTGGGCACTACGTTGTCGAAGAAGTGGCTGTAGTCCTGAAGGGAAGCCGAACCGAGCGACTGTAACGCGAGTAGGAGCATGACATCTCCTTGCCAGCCGTTTTCGTCACCTCGGAAATGCCAAAGATGAAGACACATCTCCCTAAAGTACTTCGCGTCCATAGCATCCAAACGAATGTCGGAACCACTGTCTTCGTGCAAGTAGAAGTGGGCAGTACCGAACAGTATGCTCTGCATGTGCTGGCGCATGTCCTGTGACGACTCGGGATTGCCTGGTGCGTAGAGTGCCAGAACCATGTTTGCGTCGTTAAAAAGATCATAATGGGATTGTCCGTTGCGACAGAGTAAAGACACAGTGCGTCTCAGCTGTTCCCCGAGCAGCGACGTATACTCGAGGTCTCGCTTTGTGCACCAAGAAGCGGTGGTCCTAATGATATGCAGCATTGGCTCGACCCAGTACTATGGACATTGTCAGCTTGAAGAACGACTACCCGATACAGATATGATGCGCACCGGATGCTCGCCAAAGAAGTCTTCTTGCCCTACAACTTCCTCACAGAAGTCTCCAAGCCCGGCTTCCAATAGTCCTTCCCAAGCGAGGTCGTACTTGGCGCCACCAAATGGTCTATCATCCACCATGCACGCGACTCCCTTCATGGCGAGTCCGAAATCGGTCATGTAAGGGTCTATAGGACCACACCGCTCCCTCTCAGCCCAAAGATCTCTCAGTTTCTCCAGCGTCTCGGCGGGATTCTCCAGGATACCATCCTCTATCTCCTCTATGTCGCCCAAGGGAGACGGGGGTCTGATCCGGACGCCTCCCTCAACACCCTCGTCGTCCTCATCATCGGAAGCAACGGGCCCGTCCCCAGGTTTAGCCCACGATGGCCGCGGCAGTGTGGCCCAGCGACGATGTCCAGCAGGCATGAGTGAGGAAGGATGTGGAGATGGTGGTAGGGGTATGAGAGGCGCCGCAGCTCATCTCCGAGTCCGTGTGGCGCCCGATCCAGGAACAAGAGCTCAATATCAATCAAAGTCGGCGAACAGCCCGGCCGGGCCATCCACATGGGACAAGCTACAGTTAATGACAACTACGGCTCATAAGCAGGTACGGCGTCTAATAGTACAACAACAACGGCAGAGCAATACAGTACAGGATAGAGTCGAAGGGCAATAGCATATCAGAAAATACAGAATGCATTACGACGGAGGGCCTCTGTCCACCCATAGCCGCACAGTGAGATCGGTCCCTATCGAGCCTGACGCGATCATGTTCTTTTGAGGATGTGTCTTGGATGACGGTGAGTAGGGTGCACAGAGCCATTAAACCTTAGAAACATACCGATACAGCGACAACGATGCCTATACAAACACGATCTATGAGCAAGACGCGAGAGACAGTATGCGGAGCTTACCAGTATGAGCTTCTAACACTTGCACGACTTCGCGGCTTTGCAAGTCCCAGATGTAAACCTTATTATCTTCGCTACCGGATACGATCCACTTCCCGCCGGTGACGGAGAAGCTGGCGCCAATGCAGTACGTCTCGCTCTTGTGGCCGGTGTATGTCTTCAGGCAACGCGAAGCGTTGTAGTCCCAGAGGCGGATAGCACTGTCGTGGGCGGTAGAGAGGATATACTTTGAGTTGGGTGAAAATTGCACGTTCTGGCTGAAGGGGACCGTTAGAGAGCGCCTGGTCGCTGAGACGGGGACGCACCAGACTGCATTGTTGCCCTCAGTCAACGTCTTCAGCGCCTGACCGTTATTGGTGTTCCATATGCGACTGCGGGTACTTCAGTACGACAAGCTTTGCGCGCGAAACGTCGACATACATGAGACCATCCAGCGAGCAAGAGACCAATAGTGATCCATCACGATTGAAGTGCACAGAGGTAACGTAGTCGAGGTGTGCGTTCAGGGTCTTCCTGCACTTCCCTATGAGTTGTGAGCATCTTCTGATAAACCTGGCCGAGCTCAGCTCACCTTTCGCAGCATCCCATAACTTGATGTCCCCGTCGCACCCACCCGACGCTATCGTCGTACCGGCCGAGTTGTAGTTCACGGAAAACACATAAGTCGAATGACCCTTCAATGTATGTAGCGGAAGACCCTTAGGAAAGGCGCGTCAGAATACTGAAGGACATCCAACGGGAAAATAGTGCACACTGTGTCGACATTCCATACTCGTACTGTCGTATCGTCGGAAGCGGAGGCCAGATGCATGCTGTCAGGCGACCAAGACAGATCCGAGCACCCCTTCGTATGTCCAGCCAGGTTCCTGATCAGTTCACCAGTCTCGGGCGACCATATCTTCACGAGTGTTTCGTCGGCTAGAAAGTACGCTTCAGTATAATCCAAGCTGTGGCACGGGTGTCCGGACGTACCGCAAGTAGCGAGAAGTTGGCCGTCGGGACTGAATTTCACAGAAGATATTGGACCCTTGTGTCCGCGTAGTGTGTGTACAAGCTCATAGTGTGGTTTGGGTCTGCCAGGAGTGGGCGCCGGCGGTGCCGGAGGTGGAGGTGCCTGCACAGGCTGAGGGGGTGGAGGGGGAGGTTGCACAGGCTGCTCGGGAATCTCCGGGTCATCTTCAGTAGTCTGAGACGCGTTGTCGTCTTCGTCGGTGGAGGAGTCCTCGTCTCTGTGATCCAGGTCGAGCGCCATCGGGTCTCGAGAAGATGTTGGGCGGAGGAGACAGAGGCGGACTTCGGCCCGACGCTTCTAGCCACGTTGCACGTGAGTAAACAAGCGCGCGCGAACCACGCGAGGTTCGACGCGTCGGGCGAGCACCAGCAAAGCACCAGTTCGAAGCCCCGACCACCCCCCAGCAGCGCACACCGTGAGCAAAGTACGGCGTATACCATATCCTCGTCCTCAACTCCAGGTACGTGGCGGGCATTTGACGCTAGCTCATATCGACTGATGAACGTTGTACGTTCATAACGTCCACAGCCACCATTATCGCGTAGCCCTCGACATCCTCAACCCGCCGCTCTAATCTAGACCTGCTTGACTATGGCGCTCACCGACAAGTCTAAGGCTACTTTTGACTTTCACGAAGACGAAGAAGGCGGGCAACTCAGAGACTCCGAATCTCTCGCTCAGCTACAGAAGAACCCGTCTACCGCCGTACAGCGCATCCGTGAGCTGTACGCAGCCAGAGTTCCCGGAGGGCTCAACGAGAATCTCTGCAAGCATTTGCATTTGATTGCGCAAGTGCTTGACTCCTCTGAGAGTCCCTCCACCGCGATATGGCAGGCACTGATGAAAGAAGGGCTGTTCGATGTCTATCGTGATATGATGGTGGCTCCAGGCTTCTTCGAGGAGAAGTCCGTGAGTCGTAGTTGTAAGTCGCCGGCTTCTCAAGGTGTACTTATTGTTCTTTCTAGGAGCTTGTTATTGCCGTCGTCAATGGTCTCGCTAGTCTACCACAATGCTGCTCGGATACAGAGGACGTCGACTTCGAGACCGTGCGCTATCTGCTACTCGGTTGCCCCGCCATCTTCGAAGCAATATGGAAGAACCGTGACCGCTTGAAAGAGTTGGATACGTCTCCATTCGAGTCTGCTTTCGAGTGGTGTGTGTTTCATTGGGCAGACATGTATCAGACCTTGTGAGCAGTCTTGTAATTGCTTCGCATCCGTACAGTAGCTCATCAGCTGTCGGATACCCAGTCGCAACCACACAGCCGGAATGGAGACGTACATCCCGCACGTCTCCCTGTATACATGGGTACATCTTCACAAACCCAATGGGGCTTCCGACATGGCGCTTGCTGGTATGCGGTTCCTGTCCGACCGTAGGCACCCGTTGCCGGAGCACACACTCGAGCGCTTCACGCAAGTGGCTGTCATTGACGGTATAGGAGGCGACATTCTTCTCGCACGCTTCGAAGACGTCTTGCATGAGGCATTCGAACCCATTAACCTCGAGTCTCTCGGCTCCGGCGATGTCCTCGAAGCTCTGGGCGTCATGTCGCAGCTTGTGAAGCACCCGAGGATGCGAGCGCTCGTCCAGAAACGTGAAACGTTTCGACACATCGTCGCATATATGGACAAGTATGTGCACTCCTCGGAGATGCCTGGCGCACGGCAGAGAGAGTCTGCTTGGACAGAGTGGGAGATGGCGTTGTTCCATTTTGAGTGCGTTCCATCCCATGTGCGCTGAGGCATTGTGACTGAATGAGCGTGAATAGGCTGATAACCGAAGATCTGAAGAAGGCGTTTGCCAGCAAGAACATGTCCCACGTCACCGTTCGTGGCGAAGATATCGCTACCTTCCTCGCTCGTGGAACAGAGTTAGTCTCACGCGGTGTCCCCAGAGGTTCGTGATTCGTAATCGGAACAATGCAATACACGACTTACGTCGCCCGTTAGACAAGTCCAGACAGATAGCAGCTGCTTTGCACCTGTACGGGATCTGGGCTAAATCTCCGGAGTGGCGCCGACTATGCCCGTCGTTGACGGAAAGCCTTGTTCGCGGCGCGCAGAACGAATGGATACCGACGCTCAAGGCACTTGACACAGGCGCATACCGCCAGGGAATGCCTGAGAGAGTATACAAAGACCTCACCAACGCGTGGAGGAGCTTCGGTACGGCGATGGGTCTCAACGAGAGCAAGGAGAGGAAACGGTACGCGAACGAGAGGCAGAAGTTCTGCTCGTATTCTCCATGCCAATGGAGCAAGAAGGAGTCAGATATGCCGCTGCTCTCCTGTAAAGGTTGTGGAGAGGCAAGATATTGCGGGAAGGAGTGCCAGCGAGGGGATTGGAAGGTGCACAAGAAGACGTGCGGTGATCGGCTCAAGTAGACGTTCACCCCGGTCTGATGGCCGAGTATTTATAGAAGCCATACTTAGTGATCTATTCGCTCCTTTCATAGAAGTCGGGCATTGTCTTAACTGGAGCAGATGGTGGGCGGAGGAGAAAGGAGAAGGGGGCACAACGGCGGAACGCCACGTTGCACGTGAGTAAATCAAAGGCGCGCGGACCGCAAGGTTTCCAAGGCGCGTCGAAGTTCAGGGTGGGTTGTTCTTCGCCACCACCACGCACCTGCTTCGCTATGAATCCCGAGGATCCTTCAACAGTGACCCATACGACTAGCAGCTGCTTTGAGAAGACTCCTGTGAACTCGGCATTCATCAGACGGCTGCAGAAAGATCCGCATGCCACCCTCCAACACATCGAGGAGTTATATGATGCCAGACTGCCTGGAGCACACAACAAGAACCTCATCAAGCATCTAAAGTGTCTTACGGAGGCTTCTGGATCTCACGAAATGCTTCCTCGTGGAACATGGCCGGCTGAGACGAATCGACGTCTCTTCGATCTTTACTTCAATGCCGTAGTGGCACCAGGCTTCTTCGAGGAGGAACCTGTGAGTGACGAGTGCTTACGTTGCGATTCTCCGCCTGAAAGAGCTGCGTATAGATTCTCGTGGTACTTGTCGTAGAAGGTTTGCTGAACCTAGCGAGAGAGTGTGTGGATCTGGATGACATCAAAACTGTGAGGTATATGCTACTATGCTGTCCTGTCATCTTCAAAAAGATGTGGGAACACCGTGATCGGTTGAAAGCCTTGGATATCTCTCCGAAGGAGTCAGTGTTTGAGTGGTGTGTCTTTCACTGGGCAGACATGTACCAGAGAAAGTGAGTTCCCCCATCACGTCACGCTCCAATGACTGCACTAACGTACTCTTTTACGCAGCCATGATCATCTGGCGGGCACCAGAACTTATATCCCCCAGGTGGCTCTTTACTGCTGGGTACATCTATCCAGGCCAGATGGATTCTCTGATATGTCCTTGGCGGGATTGAGGTTCATTCATGGCGGTGATCAGCCATACTACGCACCGCAAATGGTCGAGCGCTTCGCCCAAGAGGTCGTCGTGGACACTCTAGGGGGCGATTCTGTTTTGGAACGTTTCGAGCGTACTTTGATTGACTGCCTTGATGAAGAAAGAATGGACATTTTGATCGGTTCTGGCGAGGTAGTCGATGCTCTCGACTTTGTAACGCAGCTGGCGAAGCATCATTCGGGGATCCGGAGACTCGTGCACCAACGTGAGACTTTCAGGCATGTAGTGGCCTATCTCAATCACCGCATATGCTTCGTAGAGCAGTCGGAAAAGGATGACGCGGACGTGGTGTGGATGGAGTGGGAGTCGGCGTTGTTCTTCTGGCAGTATGTCTCACATGGTTGTGAGGAGTGTGAAGAGCCTCGTACTTACTCTTGATGGACAGACTCATGTTCATGGATCTGGAGGACGCACAAGACAAGATGGATATGTCAAACGTGACGGTCCGCGGCGACGACATAATCACGTTCTTGGCACGCGGCACAGAGCTCATATCTCGCGGCAATCCTCCAGGTCTGTCTATCTCAGGCCTTGTGATACATCGTTTTCTCATGCGGGATAGACCTTTACGACCTCATCACAGGGAGTTTGCAACTGATGGGAGTTTATGCAAGGGCTGAACTGTGCGATATAGCGCCAACGCTTGTCGACGACCTTCTACGCCGCACAGTCACGGAATGGATCCCAGTACTGAACATCCTCGATATGGGCTTTTACCGCCGAAGGATACCAGAGGACGTTTACAAGAAGCTACGTGACGCGTGGATGACATTCGGATCGCAAGTCATGAATCTTGACGAGGATAGAGAACGCAAACGTCATCAGGACGCGATGCAGAAGTTCTGCTCGTATCCAGCATGCCAGTTCTATCGAAAGGAGCCGAACGTGGATTTATCGTCCTGCTCGGGGTGCGGAGGAGCCCGGTATTGTGGTAAGGAATGTCAACGAGGAGATTGGAAGGTGCACAAGAAGACATGCAGGAAGGTTGTGGAGTAGACGATACTTTACAACAGATAGTAGACATCATAGCACCAGTGATCGGAATACAACAGCGTGACCAGTGACCGTAGCAGGTATTGGGAGTGACAAATACTGGGAGTGGTACAGGTAGAATGGCACCTGTTCATCAACGTTAAGTGTCAATATCATCCAGACCGAGACGCATGGAGAGTACACCTACCTCCGCATTACACGCTCATCTTCATCGCAATAGACGGGTGAGGGTTATAGCCCTCCACGACAAAGTCGTCGTATTGGAAGTCCTCGATGTCCTTCACATCGCGCTTGAACTTGATCGTCGGGAACGGTCGTGGTTCGCGCTGCAGCTGCACCTCGAGCGCCTCGACATGGTCCCGGTAGACGTGCGCATCGCCAAGTTGGATGATAAGCTCGTGAGGGATGGTGTCCGTGACTTGTGCAATCATGCAGGTGAGCAATGCGTAGGATGCGATATTGAATGGGATGCCCAGTCCAAGATCGGCTGAACGTTGGTACATGAGGCACGAAAGGCGAGGACGTGCGGCAGGATCGTCGGCTGGCGGTAGATGGACGTAGAACTGGCACATCATATGGCAAGGAGGAAGTGCCATCTGAGGTATATCTATATTTATGTTCTAATTCAGCACAATCCTGATGAGGCTGGTGCTTGACATACCAGCTGGATTCCATGCACTCAAGATAATGCGTCTATCCGTCGGGTTCTCCTTGATCTTATGGATGACTTCACGAAGCTGATCAACACCTTGACCGGTATAGTCCGCATCTGCATCGGTATACTTTGCGCCAAAGTGTCGCCACTGGAAACCGTAGACAGGACCAAGATCGCCTTCGCGCCGATGGGACAAGGAGCGTGAATCGAGGAACTCGCGTGAGCCATTTCCGTCCCAGATCTTGATCCCCTTCTGTGATAGCAGCGCCGAGTCCGTCGCACCCTTCACAAACCAAAGAAGCTCCTCAATTATTCCTCGCAAGAAGGTACGTTTCGTTGTCAGGAGCGGCAGAATGTTGTTGGCGAGAGAGAAGCGGAAGGGTGTGGGTGCGAAGATGGAGATTGTACCCGTCCCTGTGCGGTCCGGGCGCGTCTCTCCGGTTTGCATGACCTGCCTAATCAGGTCCAAGTACTGAGTCTCTTCATGAGGCTTAGATGCTGCTGATACGGAGGTGGACATGGTGGTTCGGATGAAGGGACGCGTCGCGGGAGAATAATCAACGAAGACGCGTCAGAACGCGTGATCGCGTTTCGAAGCGCGTCTCGGAGTCGGCCGCGGCCTCGCGTCGCCGCAGCCTTCGCGTCGAGCTTGTCTCTTGTTTCCATCGAGTTGCTCGGTGTGCCATGAGCCCATCCCAATATGGAGTTCCTCATGTATAGTGCATTCAGTACCTTTCATATGCACAGACGTAGAACTCAAAGGATACCGGTACGTATGAGTTATTTTAGGTCTCACTGTATGTCGCACCAAGGGTGCGCCCTTGATCACCGCGGTGGAGCTCGTAAACGGTCTCGCCAAACAGTCCCCTCGGCTAGCCTCCGTTCCTCAGCAACAGGGGTAGCGCCTCGGTGCCTACCCGACTCTTCCGCTTACTGCTATATATGGGACCGGCGACGTACACGGGGGTCAGCTTACAACCCCGCTTTCGAACTTGCCCATCCGCACACTCTCCTTCCATCACTCAAATCGCTGCTCAACCAGCACTATCCACGTCCACTTGATTTTTGACCATGCCGGCGCCGCGCTCGGCTCTGCTTCTTCTCTTACCCGTATTGGGCTTTACATTCTGGTTGCTCTTTTCGTCTCCTTCGCCCGAAACTTTGCAAGTCGCACATAGTCGCATTCACTATCGGCCTCCTATCTATCATACGCATCCTCCCACATGGCTTGAACGCGAGGAGGCCGCATACCGGGAATCTCTCGCAGAGCGGACCGCTTTGATCAAGACATGGGGCCCTCAACTGCATGAAGTTGAATGTACGGGGGAATCCTCATTACCGGGTGTGGTGCTTATCTGACATGTCATCCAGCGTTCCCGCCAAACTGGAAGATGTACACCCTGTGGGACTTCTTCACGCCTTCCTTCCAATGTCCGTACCGTACCACGAGGGTCGGCCGTCGCGGCGACGGCGGTAAGTGGATCTGCGGTATGGAGGAGGTGGCGGCGAAACCCGCTTGCGTAGTCTATTCCTTCGGTATGACTTCGCATCCAGTATCCCTCCCTCACCTATTCTCATTACTTCTCTCTCTTAGGCGTGAACCGTGACAGCTCCTTTGAAGCAGCTGTACTGGAGAAGGCGCCTCATTGCGAGATCTGGGGCTATGACTTTAGCGTTAGCAACGTGCGTCTTGTTCTATTCATGCGCCTCCGACTCGATCGTGCCGCTGATGCCGTACCACCTAGTGGGGGCCTGAACTCTCTGAGAACCCGGTATATGCTGCGCAGTCGCATTTCAACGCGTTTGCCCTTGCCGGACGGGACGCGCACAGCCCAACTGACAGCCCGAAGATGTACACCCTACAATCCCTCATGGCCATGAATGGTGCGCAGTTACAATTGGAGCCTATTTATCTCGTGCAACCTCGTACTAATGCCCGCCAAATAGGTCATGATCATATTGACATCCTCAAGGTTGATATCGAGGAGGCCGAGTTCGATGTGCTCGGCGAGCTCGTCGCGTCGTACGCGGAGAAGAACGAGCCTCTACCATTCTCTCAACTTCAGCTCGAGATCCACGCATGGCACCAGCACGCCGAGTTCCCCTACTTCCTCAAGTGGTGGGAATCACTCGAAGCGGCTGGTCTTCGTCCTTTCTGGTTCGAACCGAACCTCATACATGTCAACCTGTTGCGAGGCGTGCCGCCTGATGTCGCCGAGGTGAGTTGATACGGGTGTGGCTATAGTAGTGATGGCTCATACTCCATCACAGTACGCATTCCTCAACATCCGGGGCAAGCAGGGTCTTGTTCCCGAATTGGACTTCTAAACAATATACTCTCTTTACTCGACTCTTTGCTATCGGACTATCTTCATCATACTGTCACTCCAAGCCCATTAGTACACCACATGGACTCAATCATTCACCTGTATTTTAGTTCTGTCAACCTACTATCCGCCGCCCATGCCATGCGGAGCCTCGTCAATGCCACTCGCAACAGTCAGACGTACATAGAGCCCGCAGACTGCCTGAGATACTCGGTGCCACAGTATGCCCGGTAACGCGGCCCGCGAGTGACATCGTGACAGTTACTTTTCGGCGGAGTCGGGCCCGCTGACGCGCTCACAACGCCCGACTCCCGACCACCATCTTCCAATGTCGTGAACAAAATATGCCCCCGATTGGCCAGAGCTGAAACAGCTAGAAGCGACAAGTATCTCCTTGGCGTTCATTGCGACATGTTCTGTGCAGAGGAGCACGCGTAATCCCGACGCCCGTCGGACGAATCGTACCGCCGCTTGATCTCCATCGCTATTTCCATGGCACGGACGCAGCCTCTCATTGTACCCTTTCTCGATCCAACATGATTGGCCCTTGGCCAAGCTGCTTGAGCCAGCTGCGCGCGCTGCTCTGTTCTCATGTTCTCTTGCGAGGCCATGTGCGATATTGCGCCCCGTGATGCCTTCCTCTGATCCTTCGAAGCTCGCGCTACGTCCATTGATTGCATACATTCAGATCTCTTGCCATGTACGGAATATATTGAGAATCGCACTGCTCTTTCCCCACGGGGTGCATGTGGTGATCCAATCTTCACTGTCCTCGCTATCAGCACGGCTGCTACGTCAAGTGAGCCGTACCTTTAAATGGGAACCCATGACCAGCTAGCCTGAAGCATTTCCCTGCGGTTCATCTCGTAATTATACTGCTATAAAGCCCGCAGAGCGGCTTTGCAGAAAATCACGGTCGTTCTCCGTCTCCTGGCTTTACGGTTCTTTGTCTGGCACTCACGATGTTCGCTTCCTCTGTCGTATACGCCCTTTCTCTCGGCGCGGTCGTCTTTGCCGCTCCCTCCCCGGTAGCGGAGCAGGCTCTCGAGAGGCGCGACACTGTCACGGCCCTCAGCAGCTCTGCACTCGCTGCTTTCGCCCCTTACACCCAGTTTGCTCGCGCGGCATACTGCGATCCGTCGGACGTCGCCGACTGGTCGTGCGGCGATGCTTGCAAGGCCAACTCTGGCTTCAAGCCTAGCATCACTGGCGGAGACGGCAACGCCCTGCAGTACTGTGAGTTTCTTCGTATGATCTTATATCGGAACTGACTTTGGCTCGTAGACTACGTGGGGTACTGGCCCGCTGGCAAGACAGTTGTCGTTGCGCATCAGGGAACGGACCCAACACAGCTGTAAGATAACCCTGTGTTCCTTATGGTCAGCCGTCAAACTGACCGTCTGTCATACTAGGGAGTCTGATTTGACAGATATCAACATCGCCATGGCCACTTTGGACTCGACTCTGTTCCCGGGAGTGCCCAGCGGAGTCCAGGTTCACAAAGGCTTCTCCGACGTGCAAAAGCAAACCGCGAGCTTGATCTTGAAGGAGGTCAAGAGCCTCATGTCAGCCAACAGCGTGAACAGTGTCACATTGGTACTTGATCCTTGTGTTCTCAACCGTACATTATACTTACGCCCACCAGGTCGGCCACTCACTCGGCGGCGCGATCGCGGAACTTGATACGCTCATGTTCAAGCTCAACCTCCCTTCCGCGACTGTCAAGGGTGTCACTTACGGCACCCCGCGCGTCGGCAACCCCGCGTTTGCCAACTTCTTCGATTCCAAGTCCATTGACTTCACCCGTGTGGACAACCGCGACGACCTCGTACCCATCGTCCCTGGGCGCTTCCTCGGCTTCGAGCACCCGTCTGGCCAGGTGCACATTATCAGCAACGGCAACGCTGTTGCCTGCTCGGGTCAGGAGAACGAGGTTTGGCGGTTCATGAAGTCAAGGCACGAACCGTACTGATGACGCGTATTAGAGCGACCAATGCACGGATGGAGCTGTCCCGAATATCTTCGACGGGAATGTCATTGACCATCTCGGGCCATACGTGCGTTATCTCGAGACGTATCATATGCGACGTACTGATCCGCGTTATAGGAGGGTATCTACATCGGCACTCTTTTCTGCACATGAAGGAAACAATAAAAACGGAGGGCATGGCTGTGACAGCCCAACGCTCGTGTACATTGGTGTATTTCATACTGGGATTAATGTGTATTTATTGGGGCACGATACATTGATGCATTACGATTCACTGTCCGTCTGGGTGCTGGGCAACGAAGTGGATATGATACACTGAGTGGTTTTACATCTGAGAGGACATCGGGATCTAGAAGGCTTTACTCGAGGTCGAAGAGAAGGACCTCGGCGGTCCGGTCGCCGACGTTCTCGACGGACACGTCGGTACCCGCAGGGAGATGCACGTAGACGCCGTCGCCTTCTCGGAGCGTCTGCTCTTTGCCGGCAACGTTGATCTTGACGGTAGCGCCTTCGGGCTCTCCGGCGTTGTAGCCGCTCGTCTGAATAAGGTGTACATATGCCTTCGAGCGCTCAATCTTTTGGGTGACAGTCTTGCCCTGCGAGAGAATCGTCGCAAAGAGCGAGAGCGGACTGTGGACTGGTGCAGGGCCAGACGCTTCGCGCTCAGTCGAGACACCGTGTTCCTTGTCATCATGCGGCGCAACGACATGTGCCCACTTGTCTGTCTTCTCTTCTTCCGTAAAGTGCCTACGCCAGACGTCAGACAGACATTGATAGGCGCGCGACCCCGTTACGGACCTTGTGTAATATGTTGGCGGTAGGCGCTGTTGCGACGGCATGCTCCAGATCTGAAGGAAGTGCACGGGCTTCGGGCCGTGCTGATATTCGCTGTGGCGAATGCCAGTTCCGGTCGAAGTCATTTGGATGTCGCCGCGCTTGAGGATCTCCATGTTGCCCATGGAGTCATTGCTACAGGCATACATGAGCACTCCGCACGCAGGACATGGCGGTGAGATACGTACTGTCGAAGCTCGCCCTTGACGATGTACGAGAAGATCTCAAACTCGCGGTGTCCGTGCGTGCCGAAGCCCGTGCGCGGCGAGACACGGTCCTCGTTGATAACCCGCAGCGAACCGAACTGCATATGGTCCCAGTCTTGGTAGCTGATGGAGTATAATGAGCGTGGTAGAACAAATGTTCAACAGAAGTAGGCATACTCTGCAAACGAGAACGTGTGGAACGTCTTGAGCCAGCCGTGGTCGGCATGTCCGCGCTGAGTGCTGGGACGAGGGATCAGGCGAACGGACTCCTTGGCGACCATATTTGCAGAGATATTAGATACGAGTGTAGAAGATCGGCGGGAGAGGAGACTGAGAGTGGGTGCGCGAAGAATGCTGGAGAGGAAGTAGGACAATGCGATGGCGATGGGCACGAGGGCCAAACTACGGAGGATGGATGTAGAAAACAGCTTGTCTGTGCTTGAGGGTTGGAGGATTCGCGAACGTCATTCTTATACTCTTCGTGTTGCCGTTGGGAGTTTCAGGCCAGAATGCGGGACGGCTTACATCCCTCCTGGATCGGGGTGACAAAGGCCACAAGCGCCAGGTTCGTTTTCGGAAACCCTGTCGACACGATCAACGGCAATCGCCTCACGCGCATTACGCGCAGTCACGCCCCTCGGCCTCGGAATTATTCTGTGCTGACCACCACCACAGGGTAGCTTCAGGGCCGATACTTGCCGCAGGCAAGCTTCACTATGCGTAATACAGCTGTTCCTTGACCTTGAGCTCTTGACAACGTTAACGTGTTGTCAGCCAGCCGTGCGAAAATTGACGGCAAATCCCGCGGCGGCGGTCTGCGGCGTCAAGCCTGTCCCGGTAATCATCACCATGACTGCACCTTCTATAGCTTAAGAATCTACTTATAACGCGTCCGTCTTAGGTGCTCAGTATCATGACACGGCCCTTCCGGTATATGCCTAACTGGGAAGATCCTGCTTTCCGTGGGGTAGATGCGATTGACTCTAGTCTGTATGGGGAAGTTGACCGAGCTGGACGGGGATGCATCGTCTCCCTCACGAGTACTGCAAACGAACTTTATCATTAGTGGATACTCTGGTATACGCAAAGATGCTGACAGCAAACAGAGCATCTGAAGAGATGCGCACCGAGCTCATTACGCCACAAGAATCGCGCGATAGCGCAAGTTACCCTTGTCCAACGCCCTGAAAGCATCCTCTATGCCTTCCTCCGTCATTGGAAACTCCTCGACCATTGGCTTAATGCCCTGCGCCGCGGAGAACCTGATCATCTTGTGATACATACTCCGTGGCGCCACGCACGATCCCTGAACCCGCAAGCCCTTCACCACGAGCGTCAACAGGTCGAAGTTCATCCGCGCGCCATAGTCAGCCGTCTGCATCAGAGACCTCCAAGTAAGCGCGCAACCTTAGGGCTAGGCTACATGATGGCTCACGATCGGGTAGATTGTCGCATTCGTTGCCATGATGGGGAAGTACAAGTCCCAGTCTGGCGACACTGAGGTAGTGACGAGCAAATGGTGGATTGGCATGATCCTCTGGAACTTTGTCACTCCCTTCGTCCGCGTCAACACGATCTATTGCTTTCTTCCTGTCCGACACACCTTGGTCGCATAGAACTCATGCCCACCCAATCGGATAGCCTCCCCCCTCTTTGCCTCCGTTCCAGAGAATGCGATGACTTCACACCCCATCTTATTCGCATACTGAAGCGCGAGATGGCCCAGTCCACCGACGCCTACTACCCCTACACGGTCACCCGCACGCACACCATACCTATGAAGCACTTCGAATACAGTTGCGCCCGCGCAGAATAGCGGTCCGGCATCGCGATTGTCCAGCCCGTCGGGTATGGGAACCACGAACGTCTCGTTGAGAACGGCGTGTGACGCGAGCGTGCCGAGGTCAGGAGTCGAGCCCTCCCTACTATATGCGTCCATGTTTGGGCAGTACGCCTATCGCATACACTTAGTGAGCTATTCGAGCTAAAAATGGTCTGGGCGCTCACATCGTCGCCGACCAGACAGGCTTCACACTTGCCGCAAGTCGCGCGCACTACGGGGATACCAACGCGGTCGCCGATCTTCACCGTCGTCACAGCGGATCCGACGAGCTCAATGATACCGACTCCTTCGTGTCCGAGACACATATTGCTCTTGCGGTGCCATGCGTCTGTCCCGCAGAGCCTAATAGAGCACTCAGAAGTAGTTTCGCGTCGAGAGGCGAAACAAGGCGCACCCAGAGTGTGTGATCCTGACCACGACGTCGTTCTGCCCCACCGTCTTCTCGGCCGTCTTCTTCACGATGTGTCCGCTTTCCGAGCCACAAAAGGTCGTGTACTTGAAAGCGGAGACCGTAGAGGGTCGTGCTGGGATCTCTCCAGGCATGAGTGCAGTGAAGTTCGACGCAACTTGTTGATTCGTCTGCGCTAGAGCCTCGTAGTAGCAGGCTGTGAATTCAGCGCCTGCACCATCCGTACTTATACGAGTCTGTTGAAAGGATTAGCAAGGGTGCGAGTACAGGGACGCAAGTGCGCGGGATACGGCTCGAAGCGTGTGCGGACTGAATGGACGCTTTGAGCCGTGAGCCTGACCTCGTCCCGGGAACGATACCACGATGTCGAAAAAAGGTCTACTCCCAGTGGTGAGGTGGATATGCGAGCCTGGGAATCAAGCCCACGTCAGATATGTAGTACAGAACATGCATGCTTGTAGAAATATTCAAGTAAGCAGAGTATGTATTGTACGGTAAATGCAAATGCGAAAGAGATCCATGGCTACAAACAGTGTAATACAAAACGGTAGATTTCAACTTCAAAGCATCAGCAAATCTGAAAGCGCGATAACAACAGCTCCTTCTCCCCCCTACATAACCCTCGCAACCAACGCCAACTCATCGTCAGCAATCTCGTCAGCTCCAACATCTCGTTCTTCAACCCCGTCCCTGTCTCCACCGTCTGCGCCGTCCCCCGCGACTCCATCCTTTGGCACCGTCTGTTGGTCAAAGTTCCGTAGTCGGAGCTCGACGAGGTACTCCCGATCGCGCACGGCGCGGCTCCATGTTACAAATGCCTCTACGCCGGCAGTTATGAGTTGGCCGAGGGCGACGCCGGTGAATATGAGTGGGTAAATCTGCAAGTCTGAGAAACAACGATCAGTTTCCAATGTTTTCGTTCAAAGAAAAGTCGAAAGAACGTACATCCAAGCGGTCCATTGATAGGCACCCACTCCTCTCCCAACGCCAGCACCAGTCCGTACGCAAAGAGCGGCGGGCCGAGCAGCATCGCGAGCAGGCC
>UWZB01000434.1:88599-150426 GCA_900536885.1 Peniophora sp. CBMAI 1063
CCCTCGTCGCGCGTACCGGATCAGGCCTCAACCATCCCCTGGCCCTGATGTTCGCCACGCCCCTCGCAATAGCCCGTCCCCTCTCCCTCCTCGGCGGTCCTTCTCCTAGTGCCACCGCCACCGCCACTGCGGCTCCATTCTGTCGCTGTTGCTGCTGCTGTTGTGCGGCAGCGCGCTGAGCTTGCAACCGTATCAACCTCCCTCTCGCCAAGATCTTCAAATACACCAGCCCGAGCGCCCATAGATCCACGATCCTAATTCGAACAGGATCCTCGCCGGGCGTCATCAACACTCTCATCGGCAACACACAGTAACACTCAATAACAGCCGCCAACAAGATGGGTATAACGCCTCCGAGCATGATGGCCATGTATCCCGCTTTACCCGCCCATGCTGTGAAACCTTTGAATGCGCGGAGTACGTGCTGCGTTCGTGAGATGGGCTCTGCATCTTCGGTTTCGGCTAGGCGGAGACGGCGGAGGTATCGGTGTTCGGCGTGCCAGCCTACGAAGAAGGCTGCCCATAGAGCGTAGAAGCCTGCGAGGAGGGAGTACCCGTCGTGGACCTTCCTCTCACTTCCGAGTGCAATCGCGAAGATCTGCCTTCCTACGAGAAGAGGAAGACAAAGGGAGAGCGAGAAGGCTACGCAGCCTGCGATCCACAGTAGAGTGAGGAACAACGCGATGCGGAGCTTGAAGTGCGTCGGGACGTGGACAACGGTATAGTCGGCTTTGGGATCTCTTCCTGCGCGTCGAGCGGCAAGGTTCTGCGCTGCGACGTTCCGGAGCTCAACATCACTCGCCGCAGCGCCGTGCTTGTCAACTTTCGCCGTAGCCTTCACTCCGCGCGGTACGATGACATTGTCCGACGCCGGGACGCGCCTCCACCCTCCGTCTTGGGCCGCCTCTTCTGCCGCAACGCGTGCGCCGAACATGTACCCGCTCAAACCGAGCCTGGCTGCGGACCAGCGCCATGCTTGACCCGCGAAGCGCTTGAGAGGGCGTTTAGGTCGGAAGTGGCGGGTCGTGTAGGGCAAGAGGACGTGTAGCACCAAGAGATCGAGTGGGATGTCGGAGAGAGGTTCGCGTGGGAGCCAGCGGATGGGAAGAAGACCGCGTGCGACTACGCCGACGGAGGCGACACCTGCCGTGAGAACTGCCGCGTACCTATATGCGCGCCTGTCAGCTTACCGTACTTACTTGTTGGAAGAGTGCTAGGATGCTTACATGACAGCGGAGAACAGTAACTTGCGCAGTTGGAGCAGAGCGGGCCGTTCGAGTATGTCGCGTATAGGGTGGAAGTTCGCGTCGGAGGGGTCCTTGATGAACCACATCGCACCCGGACGCATGATGGTCCTCGCCCCGGCGAGCAAGATCGCGAATTGATACCTGTAAGCCTCCCATCAGTACAAGCCAGAGAGGGTATAAGGACAACGCACATGAACATAGTCCCAATAACCCAGTGGTAGAACACGCTCGTCAAAGGGCTCTGCTTCGCGAACGCGATCCTGGTTTGCAGACTCGCGCCAGGGAACATCCACACCGAGCACGCGTCCAGATTCAATCCGCATCCGAGGGGGAACAGGACGAGCTCGATGAGGATGAATGCCGCGACCTGCGCGATGATGGGTTAATACGAGATGTAGAGGTAGCGCAAAGGTGAGGAAAGAGAATGTACCTTGACGACTAATCCCCACTGCCGTACTGCATCCCCAACAGCCCTCCCGGCGCTCCTCACACTGCCCTTACTAAACACGTTCAGCCACATCACCAACCCAAGCGCAACAGCGCCATATCCGAGCCCAACGGCAGCGGCGCGCGAAGAAGGCGTGTCGGATGTGACGAGGATCGTCCAGTTATTCCAGAGGCGAGTGGCGACGGGAACGACGTGGTCCGTGTAGAATGGGTGCGAGGTTGCTTTGAGAACGAGTGGGGAGGCGAGGGCTCGTTGGACATAGGGCGAGTCGAGGAAGCTGGAAGGTGCCGGCGTGGGAACGGGTACAACGACGGGCTTGCTAGTGCCCAACGCGCCAACATACAACGCGACCTTCTCAAACCACCCCCCATGCGCCTTGCCCTCCACCTCCAAAAGATGCACCAACGGCATCAACACCTTCAACACAACAGGCCCCACAACCCTCCTCACAACAAAAACAGCCCCGTCAACTCCGGGGTCCGTAACGACCCTCACAAGCTTCACAGGCGCATGAATCAGCACCAACGCCCTCGTCGGGTTCAAACTGAGTAGACCGAGCGTTTTGCCGAGTGTGAAGGGTAGCCATACGCCGAGGCCAATGGCCGTGTCCAGCACGAAGACCATGAGGGCGGCGTTTTGCGCTACGATGTGCCAGGGCCCGCGCATGCCGATTGCTTCGAGCGCGCCGTCCATGTCGTCTTCGGGCTCGGCGTCTGCGAAGTCGTCTGCGAAGCCTGCTCCTCCTCCGGCGGGTTGGGCGGGCGGAGCGGGATCGGGTGGGAGGGCGAGGTTGGCGGGTGCAGGGCGGTTGACGAAGGCGGGGCCGAGGAATGCGTTTGGTGGAGGGTTGGGCGCGTTGGGCGCGTTTGGAGGGCGGAGAGCGTTGATGTGATCGTTGTCCAAGTCATCGCCCTCGCCTTCACCTCCCACCTCTTCAAGGTCTACGTCCGCATCGTCATCTTCCCAGCCAAACATCCCTCCTGCATGTTCATGCTCAAGATCATGCTCTTCGTGTTCATGGTCGTGGTGCTCATCACCGTGATCGTGGTCGTGGTCGTGACGGATACCCTCCAGCGCTGGCATGCCCTCCAGATCCTCGTCCCTCTGCTCCTCATCATCCGACGGCGAAGGCGGACTTGGCTCGCGGAAGTATTTCGCATGTTCGGCGCCCAAGGCTCTCCTGAGACGTGCATCATACTCTTGCCACGACGCCCACACGTCCTCCCCCTCCCTCCCATCGCCGTCTTCTCGCAGCGTCTCATCTCCATTCCAAACTTCAACCCTTTCCTCTTCTTCCTTCTCATCGTCCGTACTCCTCCCTTTGCCCTTGCCCTTGCCCTTCGCAGCGCCATCTAAGTCCGTTGCTTTAACAGTCTCTCCGCTCCCAGCCCTCGAGTAATCAAAGTATCCCTCCTCGCCTAACACCTCCGGAGCAGCGTAGCTCGCCAGCCCTGGGCTGGCATCGCTCCTTGCGGTAGTCGCAGAGCTGGGCAAAGCCGGACTGGCGGGTGCAGACGAAACGAGTGGTGGACGGCGCGGGAGCGTTACTTGTGTTGGCCTTGCTGTTGACGAAGGCGTTGAAGAAGATGAAGAGGGCGTTAGAGCTGAGACCCGGGGTGACGGTATTGGTGCGGAGGTCGTAGGTTGCGTTAATGGAGGTGGGGCAGGCGGTGTAGGCACAGGAGAAGATGTAGAGCGGAATGCCATTCTACTGGGTGATGGGATAGGTCTGCGCCTTGTCGGTCCTGAACCTGCGCTAGAGATAGGCCCGGGCGAGTTCGGTCTGCGACGGGCTTGTCCGGAACCTATATCATACAATCTTAGCATTCGAAGTATCCGCATAAGTCAAAGAGAGGACATACCGTTGACATTTGTACTCGTACTCGTACTCGAGCCACTCTCGAATCTCTGCACATCGGCATAATATGTAGGCCAGTCACTTGCAGGCGTTGAGACAGCGGGTGTGCCAGCCACAGCCGTAGTAGACACGCTTCTGTAGGCCAGATGCGAAGGTGGCGCCCCCAATGGCGTCGCGCCCAGCGTGTTCTTTGACGGCCCTGCAATAGACGGCCCAGCAATGTTCACAGACGAGGATGAACCAGCGAGAGAAGTCGAAGAGGGCGACAACGGGAACGGTAAAGGCGGGCTGCCCGGACTGCCCATCCAAGGCGGCGTCGCGCCGTTCTCGTTTGCAAAGCTGAACCCGCTGCCTCCCGCACGCGCCCTTTTCCGGACCGACTCCTCGCGAGCCTCTCCTTCGTCTTCTGGCTGAGGCGTGGGAAGTGCAACCAATGGCGGTACACCTCGTCGTGCACGGCGGGGCAGCCGCGCGAAGGGTCGTTGAGCCGTGCCGTCTGGGCCGGGCACCTCAGGTTCGGGTGCATTATTCCGAGATGATTTCCTGGAGCGCGATTTATCGTGTTGGTGCAGATGCACAGCAATCCTTGCCCGCTCGGCGTCCATTTCCTTCTTTAGCTCCTCCTCCTCGTTCAACGCAGGCTCTGCCTCCGCCGCCGGGTCAGCCTCTGCTTCTGCCGCCGGCTGATCGTCGTCCTCGACGTCGGCTTCGGCCCCGAGGTTGGGTTGCGGGTTGGGTGGTGCGTCATCAAGGATGCCGGGCCGGGCGTTCTGGGCGATCCATTCCTTGAGGAGAAAGACGGCGATGAAGACAAGAACGATGAGCGTGGCGATGATCTGTCCGCTCAGAATATCCGCGCCTATATTCCTCGCCGCCGGATGCGCCAGTATCCCCAGTCTCACTCCACCACTACTCTCAGTAGCATTATCTCCCAAAGTGGTCGAGTTGACCGTAGAGTTGGCTGCCGTGACGTTTGATTGGACGTGTCGCGTGAGATTGAAGAGCGCGCGATGTCCGGTCAGAGGTTTGGCAGCCAACCATCCCGCCGCGCCGTTCCCAATCGCGAAATACATCCTCCAAGTCCAGAGCGTCGCCCACGGCAACAACGCCAGCCAGACCACTCCCACAATCACGCCCCTCAACCCGACGCCTATCCACCCACACGCGTGCCGCACCGCCCTCCTCATCAGCAGCAGCGCCGGCAACCGCCTCGGCATATCCCGAGCGTAGACTTTGGTGAAAGCATAAGGGTGCTTGCATACGTCGCACGAGCGCTTTTTGGAATGGGAGAGCCAGGTGGCGAGGCAGTCTTGGTGGATGTGCCCGATGGATCCCCGGCACAGGCACGGGCGGTATAATGGCGCGTTGGGTTCGGCGCCGCCTGAGCAAATTCGGCAGGTGTCGCCCGTCTCGTCTAAGGGCGGCGTGTCGTCCATCTCGAGCAGAGGATGGCGGATGTGGCAGGATGGAGGACGGACGCGCGCGGGTGAGATGCCGCGATGACGCCACGCGCCGAGATGAGCTAAGCCGGCACGTAGACGCGCTCGCCCTCACGACTTGCCTGCGACCACCACCGCTCGCCCATATCGTGATAGAACACTGAAACGCATCACATTATCATCCTGAGAGCTCGTCTGCACGTCCGAAGCATTCCCATCCGGTATAGGTCTCACGGCTGACCGTGCTTTGAGCTTCCTGACCTCCATAGTCTACCAATTCATAGACTCTTCCCTTGCCCAATCGATGGATGCGTGGACTACTGGTCACCTGTACAGTGGCTAAGGTTTCATTGCGGGTTCGACTCCCGCCACGCACAATTTGCCGCCCGAGGATGCCATTTTTTGTACCGACCTTTAGAATTTAATCCAATCGCTCACTCTTCGCACGACTGATGTATCATCAAGGCCTCTACATATGTTGTCTATCCTTGGGTCCGTATCCAATACTCCTATACCTTATCTGAGCTACAGTTTGGTGCTCAAGGATGCTTCAAGTCTCGGACAGCAACTGTCTCGGAAGGACCGTTGTCCGCGGGTGAGCAGCCCCTAAACGATGTCGGATTCCTGTTAGGGACACGCTCTCGCCAGCTGTCGCGGATGGCGTTTCGGATGTCTGCCGACACATTCCTTCTAGGAGCTCCCCCAGAGCTCGTATAAGAACCCTCCACGATAACCTCAAACGTCCAACAACAACTACTACCCAAAAACCAACCAACCCAACGCAAGCACCTGAAACACCCAACACCCACAAACCCAATACCCAACCACTAAAGCAACCATGTACTCAATGCTCGTCTCGCACTCCCTCTCAACCGCCCACTCAACCACCACCACCCGCACAAGCCGCCCGTCATCACTATCAACATCAACGTCGCTATCAATCACCACTACCGATCATACGAGGAGGCGTGGGCCTTCCCGCGCGCGCGTGGCGTTGCGGTCGTGCAGGAAGGCGTTGAAGGAGTTTTTGAGGGCCGATCGGTGTGAGGATGCGTGGATGTGAGGGAATCGGATGAGGAAGGCGGTCGTGTTTTTACTGGGTGTACTATTATGTAACGGGCGCTGGCGCCTCGATACGCAGCATGTGGCTATTTAGTTCAAAACAGACATTTTTTATGCTCGCTATACGGGACTGCGAACTCAGAGTGAAGGTTTAGATGTTTCCGTCTAAGATAGTGACAATCTGTGGATGCTAACTTGACATCCTGCTAAATGTATGCATGGGCGAACGGGTGGCTTTTCTGTTGCCCTGGCGCATTTGGAGGTTCGAATCCCCACCATGTCATTCAGACCAAAGATGAGTCACTTTTTTGCTGGAGTACTGGACTTCCACCACTACTGGTCATGACAGAATAGTGGACGCAGAACCCTTATCTTTGGCTATCCTTGCTCGTTGGGGAACATACCGAGTCGCGAGTACGATGTTCACCGGTCCGGCTGAACGGCACGACGCGTTCAAGTTCGACATCTTGGCTTGCACCACCACTACCATGAGCTGCAGTTCTACATTCCGCCCGCCGCGTGTGGCTGGGCACAGTTCAATCCCGAAATAATACACTTTGTGCTCGAACAGCCCTCGCCTGAAGCATCAGCATCTCAAGGAGGCCTGCCCGACGGGCACCACCGACTATTGCCCGAAGCCTATCCAGTGGCCCCTTGCCCTTTCTTGCAACCAGAATACCTCTGGAGGATGGACACCTCGTACCGGACGACTTTGTCTCGGAGAGGTGTAGTCTCGGAAGGGGAACCTCGTACACGGTCCCCTAGGTTCTCGGATAATGTTTCGGGTATCCCCTCGCCACAACTCATACAGGAGTACTCTCCTCGATATATAAGGTGGCAATGCTGAGCAGCACTGACCTATCATCACAAACACTCTTAGTCTTCTACACATCCACATCCACTATCTTCATCATGTTCTCCACCCGCTTCTACACTCTCGTCTTCCTCGCCATCGGTATTGCGGTCGAGGCCGTTCCCGCCCCGTAAGCCTTGACCTTTTCTCTTGCGCATATACAGACTCTGACATATCATCCTATAGGATGAAGCGCAATGATGCGACCCCAGCCCTGGCGGCTCGGGCTCCCCAGTTTTCCGTCAACATCCCGAACACCATTCCCGTCAGCGGCGCATTCCCGAACGGCATCACCGTCACCCCCCAAACGCCTTCAGGCAGCATTGTAACGGGCAACAACAACTCGACGCTGTTCGGTGCTTTCGGTTTCAAGCGCGAGGAAGGTGTCGAGGCGAGACAGTTCAACTTCACCCTACCCAACCAGTTGCCCGTCGCCGGTACCCTGCCTTTCGGTCTCACCGTCACGCAGGGTACACAGAACAGCACAGTCGGCCTCCCTTCAGGCTTCCCCTTCAAGCGTGGCGTTGAAGCGAGGCAATTCAACTTCACCCTGCCGAACCAGCTGCCCGTCGCTGGCACCCTTCCCTTCGGTCTCACGGTCACGCAAGGCGCGGAGAACAGCACTGTCGGCTTGCCCGCAGGCTTCCCGTTCAAGCGCGATGAGGAACTTGAAGCGCGGCAATTCAACTTCACTCTGCCAAACCAACTCCCCGTCCAGGGGACCCTGCCGTTCGGGCTCACCGTGACACAAGGGGCGCAAAATAGCACCGTTGGCCTTCCTTCAGGCTTCCCGTTCAAACGCGACGAGGAGCTCGAAGCACGCCAATTTAACTTCACCCTGCCCAACCAACTTCCTGTTGCCGGCGAGCTCCCCTTTGGCCTCACCGTCACACAGGGCGCGCAGAACAGCACCGTCGGCCTTCCTTCGGGCTTCCCCTTCAAGCGCGATGAGGGGCTTGAAGCACGCCAGTTCAACTTCACCCTTCCGAACCGACTTCCTGTTCAAGGCACGCTTCCGTTCGGCTTGACCGTGTCGCAGGGCGAGCAGAACAGCACTGTCGGCCTTCCTTCGGGTTTCCCGTTCTGAGGTCGGCACACTTCCGTACAAGAAATCTGTATGATACCCCACATGTACTTGATCTGATTGGTGCTGGCACCTTGGCGGACGATGTATTACGATACCCTAGCCTCTGCTGTATCTGCGAATATTATTTCTTTGCCTCGATATAACGCGAGCTCGGAGCAATCAAGCAGCTCGTGGTGGTGATAAGATACGATCAGAATCTGAGATCCTGCAGTAGATCGCGTTTTGATCGCGCGCCGGATGACACCGGCACCGACTCGCGCAGCCTAAACGCATTTTTGTCTTTTGACCTTCACCACTTCTCCGTGCGCTTCAAACCATATCAAGGCATCCCTCTAGATGCAGACGAGTGCTCGGGGTCGTCCGTGACCACTGGCAGTCTGGCGAACCTTCCGAACGTCGACATTCGCGCCTGCGATCAGTTACTCGCCTAGTTGTCGCCTAGTTGTCGCCTAGAAGACTCTTTGCGAGGGCACTGCCATCTTGACAGTAATATTGATGATCGTCAAGCACTCAGATGCATCAGCGTCAACGTGGACTGGGACAGCCCTTGTATATACATACACGACAATCCATGATTGCCTTCGGGACACCTAGTCCGCTACTCTAATCGCTTCCTTCCCAACGGGTTTGCTGTACAAAGTCATTGCCTCGGGTGCTCTGCGCCCAATAGACCTCGCGCATCCTCCGTGCGCTCTGTCCTTCAAGTACTATCGCAACGCTGGGCGGGCACAATGTGTCTCGTGCATGATGCCCGTCATGGCCGTTCCATGCGTGGTTCGCACGAGCCCTGTTAGCCATGGCCAGTCTCTCCTTCATCCTCTGCATCTCAAATACTCCCATCCTCTTTTCTGCATCCCTCGCTGCTTTCTGCGGATACAGATACACTTCCCGCCGCATGAGCTTATGCAAGGCGACTCGGAAACCAAATGCTACGAAGAAGCAGAATAACGCGGCGATGAAGTTCGCCATTGACAGTTCTTCAGGCCCGTCAGTGATGTCGACAATGGATGTATCCGTTGGTATAGCGCTGCCAGAAGGCGCGGGTATGGAGTACACGTTCATTCGCGTTGGTAAAGAGAGTGTTTCGAGTGGCTCGATGCCGCGTGCGACGTTACTGCGATGTCGAGAACAGGGCCGGCCTGATGTAGGATTGGGAGAGAAGAGGGGGCGTTGGATAATGCAATATGGATGCCTGTCTCTTATAAGTGCGGGCTGCAGACGTCGTGGTTATCCGGACTCACAAAGTGGTTGCCAAACTCCGTGGCCATGGACTCTGAAGTCCACCCCGGGAAAGGGTGAAGCATTACAATGCTCGCGCTCAAGTCTTTGTTCAATTGTTGACGGGTCTTAGTCGACTGTCTATCTGAGGGACGGTCTTCGCTCTACCCATTCTTACATGGATCATTTGAGCGGTCTTCATTGGAGTCTTACATCGGGATGTGTATCTAGATATACTTCAGTACAGTGAGCCATGTTATTCTCACGCGCTCTGATCGAGACTTACGACACACGATTAGATCGCCTTGCAGAGATAACTGCTGAAGCTGGTAGGCTATAGATCGACGAGATCTTGTATGGAGACGGTTCCTCGTCGTAACCCCGTACATGTGCCGTGGTGGCTCTACTCTACGTGACGGTCCTACCTGCGAAAAGCTCGCGATAAGTCCATGGATGGGCGGATCTGTGGTGGTAATCGGTTCCGCGATCCAACATGAACCTCACACACGTCTCGGTGCCGACTTGACATGAAAAGGACGCACCCTCTCTTCCACCGGAAGAGTTTCTTCTACGGGGAAGTCACGAAGCCCGGCCGCTCAACAGAAGGCAACGCGCTTCTATCACGGATACAATGCGGCTCTGCGCCTTATTCCATCTGACCAAACCTCGAGGCTCGCAAGGTGTGAGTTCCTAACTTGGCCTTGACAACTGTAGCATGCCCTTGCGGACGATCGCATGCCAGTGCGGACGATCGTGTGGGTCTGAGCCTTTCTGACGGTCATTCAGTCTCGGTGGAGTTGCGATACCGCTCGTGGCTTGAGGGCGGATAGCAGAGTCCAAAGGGGTTCAAGGGGCACGTCTTCCATTATGCAGACGCTCGACCAACCGATGTCGCAAAAGCGTCCCCTTCCGCCTCGGAGTGTGCTGCCGGGTTTCATAGCGTATGTGCTGCGGAAGCCGGAATGCGGCCGGTTCAGTCTGCGGAGAGAACGATTACCGATTACGACGAAAGCATCAACTTGCATTTAGCTGCTACGGGAAGGTCGACGATTCCATGATACGAAGGGTGTTCCTGGGCGTTGAACTTGGGCGACCATTGTACCAGGGTTTGTCTATACTCAGAGTGTAGCGGGAGTTAGAGGTATACGCGCGAAACCCTAGGCTGGTCCCTCGAAAGACAATATGGCAAGACGCAAACGGGTCGCGCGCGAAATGGACGCGAACGGACGCGAACGGCAAACGCCGAAGCCTATTCGGGGTTGTCGGGTTGCCGCGTGGTCTCGGACCGGTGCGGATGTGTAACTAGACGCGCGCGATGATGTTGGCAGAACAGGTTTCCTTTGCAGCTTATACTTTACAGTTCTGCGGCATGGATCGAGAATGCACCGGCCGAGTCGGCGGCGCAGGTTATGTGCGGCCACGAGCCATGAGCGCCGTTACTGCTTAAAGCGCGCTCTAATCTCGCGCACTCATCGTTGTCCGTATCCCCGTTTTCAATGGCAGGCTATCCCGGCAACGAGCGCCACTCGCAATATCGTCGGTCTAGCGATTATACTTCGCTCGGCGATGCACTCGGAGGGCAGCCCGTATACCCTCCGCACTCCCAGAGTCAATCTCAGTCACAGCCTTCTCGTGGGCATACTAGTGGACAACAACCTCCACAGTACCCCGCATACTCGGTTCAACAGCCTCAGCCGGCTCACCATCAAAATTACCACCAACCCCAGAACTGGTCCACGGACCACTGGGGTCATCCACAACAACAGTCTGGGTACCCCAATCCGTCTCAACACCATCAGCAAGGTCTAGCTGGACCATCGCCTGGGCCCTCGAATGCACGCCCATCATCTCCTCATGTCGCCCGCCGACCAACTGCTAATGCCCGCCACGGAAGTGTGATATCTCGCACCGCTTCCCCGCGATCATCTGCGGCCTCCCCGCCACCCAACAATTTTTCTCAGGTACATTCATTATTAATTTACACAGGCCATCCAAGTCCTAAGCGAGATATGTAGATCGCTGGAACGTATCAAAGCATCATGCACGCCATTCCCGGAGACCGCCCGCCCGACTCTGCAGTTCTTCAACGTATGTTGGCCGCCGCAACGCAGGGACAACGGCAGCTTGCTGGAATGACCCCGCCGCCGCCGCCGCCTCCACATCGCGCTTCGTCGATACCATCGCCTGCGCCCATCTCAGCGCACACACCCGCCCCCAGTCAGCATATGCCTCAGCCGGCGAGTCCCAGTTCGAGTTCAAACACGTCAGGATCCAACCCCGGGCACTTTGTACAACAGCAGGCGGACACCGGGCAGGCATGCTTGGGATGTGGTGCAACCCAAACGCCCGAATGGCGTCGAGGCCCGTTAGGTCCCCGAACGCTCTGCAACGCGTGCGGACTCGTCTATGCGAAGATGGTACGTACACTTTGTTTTACTCTGCTTTTCTCGGATATTCGCTGCGACAGACTCGCTGACGCCTGGCTTACCGGACCAACAGCTCAAGAAGCGCCAAAACGAACCTGCGGGGTCTACTAGTCTTTATGGCATCAACGACGAGGACGAGGATGGGAACAGTCCCTCCTATGCTCCACGATAACGTACGCCCGTTCAATGTTGTGGCTGAATGCGGAGCCGCGTGTACGAAACGGCATCTGGGGTGTTTCCTTCGAAGTCACGCATCGTGCCGCCCTGACCAGCGAGCCTCGACGGGGTTGACATCGGCTCGGGGACCCACACATCTATGCATCGAATGTGGCACACTCCCCAGATCCCGACCTGGCCGGCATCTCATCGCTTCCTGTCTCGCCGTCAAAATGTTCTCGTCTTCATTATCTCTGTTCTGTTCATTGTCGTACACGATGTTCTGTGCCATGCTTCTGGTTCGCTCTCCGGTCTCTTGTCTGCTCTTCTGTGTGTACCATACATGATGGAAGACGGGCGCCATCCCGTCCATTAACTGTACCTCTGTAAACTCCTTGCCATTATCTCTACAAGATCGTTGCTATCTCAACGTAACGTACCAGTGGATGTACAGGCGCAAGGGGCAATCTGCACGGTCTCATTCAAGTGCCATCTGGATCAATGGCCTCCTCAATCGCTCCCCAACCCGCTGAATTCCGCAAGCAGTAATACGTATGCCTCACCCTTCGGCAGCGCAATCATGTATGCTTCAGGGATGACACCTGGTATACCGATCCTTCAAGACTGATCGAACGTCCATATAATGCCTTGCGAGTAAACTCCCACATTCTCAGCTCGCTCATATACATTACTCGTCACAATCTCGCAACTTCCTCGGTTCAGGTGCAGGGTGTCGAACCCCGTCTCTCCCGGGCGCCTGATGCAGTCCGGGTTTTCTCAGCGAGGAACTCTGGCCATGCACATATCTCACACCCCCTTGCCAGAGTCGAGTCTGCGTCGAGTCCGTGCCCGAGTTGAGCGCCACGCACGAGTGAATACGAGCTTCAATGATGTCCCTCTTTTCTCCCCACAGCTGAGTGTACGCCCTTGCTGTGATCCGCATCGACGGCAAAGTCCAGCGGCGTGGGTGTCGGTCTTTATCATGGCAGCATACTTCGACGGTAGCTTTCGTTCCGTCAATGGTAACTTACACGTCCTGGCTCCTTGCTACCGTTGCTCGAGCCCCCTGTTCTATAGGTTCTGATGAGCCTGCTATCGTTTCTGGGGTCGCCACTGAGCATGACCATGGTCAAGCAAAGCTGACCGTGACTCTCAAGTGGAAGCTCCACGAGGGATCGAAGCCTCTGCTACAACTGTTTTTCAGCGCTTCTCGCCAGCAGTCGTGCAAACAGGTCTGTAGACGGCCAAGGTCACCGCGTTCGCTCGCGTTCTGCCGATCCCAGATATCAAACTTCTCATCGCGGGGAACTCACTTTGAACCATGCCTGCTCGGGGGCCATGCGTATCGTAGATCGCGCTCATAGGCCTTCCGGATCAGGATTGTTATCTTAAACAAGAAAAGATCCGACATCTGTGGCATACGCGATGGGCGCGCGCATGCGCAGATGTCCCCATGATGTCTTCCTCATCTGCATCAAGCTGTCAGAGTGCACAGGACATTTGTGGCACAATACGCACCACCGCATCATGCCAAGTCATTGAGTACTGCCTTTTGCGCAGTAGATCCTTGTCACGACAATGCGGTCCTTGAAATTACCTGCGACGTTAGTATATCGCACAGAAAAATGCTGATTGGTACTCCGACGCTCTCTTTCGTTCAAGCTATCGCCGACCCTTCGCCAGACCCAGCTAGACGGTCTCGTAGTCCTACCGAACTAATACTGAGCACTGAGTTTCCACCCGACACTCCGAGATTTCCCTGCGTCGTCCTTGCACCGGACGTGGCAACAAAACCAAAGGCCGCCTTTCGGCGTCTCGATATGGTCTAATGGTCGCCAGCACATACACGCTGTGGCACCACCCCTTCCGCGTTCTCAATTGCTCGGTGACCACGCTGCCTCCATTCATTAGTCGAGGGGTCGGCGCCAGATTGTGCAAGAATCAAAGCCCGTGGCATCGCAGCATGTGTTGCATATACTGCTCAGACCGCAGTCGCTCCGGCCCCGCGTCGAGCGCGGCGGACGATTGATTGAGTCGTACACCAACTTGCGCGAAGAAAAATAACAGAATTACCACCGACGCCTACCTGAAATGGGTCGCGGCGTTTCTGGTCAAAGAAGAAGCAAACAGGAGAATTCAAGGCAAAACGTATTGCCTATGGATGCGCCAATTGCCAGGCGTGCAGGTCGTCGGACTGAGAGCGGCTTATTTTACAGTAGCGGGCGATCCGCCACCCACGGTGATGGCGAGAACGGGTGCTCTGTGAGAACCACATCATCTTACGTCTTATTGGCCGGGACTTACGACCAGGGAACCTGTACCTCCGACGGTCAGAGATCAATGAAAACGCATCCTTCCGAGGATCGTACCTTTTCGTGGCAAGCATTACATTCGTTCTTGAATCCGAGGTTTCCAGTCGTGGTCGAGTCACCGAGTAGCAGTGGCAACGCCGGGCTCAATCGCTCGGATAGGAGTGTGCTTCTGTGAGCTAACCCGGTCACTCATTGAGAGGACACATGACGGAGATGAGTAGCGCCAGCATAGATCGCCTCTAGTTAGCTTCTGAGTTGGATCCCGAGGAGAAGATCACCTGGTAACCTTGAAGAGCGAGGTGCGCCTCATACCGTATCGCCGCTATACGGAAGATGCATCCAGTATCATCCTCGCAGACGTGAATGCCTCTAATCTCAGCAAGCAATCAACCTATTCATAACAGAAGTAGTGGCGTATGTGTCTTTCTCTCATGATCAATTACTCAATGTCATCTTCTATAAGAGTCTTGTTCCCGCCCCACACATGATGCCACCCCTGTGAGGCGGAAATCGAACGCGGGGTCGGCCGATGTAGTGGGAGCTATCCTACTCCTTACGCGTTTGAGAGCGAAGATCCTGTAGAGTTCTCAGAGCCTACAGAGCGGGCGGAAGCTTGACACGAACGGGGAGGTCAGGGCAACACCAGAGCGCTAACCAACTGCAAGCGTGAGCCATTAGCTTCGGACTAGCATGCAGATGGCAGCTATCCTGCGCCTGAAAGCTAGTATACCGTCAGAAGGTCGCCAAGGATACAAACTAATTGGACGGCATATCGGCGTTGAAAGAGGCCAGAAGACAACCAGTGTCGCGGTCATGACCAAGACTTGTCAGGTTTGACACGTCTAGCCGTCTTCGTCTGATTCGAATGACACGATGGAATTTGAAATGGAGGCAGAAGCATATGCCGCATTGGGAAGTAAGCAGGGCAGATTGTGGGGTAGGACATCCAGTGGAAGTGCGGATGGAGTGCGGTGTCAGGTCTCGAAGTCGAACTTGAAAGAATCCGAGTAGGATCATGCGGGCCGCGAGCCCGCCTCCCACGCAACACCGTGACTGTATAAACCGGTGGGCGCTTGTGTAGGCACGAGTTCTGCTTGTGCCGTTGTACACGTCCGAGCGAGACCGCTATCCGAACATGACGGGACGGATGACACGCCGAACCCGCTCTCAGCTTACGCCCTCATGCGGCTTCAAGCCGGCGGAAGGCAAAGAAGTGTATTGAACTGGCTACAACTACATTACAATCACTTCCTCCAGGTACTCGTCAATGTGTTCGTCCAGGCCAGCGTGACACATCTATGCTGTAGACTTGGCCGCCCAGGGACGCGACATCGCATACCGTCGTATCGCATCGTCTGCTTCGGATTCCTCCGCTGAAGGCGGCCGAACTCTGAACTCTTGCGTCGCGTGAGCTAGCGCGGTGCGCTCCTCAATAGTATGGTACAGTGGATGACCCACGTCGCCGTATTTTGACCCGATGTATCCGAAGTCATGGCCGAGCGCCGAGCTTGGGGGATTTCGGGTTCTTCGGAGTGCTGGTGTGTACAGGTCGATCTCGCGGGATGACTATGCGTCGAGCCGAGAAAGAATGAGACGATCGGCGATATCTGATACAGCCTCTGAGAACGTGGGTTGGGCAATCAGACTCGCAACTCGGGGGACCAAGAGGATGAGCTGAACTGTGTCGACGAGTCAACATGTAGGAGATCGACCCGAGGTCAAGCACACAGGAGCCGCTTTTCGCTACTCCGTTCACATGCAATCTTATGGCTCACGGAACGAGGGGCCGGCCGTCTTGTGTGGTAATCTCTTCACGGGATATTCTGCGAACTGAGGATCGAGCCGGCCCTGGAATCGTATCTAACGCGAGTCAAAGGTCCGATCGATGGGAAGGTTGCTGTAGAGGACACGCCTTGTGTGTGCAGATCTGGGATTGAGTATGCGCGGCCCAAAACATTGTCCTGTACGACAAGATGCAGAATCCGTCCGACGCGAATATCCGTGAGTATATATGTGTGAATGTGAATACGTCAGCATTGCTGGTGCTAGCAATCCGAGGGAGTCTCCGAGTTCAGGTTCAGCTGAGCCGTAGAATTCACTGTGCGGTGGCGACATCTGAAATGAGAGCGATGAGGAAGACATGGTGGCGAAAGGCAATATGCAACCGTTTGAGCCACGGAGATGTAAGCGTGGGTAATCCGACTCATCGATCAATTCCGGCTCGAGCTCGCTGACCGACCACCCGCTTCAAATTCTTGACACCGACCACGTCGAGCTTCATCATCGCACTGTAGCGCTTACAACCATCATCTATCGACGCACTAACATCGTCTTCGAAACAAACCCTAGCGGCGGGCAAGCTACCCATCTGCGATCTCTCGCGCTGTGCCCGCCTTCACCTCCACGTCAGCTCCGCCACCAAGTTTACCAGCTATGGCGAGCTCTCGTCCTGGCTCGCCTTTGTTTGACGTGCCAGAGTTTCCTGCGCTCAGGCGCGTAAAGCCTCTACCCAAACGGCGGCGTACATCTGCGGAAGCGCCGTTGCCTGCTCCACCACCACCACCCGCTGACGGTGACACAACGTTCTTCATGCCAATCACCGACGACGGAGATGGAAGCGCCAGCGAGGGCGATTATCCCGACCCGCACGCTGGCAATACGAAGAAGCGTAAAGTGCCAGCTCACGCTCTAGGCGGGCCCGACACGCGAGCTGCCTCACCCGGAGCGGCTGATGATCCGCCAGGCGGCGGCGGGCAACCTAATTCCACAAACGGCACTGCAACTGCTACTGGCGGCTATGCCACGGACGATACCGACGGTAGTCTGACCGCGCGAGGCATGAATCGGTTACATACAGCCACGCGCGTTGGGCTTGCTCGAAAGGAAATGCTGCGTGCGCGCCGCCGGCAGTTGGGAACAGTACTCGGGACTCCCGCGCATGGCGATACCCTCGCCCTCGATCAAGCTCTCGCTATGCGCTATCCACTACTTGCGCGTGTTAACGGGCAGAAGCCGGATGATGCCCCGCACGGCAAGCTCCGCCGCCGTCTGATCGCGCCACCCGAGAGCAAGATACTCAAGATCACGAACGGAGAGGAGAACGAGGATCCCGACAATGGCATCACTGCTCCGGCAGGCGACTTTACGTTTGAGTGCCACTCGGCAAGTGAGTACATCCGCGCCCTTAAGCGCCCATGACTGTTACTTCGCTACACTCGCTGACATCTTCCCTTCCATCAAGCCGGCGATCGCCTTGCCGAGACGTTGGCCGAAGTTGCCGTCTTGCATGAGCGCATCGAGGCCGAACTGGCACGTCAAGTCGCCCGTGCCGAAGAGGCCGCGCGCATTGCTGCTGAGCATGCTGCCGCAGCGCGACTGGCTGCGAAGGCGCGTCCGCAGACAACCATCACGCCGTCTCACGCGCCGGCGCGCAAAGAACCCGCTGCATTGCCGCCATCTACGCCCGCTCCTCCTGCCACTACCAACAAGAAGGGCAAGAAGAAGAAACGCTCGGCACTCGCGAACGCTAGCAATCCTCACCATCTACGCAATTACGTTCCGAGCCGACTCCCCAATCAGCCGGCGACAAATAAGGAGAATGCCGCTGCGCAGAACCTGCTCAGTCCATTGCCCGTACGGTTTCTCGCGGCCGGTACTGGTGGTGGGAAAGATACGGTCGATCCGCAAGACGAGTGGATCTGCCCGACTTGCGAGTATCGACTTTTCTACGGCGGCGATGCGGAGTATAGGCTTGCGATACGAAACAGGAAGAAGATACTGAAGCGTCGGAAGAGGGCGAGGGAGCGTGCGGCAGCTGCTGCAAGTGGGAAACGGTCAACGGCCGCTGCGCCTGCGCCAGCGCCCGCACCCGCGCCTAGTGGAATCGAGGAAGAGTTTGACGATGAGGATTATGAAGATGGACCGGAGGACGTTGGAGGCGATTACAACAACGTGCCACGATATGCTGATGGAGTGGGAACTGGGCCCAAAGGGAGGATCAAGGATGGCGGACAGTGAGCGCGGTGGGCGCGGGGGTACTCAGGCTAGAATGCACTGCGCCGCTCGCTTAGGCCCACCACGCGTTCATTGGTTCTCGTTGTCTCTTCATCTGTCCGTGTCTCCTCTCAGTCTCTCAGTCTCGTATCACGTCTCAATCACGCCTCTTCTCATACTTTCATCCGTCTCTGTCCGTCTCTTCTCATCTCGTAGATCATCTCAGTTCAGTCACGCTCATCCGCCTACTATCTCCCATCGCTCGTTGACCTCTATTCTCCCGTTTCATTCCCAATTCTCCCCGTTAAGTACTCTCCTGCCTCTACTCCATCCTATCGTATTTGTCTCTACTCGTCACGCGAGCCTACGAACACTCAAACAGAGTCTACGAATTACACCCCTTCGCTCAAGGCTTCTGGTAGTTTCTGCATACCTACTTATACACTCATTTGGTGGAACATATCTGAGAGCGTGTTAGTCTCATACGTTCGCACGCCCTATCTGACACTCTGGGGTACTCTCGCAGCGTGTCACGAGCACAGCTCCGGGGCAAGGGAGTGACGCCGGGATCGACGCCACACGAAAATGTGCGCCGCGGTCACCACCGCCACCAGGCCACACCCTGACGTGAGTGGGATCATGTCATGTTGCCTTCTGACCGTCATCATCACCGCGTCTCCCTGCATCGACTGGCGAAAGATCATTCTCGCCATCGCGTGCAGCTGCGTAGGAGCATAGGCTTCGCATGCATCCGAACATGCATGGTGACCTCCAGCAACCGCCTTCTTGGGCTCACGTCGAGGAGGCGCTCGTCGTATCGGATCAGTCCCCTCTAGGCACCCCTCTCAGCAACGATGTTAGCGACCATTCTTCTTCTACCGAGTCTAAGCCTATGACCGACGTACCGCTGGGATATTCCCAACAAGATCTCAACGCAGCTAGCCCGATGGTCCCGGACCCTGGGGATATGCTAGAAAAGTTGAGGGTCTCATATGCCACGAGATGCAAACGCGGTCCCTTAACCCCCGAACTGCGGGATATCTCCATCGCTTTCACTGGCCTCATGGGCTGTGTCAGAAGTGAGAGCGTTGAACATGTGTTGCTGTGGGATCGTATGTGGCAAATCGGGCTGGGGGATCTGTGTGAAGAGATCGTAGAGGAGAGTGACTTCTACTCGGAACATCCGGTATGTAGGGCATAAGTTCTGCAATCGGTTCGTACTAAATCGAGGCGCTTGCAGGACTGGATTATCACCGTGCTCGAGATGGTAGATTTAACCGTCTCCAGGTACGCCAGGGAACGCCCACGGTTGATACACGGACCCTCGGGCAAGGAGCAACTACAACGCTTGATAGTGTCGCTATGTCGCACCGGGTACTGCCATCGTGAACTCTTCACGGACGACAATGTAGTTTTGCGTGCATACGCTCCTGGAGCAACTGCCGATCTCCGTTTTCGCCTCCAGCACCTACTCAACATGTCCTTTACTATTTACGGGAAGGCGGGGAACTACAGAAGCTTCGATATGGGCAGTGCAGACGCTACAAGACATTTTAGGCGAATGACTACCCTCCTCTGGTGTTATCGTACTCCCGGGGAGTGCTGGCAGTCCGACACTTTGATTACACTCTCACTTACAATAGTGTCCGAGTCACCACCGGAAGACTGTATCGATTTCTTTGACAATGAGGTGTTGAAGCTCTCGGGGCCGTACAACTTTCTGACCAGGATCTGCGACTATCTGCGGCGGAGAGACTTTCCCACTCCAGTTTGTCAAGAACGTCTACTACAGGGCTTAGGCCGGGTGATCGCGTTTCGCCCCTTGTGGCCACATTACTCTTCCTCGGGTTTCTTTAACGCCATGAAGGATATGCTCGATTCATATGCCTCGCTCAACGACGCCGATCAGTGGCACCTGAGTGAAGCGGCTCTCAATATCCTCGCGTACGTCTCCCCTATATCGAGCTGGCTAGGTTCTAACAGCCACCAAGCTTTCTTAGCGAATCTGCGCCTATCAATGACGCCGCAAGTCATCTAATCCGGCACTTTGATATCATTGAATACGTCTCGCGATCATCTATCATATACGCCAGGTCTGATGCTGTTCTTGGAGAGGATGACAGTGAGCGAGGAAACCCGGTGCTCTGCTCAAGCTTCACTCATTGGAACGCTAGACGCGTGTGTAGAGGCTCTCAAGATCTACACTCGCATTGCAGCGGCGTTGAGCCTTCGCACCGGGAAGAACTTGCTCAAGAAGGTCTTTAGACAGGCAGCACGCCGCGAGTGGTATCGGACCTTGGTCGCCCTCCGCGAGATACAACTCCGCAATGAAGAAGCCAAGCGCAAGTGCACACCGCTCATCTCGGCGTGGCAGACTCTCGGACGAGCCTTGAACCTGGACGAAGCGAGCGAAAAGATAGACTATGAGCGGGAGATGAAGAAGGCAATGCAGATGTGCGCATGGCTGAAGTGCGATTATCATCAGAAGAGATCACCTCACCCCACTCGAGCCTGTCTGGGGTGCGCTGAAGCGCGGTACTGCTCCAGAGAATGCCAGCAGAAGTGAGTGGCCGCTCGTTCCGATGCTCAGTTGGCTGACTATGACAACCCAGAGACTGGAGGGAAGGAAGGCATAAGGCTAGATGCAGAAGATTGAAGGCTGAGGCCCATTCACATCGGCAATAAAGTGTTTGGGACGCTCGACTATTATATCTACGCGGTCGCCGCAGACTATGCACATACTAGTGCAACGTCATATCATCAGATCAGAAGGGTATCCTTATCAGCCTTGTCGTACCATCTAGGCCGAGTGCTGGTCTGTTTCTACGTCGATGCAGACTGCGTGTATATCCGCCCTGGGTGCCAAGTCCGACACAGACCGGCGGCGGCGGCGTTAGGCGCGTCAGCGCGGGGTTAGGGTTACCGCGCAACAACGCGCTCAGATGAGACACGGCTGCGGTGCGTCTGTCGCCGGTGTGCTCTTCACCACCACCATCTCGACATGGACTCCTCAGACAGCTCCGAGTGTGCTCCTGGTGTGCTGGATACCCTGCGTCCTGCGTGGGCGGATTACCCGCCATTCTCAAGTTCAGACCCCGCTGACGCGTCGGACGCGTCGGACTCGGACACCTCGTCTATCTTGACGCATGTCAGCCATACCTACGGCGACGAAGATATGGATGCGCTCATCAGAGAGAAACCCATGGAGATGCTGGAGAATTTGCGAGTGCTTAGTGCTCAACGCGTACACCGAGGTCCGAACGAGGAACTTCGCAAAGTGGCCAACACGTTTGCGCGCGTTGCGGAGAAATGCATGAATACAAACTCGGAGGATGCCACGTTACCGGAATCGAGGGAGATGAAGAAGATGTGGCGCGACATTGTCAAGCTTGGACTGATGGACTACCTGGAGGATGTTGTGAAAGGGGATACACTATTCGACGAGAACCCTGTAGGTCTTCATCGAGCATTCTCCCGCTGCCGCTCTTTCTCATATGCACAGATCTGGGTTAACTATATACTTATACTCGTCGACGGTGTACGGCACTGTGTCACCAAGTCCTCCAATGCCCTCGATATCGACCAGTACCTTCGTCTCTTCGGCAATCTCTGCCAAAACGCCTACATTCATCGCATGATCTTCGTCGAAGGGAACCACATCGTCGACCGCTATGCTCCCGACTACGCTCAGAAACTTCGTCTACGTATGAACCGCATTCTCTGTCTCTCCCTCGGCAAACCTCTCGACCTCCTCAAAGGCCGCCGTCTGGCCGATCTGGAAGACTATAAGCACCTGCACAGATTGCTGTTGCATAATTGGTATTACCGTGCGGACGACGATGGATGGGAAGTTCATATCCAGCTTACGTTTGCTTTCGCCGTACTGGAGTCGCCCAATGCGGAGTCGACGGTCGAGGATTACGAAAGCTTCGCCGACGAGATTATCTATGCGCTCGGCGCGCGGCAATTCTTGGAGAGCTTGAGTAAGATGGTGAGGGATAAGGAGGTTCCGCCATTGATACTCGGGAGGGATCTGTTGTTTGTGAAGTATATTGTGCCGTGGAAGCCTTTTCATCCGCATTATTGTTCGTCGGGGTTCTTTGAGGCCGTAAGGGAGGCCCTGGATCGATATATGTGCATGGGCGCGTCGCTCAAGAATGAGTGGCAGGTGTATGAGCCGACTTTGTTATTGCTCACGTGGGTCATTCCAAATTGTGCATTGAATGCCGACTCACTAATGCACCACTCAGAGAGATCATTCGGAGAGCGCCAGTGGGAGAGGGTGCTGGTCCGCTCATCAAGCGATTTGACGTTATAGAGCTCATTGCATGCTCGTCCATATGTTATGCCCAGCTTGCGACCGTGGAAGACACTAACAGTACGTGTCGGCACATATATTGCTCGTCTCAATGGGTTGAACTCATGATCGTTTCATAGCGGCATGTGTGGAAGCTATACAGGTGTTCACGGCTAGTGCACATACCTTGGCACTCTATTCGAACAAGAACGTACTCAAGAAGGTGTTCAAGAAGAACCTAAAGGATGAGTGGTATGCGACGCTCAAGACGCTCCGGGATATGCCCGCGCGCGGACAAGCTGCTTCACGCCGGCGTACTGCTAGATTGGCGGCGATGTGGCTTGAACTTGGGCTGGCCGTTGGACTGGATGAAGATGAAGAGAGAGAGCTGTATGAGAAGGAGATGCGTAAGGCAGCGCAGAAGTGTGCTTGGAAGGAATGCGAGTATTACAGGAGGAAGCCGCCAAGGCCTACGAGTCGCTGTGTGGGTTGTGGCGATGTGAGGTATTGTAGCCGGGCATGTCAGAGGAGGTGCGTCTTCTGAAACGCTCGCGGTGAATCGTGATGACTGATGATTGATCAGGCATTGGAAAGCGGAGCACCAAGCGCATTGCGGGAACAGGCTGAAGGATGGGCCCAAGTAGACGGTTAAGAACCAGCGGTACCATCTCCAGCTCAGTTCGAAGGTTTCTCCGTCACTTTCCCCAGGGTGATTCGTGCTGGGTATTTTTATAGCATATATATATATATGAGCGACGCAGGTCGCGATCTTTGACGAAGTGTACCGCCAGTAGTGTGACTCTAGACTCAAGCGTGTGTCGGCTCACCTCAGAGCCTGCAGCACTGTGCTAAAGGAGTACAGTCCGGCTCGGGTTGGGAATGAAAGAAGCTGGCAAGAGTGAGCAGCGCGCATATGGGAATGTTGCAGTCCGAGCGCCAGATCCGTCCCACGTGGTGACGTTCGCCCGATGAGAAGCTTGGAATTGACCACCATCTCGCTTTGGGCGGCCGGTTGCCCCGCCTCGTTACTGAATATTGTAGTCCGTTGGAGAGCCCAAATCGCGTATGAACGCCGCATACGTCTGCCTGGGAAGACTCTCATCCTGTGGTAGATCCTTCTCAAGCCTTTCGCGTCTTGTCGCCATGTCAGATGTCGCTCAAAACTCTAAACCACCTCGCGGTGGATCGCATGGTGGCCGAGGCGGCGGTGGTCAAAGAGGAGGAGGCAAGGGTAAACTTCGTGGCTTACCGAATGACTCGCCCGAAGTCCGCTTGTCCAAAACACTTTCCTGGTTGTTGCGCCACGGCGCACAGTCTGTTGGTCTCTTTATGCGTCCTGATGGATATGTCCGTGTTGATGATCTCGTTCGTACTCGCTACCGGATGGATCACTTACCGACCATACTGAAAGAGCATACAGCTCGCCACTCCGCAGCTTCGCGACCAGGATCTTGCTCTTCCGAAGTTGCAAAAAATGGTCGCGGAAAATGCAAAGCAGCGGTTTAAGCTCGTCCAAGAGCCCGCTCCAGATGGAGGTCCTGACGTATGGTGGATACGTGCGGCTCAGGGACATTCGCTTGCTACGGTGAAGCTGGATGATCTGAAACCCATACTCACGGCTTCGGATGTGCCCATGGCAGTACATGGAACCAATCAACAAGCTTGGAAAGCGATATGTATGTCAGACGGTTACTCAACCAGGGCGACGCCCTGACGATTACTAGCCGAGCAAGGACTGTCGAAGATGAAGCGCAATCACATCCATCTGGCTCAGGGTGTTCCCTCGGACGGTGTCATCAGCGGTAAGAACCGTTTGCTCACTTCAAGCAACGAGCAGTGCTGATGGCGCCTTATAGGTATGCGTAACAGCGCACAGGTCTTGATCTACATCGACCTGGAGCGTGCCTTGGCAGACGGCCTCAAGTTCTATCTTTCCGATAACGGCGTCATTCTGTCAGAAGGCAACGAAGCAGGTAGCATTGCGCCTACATACTTTGCCAAAGTGACGGATAAGCACGGGCAATCTATAGCAAGGTAGTACGTGGGTGGTATGCTATCGAACAGTATATGTACATGTGCATTACAAACCATGTGTCAGTAGAGAATTATAGGAAGCGTAAAGGCGTAGCATCTACATAGTCCTCGTCTCGGGATCGTCCAATCATTCGCTCAAGAGCCATGAAGCAGAGTCCGCAGTCGCTTTGCCAGCGTCAAGAGCCCGGCTCTTCGACCGTCTCTTCGTCTTCTGAGGTGCAGAAGGCTCTTCATCAGAGGACGATGAAGTTAGGTCCAGCGTTTCTCGGTGGCTGCGAGTCCAATCCAACTTTCGCGACGAGCTAGAATAAATTTGAGCATCATCAACTGTCTCCCATCAGACGCGACGTACCTAGCAACCTTCACTTGCTCTGGAGGCTGTCGCTGTCGGGCCAGTGGTCGCGGTGTAGCATCGACGTCTGGGGCACCCTCCGCTCCGCTACTAATCTCCATATCACTCGAAGCGGCCCCAGCTCGCTTATTGACATTCCGCGGCTTGGGACGAGTTCGTACGGCGTTCTCCACGACCTCGATGGTATCACTGTCCGAACTTGGCTTCGAAGCCACATCTCTCCGAGAGCGCGTTGAGCGTGTAGACCTCGCTGATCGCACGGAAGCGTCACTGTCAGATTCGATCTGACGTGAAACGGCACGAGTCCGTGGCCTGGACTCGTTTGTGGGCGGGGGGTCGCCGACGTCTGAGCGTACGCTGGCGTCTGGTGTAGGCTTTCGCCGTTTGGATGTCCGAGCGCGACGCCCGCCCTCCTCGCTACCGGCTTCGGACAACTCGTCCCTCTTCCGTCTCTTCTCGTTCTCCTCCCTCAACATCTCCTCCTCCACCCGCTCTTCCACAGCAATCACCTTCGCCCTAGCCCGTGCACGCTCTCGTACCATTCCCTGCCCAATGTCACGATGATCTTGATCACCGTCATGGAGAGGGTACATGATAGCGCCGAAACGGGCACTCTCCACGAGTATTCGTGAGGCCGTGGTTGCGTCCACGTCCATGTCTTCCATGACGAGAGCGAGAGCGGCTTCAGGAACCAAGACACGTTGGAGCACGATGTCTGGAGAGAGGGCGCCCAGCGATCCGGCGTCGAAGGATGAGGGCGGGAAGAGGTTGTAGATGGTTTGATAGATGATGTGCGCGCCCTTCTCACCGTAGCTGCGAGTGTCATCAGTAAGGTAATCCTGCAAAGAAACGGTATTACATACTATCCGGGTTGAACCTTGTCGAAGCTCTCGAATTGGCCCTTAACACCTGCGACGGCGCGACTACCTGACTTGCGCACGTCTTCCTCTACGGAGCGCCAGAAGACGCTCTCCCGTCTCGCTTCCTCATCACCATGCACAAGCTTCTCCAGGCTCGGCTGCAAACGCTCGATGCGGCCTCGCAATGCATTCCAGGCTATGTTTGTTGGCCATCCTCTCGCTCGTGCTCGGGGAAGCTCTTTCGTCTCGAAATCGTGCCGCTCGCATACGGCGCCGTGAACCGAGACAGGAGCGCGCCGTGCGTGAGGATGCCCAGGTCGCGGTGCCGGCTTCGAGCGCCTCTCGGCCGCGGCGAGCAGACGGGTGAGCTGCGGTGTACGCTCCTCGAGGGAGGGCATTGGCGCATCGCAGTACGGGCACAGGCATTCTGCATCGTCCGAAGCTGCGCGTAGATGTGAGTCGCAGCTGTGGACTTCAGAAAGATGCGCATACATGTAATATCAATGCGATCATCCTGATCAGATTCTTCCCAGATCGGCGCGTTCGGGGTTTCGCTGACCGGCGAGAGCTTAAGCGGCGACATCGACATTGGAAAGGGTGCCGTCTTCTCTCGTGAAGGTGGACCGGATACGGGAGATGATAGTGGAGAGAACCTCGCCAACGGAAAGGCATTGCCTTTCTTCTTCTTCTTCTTCGGTGTACTCGATGGCTCGGGGCTTGAGGAACGAGCGGCGTCAGCTTGCGAGCTGAGAGGAGATAGCGCAGGGAAGTCCGTGGCAGCCTTCTGCTTGCCCTTTCGCGTAGGCTTTGGGCGCGGGGGTGGTTTCTTGACAGTCTCCGTGAGATCAATGGTTGTTGAAGAGCGAGAGGCAAGAGGAGTTGCGGAAGGCGAGGTTCGCCTGTTGGAAGGAAGGACGGCTCTACCCCGCGGAGTGGTATCCTCAAGTCCAGATCCAAACAAGTCGTCATCTGAGTTCGCCTCGGATTCGGATGATAGAATACGGCGTTTGTTCACTTTGCGTGTGGGCTTGGTCGACCGCGAAGGCTTAGTGGTAGATGGACGGGTTTGAGGTGGAGACGACGCTCGCTTTGAGCTGCGAACGGGGTCGGGGGGAGGAGAGTTCAGAGGGAAAGGTGCCGCTTTGGATGCTTCTTTCTCTTTTCCCTTCTTAGCCTTGACCGGCTCTGGAGGAAGAACTTCAAGAGACGCAGATCGAGATCGAGTCAGTGGAGAGGGTTGAGGGAATGAGTCAAGCGGCTTGCGGGTAATGGGACGTGTAGCATCAGAGTTCAGGGTCGAAGACGGCGCTCTGTGCAAAGAAGATGTACTTGAAGTGCGCGAAGTCGACGCAGTCCGAGGCAACCTGCCGTTCTCGTTGTTCTTGAGAGCAGCCAAGTTGACAGGTGCAGACGAGCCGGAAGCAACGGATTGGGTGCGGGATTGCGAAGAAGCGGGAGAGACGTCGGTAGAGTTTGTCGAGCAAGACGTGTCCTTCATCTTCTTGAATTTCGGGTAGCTTCGTTGGGTCGGTGGGAAGTCTGGGTGCGCTGGAAGCATCTTTCCGTTGACATCGACAAACTTCTCCTCCTGTGCACGCTTCTTCGACCCCACCCGTGTAACCCTAGTGCGCTCGTCATCATCCGAGTCTGGGGCTTGGCTTCCGCTCAAGGAGTCGATCTCATCATCGGATTCCGGCTTCGCGGGCGCTGTGCTCTTTGTCGTCCCACCGATGAAGTTGGTGCGAGACGGAACCACGTTGCCATGAAAGATCTTGCGCTGAGATGCGGAAGACTGGGTGCCAGGGCGCGTGGAATATCGCATCGCAAGATCGTCATGCATACCGACGCCTGCGCGCTTCTGCCTCGCTTGTATCGCCTCCATGGATAACCTCTGTCACTGATAAGCCAGGATTAGAAGGTTACTTCTCTTGTATATGAAATCAAAGCGCACGGTGTGACTTCTGTACCTGGTGAAGCATGCGTCGTCTGTATCAGATTTTGACCGTATAGCTTGAGGTAGTCATTCGTACCTAACACCAGAAGACCCAACGACTCTCGACGCTCTCGCGGTCCCAGCACCTCAATCCTCCCCGTGTTACTTCCAGCAGGCGAGGAATGTTGTCAAACACAGCGAATAGATTAGCCGCGGAGTTGTTGATGCGGTTGACAGGAGAAGAAGCGCCCGTGTGTGGCGTAGTCCCAATCAGGCAGGTGCTCTCCCTTTCAGTGAAAGGCCTCAAGTGGAGTGGCGCAGTTGTAGCGCGCTCAGCGCTATAGACGTGTGCGTTCACGCGTTTACGAGTCAGGAGAAGGAAGACCGCTTGACGATGTCGGTGGTTGGGCGAAAGAGAGACGCGTTCGAGCAGCAGCGCGTAAAAGTCACGCGCCCGGAACTCGGTTGATCGGAACTCGGGTGACCGTGACGGACAACGCTTTCGTCAGCGAAGGCGGTTGCCTTTCGGCCATCATCTGCAGATATTTGTCGGGGTCGTGAATCATATCCTCTCTGTCTAGAGAGGACCCCTTCGTACATGCTTGACAATACTATCACGAGCCAAGACGCCGAACAGGGCACATACATCCTCGATCTTCCGCCCGAGCTTTTGCTGCACATACTATCTCTCGTGTCTGCCCGTGATATACTAGCTTTTAGGCACGTCTCAAACACGCATCTGATGTATGCGTGCGCTCAGACATATTGAAGGGAGACTTCCAAACGCGGCGATGCTATCTCTCGTGATCATACACTTTGGCTCGACCTCCTTCGTTGGCAACGCGAATACCTCCCCCTGCCGTCAATCGTCCGGGATGACGCCAACCTGATCACCCTTGACTCCATATCGCTTGAAGGCTTGGTTGTGTCGGCACAGAAGTCCTGTGGCAACTGGTTGAAGAGTCGCCAGCGGCCTTTGTACCTAGGCGGAACCCCAGACGAACCCAGCGACATTCTCTATCTAGACATACTGCTAGATGAGTTCGTCATCTGTGTGCATAGCAACGGGTCCATCCTCGCATGGAAAGTGGACGACATTGCCCACGATGAATCTCCGGCTCTATCTTGGGAGCTCTGGGCCGACGAGCCCTACACATCTGCCTACGCGTGCGTAGATGAAGCTTCGAAGATCGCGTACGTCGCTGTGACTCGCACTCAACATCCGTGCGTGCCGCACCCCGATTGAAGCCTGTAATAAATGTTAAGGTATTTGTCAGGACGCAAACCGGGTATAAGCGGACATCCCTAGTCATCTCAATACATACTCAACATCATCTTCAGATCGACAACCTCGCTCGTGACCTTGCACCTATCACTTGAACCCAGCTCCATAGCTGAGCCCGAAGATGATGAGATCTCCTTCTGTGGTGCTCAGGGTCAAATTGTACGCGCAATCGACGTCCGTAGGCAGCTCATTGCCTTCTCTCGCGTGTCTTTCATAGACGTCATTCACTGGCCGTCAAAGACTGGCATGTCTATCAATACCCATACCGACGATCTGGAGGAACTGGTGAGTGTATGTGGAAAATGCCCAGATCATGTGCACTCTGACCGACGTCTATGATCAGTGGAACGGCATCATCGGCCTCAGCTTCGTGGATGACCGACTGCTGTGTATACGAGCTCGTTCACTGGAGCTTTACCCTCTCGCATTTCCATTCCCAGAACATGCGAGCTACACCGTGCCATCCTCTCTGGAGCCCGAGGAACTACTCGTGGTACCATCAGCCGCTCTTATCCGCCCCGTAGCGGTGTACAACTTCATCCGGACGAACTTTCGCACTCTGTCGCTATCATCCGTTAGCGTGAAAGAGTTCGATCAGCCCGTTTCAACAAGGACGACGACGCTATTCCTGCTCGGGAACGATGTGCTACGCGGAGTATACCAGTACCGCATCGATATCACTGACGTCAATGGACGACCGGATGACACCGATTTGACGACAATACTGCCGAATCTGAACGTGTCGCTACTGTCAATGTACACGCGCCTGGATGGATTCGTAGTAGCGGTTGCTCTTGGACCGCAAGGACGCCGAGGTGCTCTGATAGAGCGCACTAGGAGTTCCACCGCGCGACGCGTTTTGGCGTTCACCTGCCCACTTACAACGACGGCACCGTCAAGTCCTTCGTCAGCGGGCGGCTCCGCTGCCGGAGCGCTTACCGCAGAGTCCGAGGGGAAGAGCGATGATGACGAACAGGATCCTGTGCTTGTTTCAATGCGGGATCTGCGACCACTGGATGTGGTAGATGTGTATAACATCCATTCCCTTGACTTGCGTCGTGAGTGTGCTTTCATCATCATTCCGCCCCTCTCCACGCATTGATGTTCTCTCACAGAAGACATACTGCACCTTGCTTTCTCGGAGGTTACCGGTCGCATCGCGCTAGGGACGCGCTCAGGCGATGTACGCCTGATCTGAACGTATTTATTCGATCCCTTGCTTTGTCATTGCTTTACAAGGCCGCTTGTGGTCTTCGTACACCCCAGCCTACATGTACTGTACATTCACAGTTGTCGATTATCTTCTGCTTTTACGCCACGGTGGCAATGCACTCGATCTCCACGTCTGCGCCGAGAGGAAGCTCCGCGACACCGATGCAAGTGCGAGCGGGGAACTTGCCAGCCTCAAAGAACTACACAAACGCGGTCAACACCTGCAATTGCGAAGGTAAAGATCGCCTTACCTCAGCGTAGACCTCGTTCAAGGGCGCAAAATCGCGCTTGAGGTTGGTCAGGAAGATGTTGACCTTGAGAACATGGTTCAAGCTAGAGCCGGAAGCCTTGAGAACGATCTCGAGGTTCTTGAGGGCCGCACGCTGGTCGATTGATGGTTAGGATTGGGCTACTGATTGATGGTACAAAAGACATACAGTCTGGGCTTGAACGCCGCCCTCGACGAGCTTCATGTCGCGGGTGATGCCTAGCAATACCTTCAGCGATCTGCCTAGTCATACCTTCCCGTATACATACCGATGTTCCCAGAGGCATACACGGTCTTATCGGACACGATGGCCTGCGCTGCATTGATTGATCAGCCCCACACTGTCAAAGCCAAGAGAGATCGTGACACCAACAGTAGATCGGGAGCGGAGGGAGAGCCTCCTCGGAGAAGATAACCTGGCGCGACATGATAGATCTACGATGGCTGGTGGTGGTTCACGAAGAAGGGGCTCTCTCGCTGGTAGAACCCACAGCCGAAGTCCGCTCAAAGATCTAATCACCGAACTGATGGGGTCCACATGTCCCCGGAAGGAGAACTTGCGATCGACTCAGGACATGTCCCCGGACTCATCACGTTGGCAAGTACAGAAATATGTTTATCCTTTACATTAGCGCGACTCGTACAGTTGAACCCAGAGAGACCCAAAGAAATGTAGGTAGTGCGTGTGCTGCGTGTTGCCCATCTCCCTGCCGCCCAAAAATTCCGAACCCCGAGAGAAACATCATTATACAGTTGTTTAGGCGCAGAAGGTGATGGCGAGGTTGACCTGAAGATCGCCGTGAGAATGAGGCACGAGGCGGAATGAGAATACACTCACATCGCTGGCCGTGCACTGGACCTGGACCTGGTAGTCGTCGGTCTTGTGGAACGCAGTGTTGCAGTTTCCGTTCGTGCAGTCGGCACCAGCACCGTCACAGCCGTGGTAGTAGCCGAAGCCTATATGAGAAGCTCAGAATACACTGGTAGTAGGGAGATAACGGATGGTAACATACCGGTAGTAGCCTGGAAAGCGTGCGGGGGAATGAGCGAGAGGTCCGTGCTGGAGATCCCGCCGTTGATGAGTGACGTCTCGACAATGACCTGCATGCGGCCATGATCATCAGCGCCGCGAACAGAGATCTGCACAAGTTATACGTACACAGTTCTCGCCGCTGTCACCGCAGTTGCCAGTGTCGAGGTATGCGATAGCCGCGGTAAACGGACCGTTGTGGGTGTACGCGCCGCCGGTGGAGAGCGTCTGGAAGTTCTGCTTGAGCTTGGGCTGTGAAAGATGTGTCAGTATATAGGCTTGCTATGGAGAATAGAATGCGCGTACGGTTCCCTTGCCACACCTGTTGTCGAAGGTGATGGTGTGGGTCTCGGCGTAAACACCTGAGATAGCCGTCATAGCGGCGAGGAGAAGGGGTGCAACGAAGCTGAGGGAAGGCATGATTGTGGTGAGTAGAAGCTCGTAGAGTGAGGGAAGACTGCTAGAAGATCCTGAGGATGCTCGTATCCTGTCTTCGACCACCAGACTTTATATCCTTCGAGCATGTGGCGACGGTCCAGGACTTGATGTGGTACCATGAGCATGTGTAGACGGGGATGCCGTCCAAACAGGAACAACAGCGTGCTCCGAGCAGAGCGCTGATGCGTACGTTGTATGGCACCCCGCCTTGGCATCGCAGACCTCGGAAAAGTCAGACATGATACGCGAACTCGGAAATGGTAAGCGACATACCATTCAAGAGCGGTACCCGGACTCGGGAATATAGATCTTGGCGAAGAGTTACTACCGGAGTGAGCGCTCAGACATACAGCGTAGGCCTAAGCGACTTTGTAACATGTGCCTTGTATGCTGTCAATAAGGTATGCAAAACTGAGCGGGATGAGATACCGACGCTCGCCCGGTGACCTCGTTCGTCTTGGATCCAGGTTCGCCGTACGAACCATGACAGCAGTCTGCACTGGGTGAATAGAAGCACCACCTGGCGATGCGGAAGAATATGTCCGAATAAAGTGTCCAGCATCAGTGGCTAGGCCAAAGCGCCATGCTGCAAAGCTGTGCATTGACAGAGGTTTGTCCAGGCAAGCAATTCACTCGCAAGTTGTCTGAGCGGCATGGGGCGCGCCGACTTTGACCCCAGAGAGTATACACCGCTCCAGACGGCCACTCCGTCGCATGCGCACTCCCGACGGTTCTCATTGAGCAAGCGAAGAAGTGGGCCAGGCTTGCAAGGTGCCCGTGGTCATTGGCACTGGGCATCAAGCAAGCCGTAAGTTCGCAGATGCGTGACGCGGAGGTGATCGCCTTGACCCCTGCAGCAGCGTGGTTCAGGCTTGATATCCTCGACAGACAGACATTGCAGCACACAGGCATCATGTCCCAAGCGCATTGTTGAATGAACGTTGTGAGGAGTTGACGTATCCGGAGCGGTCATCGTGAGTCCCGTACGTGCACGATCACGACCGGAGGGTGACGCGTGAACACCTTCGACGTCCCGCTCAGAGCATGGATTGAACAGGGATTTGCCTTCTATTGGGTAGCGCTGGTTATCCTTGCAGCTGGGATACCCGAGAATATTTATGTAGATTGTGGGCGGGTTCAAGAGGGCGAACCGCGATCCGGCAGAACGCAGTTCGGTGTTTCGGATCAAAATACCGAGTACACGATCCCGTGACATTCGAGTACATCTTCTGCGCTCGCACGTTCGTGGCGCAGAAGTTCCTTCGCGCCTGTGTACGCAGGCGACCGTGTCAAACCCATCGTCACGTCTTGATGCAAACCCTGAGATGAGGTCGCACTTCGCCGCTATGTGGCATGGGAGAAGGGAGATAGAGCCGCTCAACGGCGATTACAACCGTGAACTATGTAGCTAACGATACAAACGTGACACAACGTCAAAGCCCTACAAAACTAGTGTACAAGTGAGACCCATACAGCCGCAAAACAATGAGAAAAAGAGAGCGTCGTAGATTGTCGTGATCAGCAGCTGGTCTTGGGCGAGAACGGGAACTTGAGTTTCCCGTTAGTGCCGTAGATACCATAGCCGGGTTCTTGATTGTCGCTGTAGATATGTGCGAACCAGCCGACACCACCGCCTGGGGCGTTCTTGAGGTCCGTGCAGTGGCTGTCGAGTAGAGTGTAGTAGTCCTGCTCTTGTTGGAGGTTGGCGACGGCGTCAGGGCTGTTGGGCTCGACGCCAGGGTATGATTCGGACGGCCAGCCGTTCTGCGTAGGATGTCAGCAAGGCAAGGAATTGTGATGAACTCGGTGATACATACCTCGTCAAAGTACATCTTCTTGCCGTTACCGTGGTCGACGAAGAAGTCAAGGTACTTCTGCACGATTGGCCACGCCTTCTTCGCCGTTGATGCATCCTGGTCGAAGAAAGGCAGAACGTGGATGTTGATGCTGTCCAATGCATCGAGGACGACCTGAGCGTTGTTGGTATTCTTCTGGTAGCCGTACGCCATCTCGCTGACGGTGACGTTGATGAGCAGACTGCTGAGGTTGTGCTTCGCGTTCGTGACTTGTGTCGCGAGGGCTTGCGGTGACAGCACGCTGTCGAAAAGCGGCTCCGAGCCGAACTGTACAACGCGCGTGACGAAGGGCGCCAGGGGGTTCGAGTGCAACGTCGCGAACAGCGAATCGCGGCGCGTCTTCCAGATGTCGTCGCCGTCGAACCCGAACCATACTAGCGCGTGGACACCGAGAGTATTCTGCCATGCGGCGTCGATCACGTCGTCGCTGCATAGAGCAATGAGCACTCCATTCCACGATAAGAAGGGAAATAGAAGGTGACGTACTAGAAGCCCTTGGTATCGCAAGCGCCGTATAGCCGAACATACCGCGAGTTGAATGTATTGCGGATGTCCTTGAAGTCCTTCATCAACTGCGTCTTGCTCTGGCCTGGATGAAGTTCGGGCATCACGGATCAGTTCACACAGTCTAATGCCAAACGGGGATAAGGGACGTACAGGCCGTGACCTCGTAACTGAACCCGACGAAAGCGTATTCGTCCTCGGCGGGACACCACCAGTCGCTGGTATCATGTGGGAGGGCGTCCTCGTCAGGGCGCTGGAAGCCAATGGCGGGGTAGCAGGATGTGCGCGCGAGTGCCACGGGATGTGCGCCTTCGGGGCCGACAATGAGTTTGCCGGTAGACTTGGTGCCGTAGGGTTGGGTAATTTGTACAGAGGCTTTGCCAAAGTCCAGGTCGGGAGAGCGAGAGTTAAGGCGGTCGTGTACGGGAGATGCCTGCGGGATATGGAGTGCATGGGCGAGGGGGAGGGAGAGAGCGGCGAGAAGCGCGGAAGTCAACATCTTCGGCGTTATTGGGTTGGTATGTTGTAGAGATGTGCTGGGAGTTTAAGTACGCGTCCTGGTTCGTAGGTTCGTCAGGGTATAGCTCGGAGACAGACGGAGAAGGAAAGAGTGTAGTCCAAAAGAAGGAGGTGGCAGAGGCAGGGAAGCTGGGGCGGACCGGCGCCGTATCCGATGCACGCGTACAAGTTCAAATTCGAACCGTCGAGGTTCGCGAGTAACCAGGTGCTCGAGTGTAACGCATGGTCGACTTTATAGGAGCGCTTCAGCCACTGGAGTTCGTACCTTTCATGGGCGGCCAACCACAAAGTTGCGCGCCTCTATTGTCGCGCATCGGGAACAAATGGCCGTCGAGGGAAGGGACGGTGGGCGGGGAGTTTAATCGACTTTAATCTGGTCAATAACAAGGACTTTTCATTGTTCTGTCATTGGTCTATCGCCAAGGCTGCCAAGTGATTGGATGGACGAGCAACCAACGATCGCCGCTCAAGCGCTCAATCGGGGACGGGCGGCGAGGTAAGGGACCACGCGGCGCGAAAGAATGCAACGCCCGTATGGCGGACGGCGTGAGGTGCGTTCATTTGCGGTATAGAGAACCGCAACTGTTCAGTATTGCGAGAATCATCATGCGTAGACTTGTCAGGCGGCGCTCGGGCAACTTCTTGTGTGGGCAGTGAGCGCTCTCATTCTATCAGATGCTCGGGGAGATGGTGGTTCGAGTGAGAGCGGAGAACTGGCGTCTGCCACTCAGCCTATGTTTTCTCAAAGGAGAGCCGCTCACTTGACATTCGAGAAGCTTCGCACCCGACATGCTGCCGGCGGCAAGAGACCTCACCGATCCGTCAGACTGACGTGGGCGTAACTTGCGTATTTTCACCCAGCGTCCGTGCTCATCAGCCGCAAACCAGTGCTGAACCGGTGCTTGAGAATAGCATCTGTAGCCTGAGATGTACAGTCACAATATTATAGTGGTCAATCAGGACAGTAATGGTCGATGTAGTGAGTAATGGAAGCCAAGGCAGCGCATTGGGAGATAGCGGTGAGGAAGCAAGACAAGAAATGGGTCCAGTCGGCGGCTGTAAGCCTTACTAGTTATCCTCCGCATCAGAGCCCTCGACGGACCTCCAGCGAAGGTTCTTCTCGTAGAAGTCGAGCAACTATAAGCATTCAGTCAGCGATGCCACTCGCCACAGATACATATATGCGGACCTTTGTTGGGAAACGCTTCCTGCAGACTTCCAGCGGTTCGGAGCACGGGTCTTTGAGGCCCTTACTATAATAGGCGATTAATAGGCGATGCTCAGTTTCTGCACGAGATAGAGAGTGAGGCACTAACAGCTTGAAGTACACGTAGAGCTTTTCCTTGTCATGCTCGATCGTCGTGATCTCGATGATAGAATTATCCCAATTCTCGCGGTTCTTCCAGTTGGCAAGCTTGGTGGGGTGAACAACCGTCTCAGTCACTACCGGAGGGGCTGGAGAACTTGTGCGTCGGGCCTTCTTCGTGGGTGGTGCGCTGGCCGTGGTCGCGCCGTTACTCTTGCGTCCACGCTTCTTGGGCTCAGACTCCTCTGTGGGTTCCGACTTGCGGCGTTCGGGCGAGCTTGCCGCTTTGCTCGGACGACCACGTTTCTTCGGCGCTGGAGCGGGTTCAGGCTCGGGTTCGGGTGTCGCCTCAACGTCCTGCATCTCCTCGTCTTCGTTTTCCTCAGGTTCGGGCTTCAGGTGCGCGTGGGGGTTCTTCTTGCCCCTCTTCTGCCAGTATTCCTCGATGAGGTCCCATGCGCCACTAGAGTCATTGCCGTTATTAGTATTTGTGATATAGTCAGGTATTGTATACGCACAGCGCGTCAGAGGGCCGGACCCAGGAGTTATCCTTCTCGTCGTAGCCCTTCCACTTAACCTTGTAGCCGCCTTCGAAAGGCTGTAGAAGAACACATCATGAGTATTGTCACAAATGACAAGCTGGAAAGTACCGTACACGCACGTCCTTGAAAGCGTCGGACTTGTACAAAACAACTGCCTCGATTTCATACTCGCCGTCTTCTTCCCCCTCCTGCTCCTCCTCTTGGTCCTCAACCTCCTCCTCTACAGCCTCCTCGGCCTTGCTTTTGCGTCCAGAGTTGCGTGCCATGATGCGCTGAAGGTCGGCCGACAGACGTATACAGGAACTGGTCGGTGTGGCGGACGCGACGCGATGGTTGTGGGCGAGACGCGACAACGCGACGCGCTTAACACGCTAGGTCTCGGCATTCGCCGCGGATGCCATCATTGATTCAACAAAGTCACGCCCTGTGGTGTACCACAAGGCAGGCCTTTGTGGACCGCACATGATCACGCAGGTATATGGTAGCGAGTACTGTTCATGAAGCTCATGGAGCCAACAAGGCCAAGGTCGAGGCGTGAAAGAGAAAGCGAAAGCGACCTATGTGGATATCGTTGAATAACGCATGCTCGTGGCGACATATGCTTCAGACTAAATATATAAAGGGAGCACTCGGACTTCGTCAGTACATTCGCTGGAGCGAGTGACTGATGATGTAGTTGTCATCTTGCTACCGGCTAGTTGTTTCCCTGCGTCGACTGCCCGGTGAGCACACATCAAGATGATCAAGGCGACAGACCCTAGGGTTCACTTACGCATACCGCGCAGCACGGGAAGATGGCGATTCATCCATAACTTTCGGTCGTGTGCAACCATTCGAGAAGATCAAGCCGAAACCCTGGGGTCCGCTGTCAGGGTCCTAGACGCAGGATAAGCAGATAAATCGACGTGTGGCGAATAGTAAGGGCTTGGTGTCTGGAAAACGGTAGTCCCCTTCGTATACGGAGCGCAAGCGCACCATTATTACGGCGAAGGTATCAGTGTGTAACCTGAGGCTCACGGTGGGGTGATACTGAAATGAGATCTTACTCGCATGAACAAAGTCGACCCTGTACTTTCCAGAGCTTGCCCGGCGTTACCAGTTCCGCAGGTATTCCTTACCTTACTGTGGCGAAAAGAAGTTACACCCCAGCTCAGGGTTGCCAGCCTCAAAGAAGACAAACGTGATCATACACCACATCGCCTGACAGGCGAGTGTTCTGTGCTACTCGTCCGGGCCGTCGTCTTGGCGCATAGTGAACCAATCGAGACGGCCCTTACAGTCACTCCAAGGTCCATTGGCGTCAATACCGCGCGATAAAGATGATTTTGTCGCTTCTGAGACGTACAACAGATAACATCAAAGATGAAAGCAGTAAGATTGCATTTGAGTACAACGGAGGGAACGGGCGAGAGTGTGTGTAATCAATCGCGGCGCCGAGGGCTGGCACTGCGTCCGCGCCCACCACGACCGCGTTGGTCGCGCTTGGGCTGGTGCTGTGGCGGGCGCACGAACGCGTAATCGCATTGCAGTGTCTGCTCGAGCAGTTCTGAGCCGGACGCGCCGTCGATCGCAGCCTGAGCCTCGGCCATCGTTTCGTACTCGACCAGAGCGTAACCCTGTCAGGGTCGTCAGTCCGTGTTGGAGGGCGGAGCTTTCGTATCGAACGGAGACAAGGAAGAAGCAGAAGACGGGGTTATGTGGGTGTGACAAATGATGCGATGGATAAGGATTGTGGCGGTAGACGGATTGGGAAGAGTACAGAAATGTGTATTCACCTTGACATATCCAGTCCTGCGGTCGAGGTTAAGGTGCAGGTTCTTGATCTCGCCATACTCGGCAAACTTGTCCGATACGTCCTCCTCCGTCGCCTCCTCGTGAACGTTGGTCACGAGCACTATCCATCCCTCGACGGCTGTGGACGCGAGTGTACTTGTCAGCTACTGCCGTAGGGTCCTGGAGAGCGAGATGATGTACGCACATCGAGCTGCGCGCGTGTCATTCGTCGTCTCGACGCGGTCAAAGGCCTGTTCGGAGCCGACACCAGCGTCGTTCCCGCCTGAACGCGTTATTAGGTTATGCACAGTGGGACGAGCGCCTAAGGAGCTTACCTCGCGAATTTTGGAAGCCGCGTCCACGCTTACGAACGGGGCCACCCGCGTTCGCGACTGTGGCGCGTACAGGTTATAATTGAAATATGATACTATTGGTGGAAAGAGGGACGGACCGTCGTCAATGTTCATCTCCTCATCAGACATGGTGGTCGTGTCGAACTCCAAGTTGAGGCGTGCGTGACCGCGCAGCGCACCTCGTTTCGTGCTTCTGTGCAACGTTGCTCTTGCATCAATCTGTGGAGACGTCCCTGCTTTAGGAGTTTGCGTTTCTGCAATGCAGGGTCGCTCACCCGGTGTGATTTCTTCTGGCCGGTATCCCATCTTCTCCCCCGAGCAGGGCTGGTGCGCGTGTAGATTGCGCGGCTTACGAGAAAGTACAAAAGGCGGTATCCCGAGGAAATTGGAGGGTCCCTTACCCCTTTGCGCTCGCCACTCGGTCTGCTTCTGAGCATCGCACCCCTCAACTCTGTCGCAACGCCGCCTTCTACTGACCCAGCCTCTCTCCGAGCTCGCTGTCGCCCGCCATGACGACCCCGAACGCGCAGTCGCACTTGATCAACTATCCGTGCAGCGTTTGCTGCCAGGCAACTTCCCTCTGGTGCTCCCGCTGCCAGGCTTCGTGGTACTGCTCTGCGGAGCACATGTCCCAGGTCATTATGGCTGCTGTATAGGTCGTGCGAGCTCCGCCCTCCTAACATGCATGCCTCGTACAGGACTGGCCCAGACATCGACGCGAGTGCATCCCTATTAACGCGCCGGGCGGCAATGCGGTCATCCCGACACCGCCGCTCGCTCAGCCTCAGATCACCACTGTGTCCGCGATCTACTTCCACCCAGACGAAGGTATACTGTTGCTACACTCAAATAAACGCTCGAGCTCATCTCTGTTCTTCTGCTTCCAGACCGGCCGCGTATCATTCCGCTTCACTGTCAGCCACCCGCCACACCCACGCAGGGCGTCTGTCCGACTCCGCTCGTGGCAGAGTACTTCCCAGGAAACCACGTACAGAACGTCGTGTTGACGCAAGGTCTCAACGGCGAGCCACTCCGCTTCCCGTTGCATCTATGGTATTCTCCCGGCGCGCTGCAAGCCGGTGTCGCGATCAACCGTGCGATCTATCGCATCACATCTGGCGCGGCAGCAAGACCATGGTGCGGGCCTGTCATTGTACTCAAGTACAGTGGCTCGCGTCGGCAGGGGTACGCGGACGCAGGCAGTAACGACCTTCCGGCGCTCAGCGCGTACTTCCTCGCATACAAGTGATTCATTAGATGTGAAAACGGCGTCAGGTGCGCGCGCATCTCATATAGAAGATCACAACGACCCGACTGACCGCCTTCCCCAGAGCCCTTGCTGCCGCTGCACGACGCGTCGTATACCCACCCTCACTCAACCCTGACGCGCCTGACGCTTTTGATTATCTCTCATCTCGTTTCCCCCTATCTCGGCACACACTTCTGCAGGGAACAGAAGACATCATCGGACAGGTTCCAACCAACTCATACAACTCTCCACCCTCAATATTGTACTATTACCACGTTCTCCCTGTTTGGCATAGGCTTTGCGCACGGACTGTACTACACTGTATCGCCCGCTTGCTCTGAACCGTAACATGGCTGGTCGCTGCCTATAGCAGTTACCCTGCTTCCCCGCACCCCTGCCCGACTTTGATTCCAACCCCGCTTCTTCTGAGTTTCGACTGGGCTTTGCTCACGAACTCTCGAGCTATCGCCGACGCAGGCGCTCAGCTGAACACCACGCAACGTAGCGTCGTTTGTTGACGAGCGTGTATGATAGGGTAATGCCAAAGCAGATCGTCGGCGGGAGTACACGCACTCGCGACCCTGACAACACCCTGACCGGCATAATCCGCGCGCGGCGGCCTCTCCTCCGCACGCACGATCCTCACCCTACAACCGTCAGCGGTGTTGCGGAGTGGTGCCATGGTGCACGGAAGCAAACCCTGCACGAGAAAAAGAGAGAAAAATTCGACCCCGTACATGTCGTGCCACGCGCCCTGTAACGAGTGGCGCGCGTGCACGTGTACTGCATTCGCGGCCATAGCCGCAGTCCCGGCGACGTCAACATCGCTCCGACGGTGTGGCGACGCTTTGTTCTCCGCCTCTGACCCGCTTGCAATAGAAAGGCCGCCGACGCGCGCTTTCTTGCCTGGCCTGCTCTGCGTTTGCAGCTACAGCTCTACGGTCGTACCCCGTTATCTCTTACATCTGTACTTGCTGTAGGAGTTCTGGTTCCTACTGATCTGCGCCCGCACCACACGTTGACACAGGGTCGACGCCTGCACCCTGACATTCCCTGCACGCCGATCGCTCCCGCTATCCACCCGACTCTTCCGACGTCCGTCTTCTGTGATCGTGACCTCAAAGGCCTCCTGCCGCTCTCCGAACTTGTCATTGACGCAACACGAACCTGACCCTGCGAAGTTTTCATCTACCGTTCCTTTGACATTACTCAATGGCCATCGTATCATTCGCGAGCTTTCCGGTACCTCCGCCTGCAAGAGAGACGCCCGAGGATGATGGTGAAGATGCGTACATGGACCTTGATGATCCTACCTCTTCGGGCGCGAAACTGGCGGCGCCCGGTGAGGCAATTACCAGCGCTCAGGCCTTTATGCGGTTTGTTATCTTCTGCTGTTGGTTGCACATAAACTTGCAGTTACTTACCGTCCGAAACAGAGGGCACGGGACGTATATCGACAAAGAAGAGGTAGTAGCAACCGTTGCTGGCACTGTAGAGCGCGTTAACAAGCTCGTCACCGTCCGGCCGTTGCGAACAAGGTTGGTTTTTCTGACTTGTGGGTCCTTATAGGCACTCATGTATGCCTGTTGCAGATACAGCCCTGAAGTCGGCGACTTGGTTGTTGGGCGTATCACGGAGGTAGGTTTATCACAATGCTGTTTTCCATCTCCTGTATTCTCAAGCTGGGTTGAGTAGGTGCAACCGAAGCGTTGGAAAGTCGACGCGAATGGACGGCAAGATGCCGTTCTCATGCTTTCGAGTGTGAACTTGCCCGGTGGCGTACAACGGAGAAAGCTTGAAAGTGATGAGCTGCAAATGCGTACCTTCTTCGAGGAGGGTGACCTGCTCGTTGCCGAAGTGCAGGCCTTCTTCCAAGACGGAGCAATGAGTTTGCACACGCGTTCCCTCAAGTATGGCAAGGTTCGCATCTTTCATCGACCCTTGCTTCTGCCGCAGATGCCGATGAGATACAGTTGAGGAACGGAATGCTCGTGACGGTGCCGCCCATCTTGGTCCGGCGTCTCAAGAGCCACTTTGTGGCCCTGCCCAGCGGCGTGGACCTCGTTCTCGGCTTGAACGGTTACATCTGGATCTCGAAGCATGTGAAGGAATTCGAACAGGAAGGAGAGGAGGGCTTCGACGCGGAGGCCGTGTACTCAAACAAGAACGATGTTCGTTCCCTTTCTTCTCTCAGGCTCGCTGCAGACACGCTCAATACGCCCTGCTGTAGGATATTGACGATGCGACAAGGACGGCAATTGCACGGGTCGCAAACATCATACGCGTATTGTCGGCACATTCTTTGCCTTTGACAGATACGGTCGTCCTTGATGCATACGAATGGGCAGTCGAGCAAAACGTCGAGGTGAAGGACATTCTGCGAGACGATATGTCCGAGGCCCTCGTCACTGCCATTCCGTACCGATGAATGGTGTTTTTCCTGTATCCCTTCCAATGTTGTAATTTCTAGCACACATGTATCATGGATTCAAAACGGCGACCATGCACCAAGCATACTTGAGCTACAACTCATTATCGTCGTCAGCCCCAAAGAAACCCTCGTCTCCAGCATCGTCTGTCCATATACCTTCGCCGTGCACATAGTCTTCGTCTTCTTCCTCCTCCTCTTCAAGTTCCTCGTCTTCGGATTGCCCTTGCATCATATGTCCCATATCGGGTTCTGATGTGTCATCCTCGCCTTCATCCGCCGTAGCCTCACCATTGTCCCCAGTTTGCATCGTCTCATCCGGGTTCGGCAGGGCGCCTGTAGCGCTGGGTGGTGCCTGCTGCCCAGTCTGCGCCACCCCGCTTGCCATGCGACGTGCTTGAGCAGCACGCTCAGCTTCTTCGCGCTCGTGATCTGTCGGTAGTAGTGTTTCGAGGGCGAGATCCGACCAGCGGAGGGTTCCATTCACTCCACCGCCGCCGTACCCCATATCTTCAAAGAGCGCTCGCGAAGTCGGATCATACGGAACGCGTGGGCGTGCAGCGGGATGCTTGGTGGAAGTAGGGTTTCCGTAGGGATATGAGGGGTGCACTTGAGATGGTAGTACTGGGGAGTATCTCGGTTAGATAACGCCGACTGATAAGAGTATGAACCACACACTTTCGGAATCATCAGGATTCGGAGGGATCATATGCGCAGGAATATCCATCTCTACGATTGATGAGCATTGAGTCATATCTATACCTCAGACAGACTGTACCATCATCAGAAAGGTCTCCTCGCAGCTGCTCTGCCGTGCCAAGCGTGTCGATGATTTTAAGGTCATTCGATGTCATATGCAAGTAGCAGAATGTTAGATCCTGTCAAGGCGTTCCATGAACGCGCGCTTGGGAGGTACAAGCAATATTGCGGACAGTCATCTCAAGATTTCTGGCCCTCAGAAACAGGATACGGTGCGAAAGAAGGGTTCAGGATACCCTAAGGTGATGGTGGAGGACAAGAATGGGTGGCGCGGGCGGCGCGACGTGCCGCGACGCGTCGAACTGAACGCGTTTGAACGCGACCTCGTGATTTGCATTCTTGCCTCTGACCGCCATCTCCTTCCGCGCGTCGAGCGTGTTTCGGGCGTCCGAAAACTCTACTCGAGGGACCCGATATCGAGCGTACACTGTGAAACCTACCAGAAGACGCTAGCACCAGCTTGAGCGAGGAACTGGACCCGAAGTACCTCCAATCAGTACGCGCAAAACCGTAGAATGTCTTTGGTCTCCGTACATAGCTCCCTCGGTCTACTTGGCGTCTTTCCTCCACATCCATCACCGACTTGTCTCGAATGGACCTCCGAAGGCCAGCTCGTGCTCTTGGGCAAGAACGCGATCTATATCCTTGTACGTCGTTCCATGTTAGAACAGAGCTCTGCACTCACCTGTCACGGGCTCGCATCAGACGCCCGACTTGGGCCTCCAGCTCAACACATCTTCCGCGGTCAAAGCAATACCGAGCAAATTGAACACGATCTCAAAGCCACTGCCTTGGTTGAAAACGGTTCTAGAGCAAGATAAGCGCAATTTGTACTACCACTGGCCCTCGGACACACAGGGTACACTCGTCTCTATGAGCATGAAATCAGGATATGATGCTGATTATACGACAGAATGGGGTGCGGCTTCTTTTGGATCCTTAGACCTTTCACTTCGCGCCTTGACTGCGTCACCTAGTCTACTGGCCTCCGTCAAACCGTAAGCGTATCGTGATGCGGAAGGAAGCCAAGCTCATTCATCACTTCCAGCTATGTCATCGCCGTCATCACCTCCAACATGCAGCTCAGTCTCTGGGTGCCTCTGAAGGATCATCTTCGAGGGCAATGGACACTGGTCAGTTCGATGGTTACTGGCGACCTTATCCGTCTGAGCCGCGCTATCAAGTAGCTCAAGGAGTGCACGCTGATTCTGCGGGATCTCGCCCCCAAAACAGCCGAAACGAGGGTTCACCGGGCGCTTCACGCCCAGATCGCATGTACGTTCTTCAGTCACGCTTCACATGCAGAACTGAATGTTAGATAGGTTGTGCGTGGTCGACTCAGCCGCTCTTCTGCGACCCGGCGCCCGTATGCGACGCTTCTCTCCTCGCGCTAGGCACTCGAGCCGGCACTGTCATGTTTATGAGGTGTGACGCGTCTGCGTATGCTGCCTAGAGTTGGACTTATATCACGCAGATTGCAAGTCTCCGAGGGGACACCAGTGTCTCTTGAACATGTCGCAACAGTACAACTATCGGAACACTGGGTCACGTATATCGCTTGGACTGGTTGGTCCCAAGGTGGGCCCCAGCTAGGTGCGATGCGATTGTCCTCCCAGACTTTCATCTCTGCTGACCGCGTATCAGCGCGTGCCACGCTCGCATATGGAACGGCAGACGGTTCGATTATACTTCTCGAACTTAGCCAAACACTGCGTATGGAGGCAGCCACGCAACTGGGCGCTAACTGCCGGCTCGAGGTTCAGACGCAGGTTTTGGGTCCGATCTATGCAGCAGACAAGAAGACCACAACTGGCTTGCAGTGGGTAACTCTCCCTGCACGTGGGGTACGTCAAGGCTTGACGCATTGTTCCCAATGCTGACATTAATGACAGGTAGTTCTGGTCTTCTTCAAACCCGGACTCGTACACATCTGGGCCCCTCCCCACTCTGAAGAGCTTTGGTCCGGCTCCCGCGTCTTTCGCCTGCAAACCCAGAAGACGTCCGCTTCGTCCTCATTCTTACATCCGGTGTCTGGTATCAGCTATGTCGCGAAGTACGACATGCTCGTATTCTCTCTACAAGATGGATCATTCCACGCCGTCTACCAAATGACCACAGACCCAACGCTCACACCTCCTGAACCAACGCTCCCGACTTCGTCCGCAATGTCCACCCTGTCAAGAACCATCTTCTCGCGCTGCGAGGAGAAGCCCGTCAAAAAGACTGACTTGAACGTCACCGATGGCATGACTGCGCTCAACGACTCAAACACCTTTATCTGGACATGCGAATCTCTATGCCCCACCGACTTCAGCTACAAAGCCGATGCTCAGCGCACCACCAACATCATCACTGCTGACTTATGGAGCGAGAACGACCCCGAGCTTCTCATGCACCAGATTCAACAGGTGCTCGCCTTACCTCCGTCCAGTAAGAAGCCGCTTGTCCAAGCCAGTGCCGTGGAGACTGACCCTCCATAGCTGCGGGCAGGGCACCACTAGACCTTCTGCGTCCCATCATCTTCGGTCTACAGAACGACGAACATCTCACTGCGCTCTTCTCACGACTGCTCGAACTCCTCAACGCGCCAATACCGATACTCTTACCCGAGACTTACCCAGAGTCTCGCGAGGTCACGACAGAGCTCAGAGGAGAAGTGCGCGACAATATAGGGAAGCATCTACTTGGTTCACAACGGATGACAGCAATACGTTTACGACTGTCTCTGGCCGACTACCTTTGGGTATGGCGTCTTTGATGCATTCTACACCTATTGTACTGATCGCGGGGCTCTCCCAGAGACGTGCTTCCGACGACGACGTGCGGAACCAGTGCTCAGATGTAGCCTCGGTGCTCTTGCGCTCTGTCTCGCACGGCATCCAGCAAGTTCTAGTCGACCATCTTTCCGCCGTCTTGGGCATTACCACCAGTGAGCTTGTGCGATCTTGACTTTACAAGTACTCATTCCTGTCACAGAGGAAGACCTACCCTTCGTCTATCGCATCGTCATCCAATGCTTTCTACCAGGAGCACCGCCCTCCTTGCACGAATCCGCGCAGGTCCTGGCCAATCGGGCTACCGCACGCGGGCAGGAGTTCTCATCGGGGGAAGGCACCAACGATCTTGAGGAAAGTTGCCCGGCTTGTGGGCTGGCGGTGCCGTATAACGACGTCTCAAGCGCAACGTGTCCCAATGGACACAGGTGGAGTACGCTTCCTGTCACTCGTCTATCTCCCTCACTCATGAAGCACGATCACAGTGCGATGCTCCATTACGTCTTTCATCCTCTCCACGCCCATGGTGCGAACGTGTATCGGATGCACACGCAAGGCGTTCCTGCCGCCGATCCGCAAGCGGACGAGGAAGACCGGAGACAATGAGCAGATGGAAGTAGACGAGGCGCCTGGCGGTGCTGAACCTGACGTCTCGCATCTGCCGCCCGCAGCTCGGTCGTGGATCGTACAAGAGCTGTTGCAGGCGGCTACTAGGTGTCTATTCTGTGGCAATAGCTTCGTCAGTTTGCTGTGACATCGAGTATGGTGTTTTCCTCTTCCTTTCTTTTGTTTGTACATCGTTCGAGACATGAGAGTTTTGAAATGCAGTGAATAGCATGACTACGGCATACGACACAAGCAGAGCGACACGACGCGAGACAGACGAACGAACGACAAACATATGAGTGAGCAGCAAGCGGAGCCGATCCACAGCCTGGTCGCAGATTTACATGACTGATAGCGTATAAAGATCAACTGTAAGATCCCTGTCAGCGTCTATCAGAGGTCAGATATAGAAAAGTCACATACCAGTCTCGAGACATATCCAACGATTATGTAGACAATGTTCACAGCTCCTCATGTACCGGCGCTGCGGCCTCCTCGGTAGCAGCCTCAGCAACAACAGCCTCCTCCGCCTCCGCTGCCCTCGCGAATGCCTGCTCAACCTCCTCCTTTCCGCGCCCAACAACGGGCACATCCGGTGCGACGATCGCCTCGGGGTGCGGCTCGTCCGTCGGGATCGGCAGAATGCTGACCATCTCCGGCTCCTGCAACAACTTCTCCTCGTCATTGCTTAGGTTCAGCTCTTCGCTCGCGGCCTCCTTGACCTCCTCTTCATCTTTGTCCTCCTTGAACGCCCTCGCGCCGCTCCTCCTCAATTGCCTCAACCGCGTCTCGAAGCCAGTAACGATGTCCTTGACTTCGGCCTCCAGGTCAATGAGCGCAGTCTCCACGGGGTTCACGGGTGGGTTATCGTGAGAGCCGTTCTGGACCGAGAGGGAATCCTCGAGGAAGCGCTCGTAGCGGCGGATGAGGTCATGGTACCGCTGCCAGTCGTTGTATGTCACGTCCTCGAGCCATACGTAGTCGAGCCCGACATCGGCCTGAGCCGACTCGGCCATATCCTTGATCTCGTCTGCGTGTTCGCGAACCTACGTGTGATCGCGTCAAGATGGTAGTTCAGTGAGAGACGGTAGACATCCGTACCTCGCGCTCCTCACGAGCATTGTACGCGTCCCACCATCCATTGACGGCCCCCTCCGTCTCCGCCAACCTCTGGTTGAACTTATCATCAATCTTATTCAACACCTTGCTCCACGCGACATCCTTCTCCTCGCCCTTCTTCCCCTCCTCCTTCTTCAAGTTCTTCAAGAACGCCTCGGCGCCAGCCAAGAACTTCTCAGCCTCCGCGACGAGCCCGTCAACGGCGCCCTTGATCCCGTCGTCGCTCTTGAACTCTACAACGGCGGTTTTGCGCGCTGCGACGAGGCCCTTGCGGACGGCCTCTTGCTTCACCACAAGGAGCGCATCGAGTTTCTCTTCCCAGACGGTGTGGCGGGCTTGGATGGCAGCGCGCTTCGCGGCGATGTGTGCTTTGCGCTGGGCCTCGTGCTCCGCGATCTGCTCAGGGGTGAGCGTCTCTTCTGGGGGGGCCTGAGCTTCCTCGACGGCGGATGCCGCTGCCTCATCTTCCTCGATGCCGAGCTCGGCGTAGAACGCGTCGAGATCGAGGTCTTCAGCGGGCTTGGTGATGCGGGTAGCTTGGGCTGCGATGGACGATGCGGACTCGGATGCGGCAGCAGCCGCGGCCAGGACTGACTCAGTCAAAGCTGCTGCCGATGCTGTAGCGATGGACGCCGCGGAGGTGGCGCTTTCGGATGCGATGGTGGCCAGAGGCGCTGCAGCGGATGACGCTGACTTGGTCGCAGAAGCGACCTTCTGGATGACGGGCTCGGCGACTTCCTCGACCTTCTCAACGACAGGCTTCGCAGCCTCGACGACGGGTTCGACGATGTCTTCTACTACCTCGACAACGGGGGCGACAACTTCGACAACCTCAGGCGTAGGCGTAGGTGTGGACTTGACGGCAGATGCAAGGCTGGTGGCCGACTCGGTCGCAGCTGCAGCGGTCTCTGCGACGACAGATGACAGCGTTGAAGCCGCCTCCGTCGCAGCCTGAACAGCGCTAGAAAGGATCGGCTGCCCAATCTCCTCAACCTCGATGATGGCGGGCGCAGGTGACGACGACGTGATGATGCTCGATGATGAGGGCGTGGCATCGACGACAGGCTTGACCTCCGGAACCGGTTCAGCCACAATCTCCTCCGCCTCCTTCATGATCGCCGGCGAGGCCTCGGCAGGTGGCGCAGGCTTCGCGACCGAATCCGTGGTGGAACCAGCCGGGACAGGCGCTCCCTGGGAAAGCTCGACGACCTTATTCCAAATCTGGACGACGTGCGGGTCGACGTAGCGCCGCCTCTGTACCCTCAACAGAGCAAGAATGTCCAAGCATAGCTGCTTGAACTTGATCCATGCAGGGCCTGCATATGGGCGTGCAGCGAGGTAGCCTTCGTAGCTCTTCTGCGCTGCGAGGTGCGCGTAGGGTGTTGCTGCGACCTGAGCTTTGTGTAACGCCGCACCGGCTTGACGTGCGTAAGGGTCGACGTGGGAAATGTAGATCTTCTGCGCCTGATCATACTTCTCCGAGGCGATCGAGTAGTACGGTGCGACGGCTGATTGAGCCTTGGTGAAATGTGGTGCTACATGTTGCTCGTATTGCGGGATGACGTGGGCGTTCCATTGGGGGACTACGTGTGCGTCCCAAGCGGGAACGACTCGGTCGTTCCAGACGGGTACAACGTGTGCGTTGAAAGCGGGAACCACTTGCGTGTGGAAGGCATTGTCGGCTCGTTGCGCTAGTACTAAGGCCTTGTCGGCGTAGGGCTTTGCCTGTTCGACATATGGCGCCACAGAAGGGTTCTCTATTACCCTATGGAAGGCCGGGATAACGTAGGCTTCGAGTACGAGCCTGCGGTACGCGTCTAGACCACGGCAGAGCGGCCTCTCTAGCTTCTCATCCTTGGGACAGACAGAGAGGGAGTATATTGTGAAGAACAGGAGTAGCCATTTCGTGAGGACGTCCAACAAGGACTTTGATTTCTTCTTCTACCTTATGTCAGTTTTGCGCGCATACGTGATGGCCGATGTTACTCGCCTTCCCCTTCCCCTTCTTCGCTTTAGGCTTTTCTCTCCTGAACTTCTTCGGTGCGGTGTCGTCCTGCATAAAGGGGTTAGCGCCCAGTTCGTACCAGTCGCGGGGTATCGACTCCATGGAGATCGACCGGGCCGGGAGATGAATGTAGTACTATATGGCAACACATATGCAATGCGATCTCGTGGCAAGCAAGCCGAACAGGCGCGCACCATTCGACGAGTACGCGTCGCGGTAGTGACTCTGTCCGACGTATGCCGTCTGCTCATCATCGTGCGCGTCGACATCTCCGATAGATTGCTCGACTGGGGAAATGATCGCGTGCAGGGCTTTATATGTAAGGAGATGGAAGGGAACGAGGCAAGCACGCTGCCCGGTTTGTTACGCGGAATATTCGACGCGTTCCTGCTCGTCGCCGCCACAAGGCCTTCGACATCAGAAATTATTATAAACTTTACTCACAACGTCCCCGTTTGTGGCCTCGGACTCCTTCAGCTTGCTCGCGTTCTGCGCTCGGGCAGACGCCGTGCGCGGGACGGCCTGTGTCGAAGGCTGCCGCGAAGGTGGCGCGGCCGGTGTTCGTCGCGTGACGACCATAGTCGGTGGTGGTGGTTGCAGAGAGGTTCGTAAAGCGGCACTGCCGCGGTCGTTGCGGGTGACGTGGAAGTCCGGAAGTGGTGGTTGGGGTTCAACAAGCGAGCAAGTGCTCTCGTTCGTTCGCAGAAGCCAGAGGTTGCTATCAACGTGGAACGAGCGTCATGATGAGGCGCTCATAACCTTAACCCCCTGACTACCAACAAAGGCTTAGTCAAACCTTGGCTTGTTCTGCGCGCTCATGAAGCTCCCTGTAGCCATTGCTGCATCCTACTGTCGAATAATACACAGTCTGCTAGCAACTCGCTATACGTGTTACATCCGCTGAAGTGGCGCGCCGTGCCAGCGAGGCTCGTTGCCTTGCAACGCTTCCCATACACTCGCCGAAGTCCCCACACACCACACAGACTCTTGTTTTGAAGACAGTCGAAGAATCAACAACCCTAAGAAGATACATTGCTCGTGACAATCGTGATATGAGACATTGTTCCAAAGCCAGTTATACCCAGTATATATTCCTATCCGCGTGTGTTTCGCTTCACTCGTCGTCCAACATCATCACCCTTCTATCCAACAATGCTCTGCAACTTGCCAAAGTCCAGCGTGCCTAGACCCGTCACGGGCTGAACATAGCAATCAGCCAATGCTCCTCTTGAACAATAAGTTCGGGAACTCACGTCCCAGCCGGCACGAGCTGTGAATCCTGCGGTACCACATCCAGGATTCGAGCCACTCGTGATATCATTGAGGCCAGCTACGCCGGTAGAGTACAGAAGTGGGTTCAAGAAGCCGAGCGTAGGCTTGTTCTGCGATAGCAGGAAGTCATTGAGGAGCGATACGATGCCAGCAACGGTCTGTATCCATTCCTCAGCGCACAGCGTCAAACGGACGCAGAAGCTGTCAATCATACCGGGGAGGCGCAGCTCGTGCCCGCAACGTTCACGACCTGGCCACCGAGAACGACTTGGAAGTTCTCTGCCTGGGCGGCTACGTCGGGGAAGCCACGTCCCGTTGCGTTGAATAGGCCGGCGAAGGTGTTCCCATTTGCGGCGAGGAACGCGGAGACTGCCGCGCTTTGGTAGCTAGGCTGAGCGAAGAAGTTGGAAAAGCCGCCACTCGAGAGACCCGCGGCCACTTCGGGGTTAACCCTGGTGGTTCCTCCGACCGAAGTGACGAACTGAATCCAGGATTAGAGTACTGCCCGAATAGGATCAAGGCTATAGCTTACTGGGCAGGTCGCCGGGAAGATGGGCTGGAACCTGACCGTGTTCGTGCCATCGTTGGTCCTGCAGTCGGCTGAGGTGTGGGCATTCTGTCAGCTTAGGAGAGGAGTACGAGGCTGAAGAACGTACATCCACCGACACCAAAGTCGCCGCTGGAGAACATGACACTGGTGCCCATGGTCCCGAGCGTCGCGAACATGTTGCAAACCTCAGTCGCGAAGTCAAACGGAACGGTTTGCCTGGAGATCAAGGCATGAGCACCTTATCGAGTGACACAGGGGCATACGCACTCGTCGTCACCGTAACTTGTCGTCAATGTCTGAGGGAGCGGGTTCTGAGTGATGAAAGCCTGAAGGAAGTCGACTGGAGTGTCGGATGAGGGATGGAAGCATACGTCAAGATACAGAGAAGATTACTCACGATACGGCTCGTTCGAGTTCGTAGGTGTATTGTCGTCCGGAATGAACGGGGGCGAACCTCCAGTAGAGTAATAGATCTGAGGCGTGGGGAATGACATGGCAGTGGTGTATTGAATATCGAGGTCGGCCTCGACACCCGGCTCGTTCTGATTGTTCTGTCCTCCATTGATTTCCACGAGCTTGAAGGTCGCATTCGATGCACCAGTCAGGAAGCGGTTGGCAAAGGACGTAAGATCAGCCTGGATGGCAAATTCATCAAGATATCTACATCATGGTTACTATCAGAGGTTGTACAAGAGCTAAGTTTGGCACTACGCTTACCCTGCGACACCAAGAATGTTCCTATCCGTAGCGAGGGGTGTGTACCCGGTGGTGTTGTACAACGCTTTCAGACAAGCCGGAGTGATCGCACGCGCGCAAGTCGCTGGAACGGTAGCGTCAGAAGTAGGTACCGCGTTGCGAACATCGTCGTCATTGTCAAGTACGACCGCGTTCGGCGAAATGTGCGAAGTAGCGCGGAAAGGTTCGGGGTTGCCGAAGAACGTCGTAGGCGCAACGACGCGAACATGTTCATGAAGACGTGATGGGAGTGAGTAGGATAGGGTGCGCAGGATCGTAGCGTTCGTCTCTTGGTGCGTGTACAGTTCATAAGATGCATCGAGAAGTGTGTTGGCGGTGGAAACCGGCACGGCCTCGAGCAAGAGCCAGTCGCCAGTGAAGACGGGCCGAACCGTGTCCTCGCTGATGCCATGTGCCGACAACCATTCACCGACGATTGAGTGTGTATCGCGATGAGGTGCGACTAGCTTGGAGGCTTCATCGAAGGAAAGATGGGCGCCGTAGCTGGAGAGAGAGGCTCTTGAGTGATCACGCAACATGAAGTGCATGTATATACGTACCGCTCATGACTGGGGTCGCTAACTGCAGTCAGCGTCGAGACGAGAGCATCGGGGTCCGCAGACTTGAGCTTGATGCGGAGGTCAATAGTAGCACCAGCCGGTGCTGCACCAACGGAGGCCCACTTGGCAGGTGCACCTTCTGTCCAGGCATGCTTGACCTCCATATCACCCCATCTCCGTGACAGGCGTGATGGAGACGCTGCTGCAATGGTTGCAACTGTCAAGAGAAGAGAGAAACGGAGCATCGTCGCGACAAGAGAACGAGGCTTTGCCGAATCACCATACACTTCGTCCTCACCGCTTATATACCGGAAGGCCAAGCACGGGTGCTGTGAAGACCTATTGTAATCCCGAAATACCTTGTTGGGAAGTAAGTTGCTGGAACTGGTACACACGCGCTCTCTGGCATGACGGATTGACACATGTGGGAGGCCTCGTGGATTTAAAGAGGGGAAGGAAGAGTAGGAAGTCGGGCATTCACACTGAATGCGTTGGCCGAAAGGGAGTGTCAGATAACAAAAGAAATGTCCATGTGCGCTACGGGCGGCTCTAGCCCACGATCTCCTGCAGCAGGCCAAAGTTAGGCGTGCCCAAGCCAGTAACAGCTACGATCAGAGTAATCAGCTTGAGTACGCATGTCAGAGACGACAAACTTACGATCCCATCCGGTCGCAGTTGAGAACCCATCGGTTGAGCATCCTGGGTTCGAGCCACTCGCTAAGATTGGAAAATCAGTATTGAATCCTCCGGGCTAAGCTTGGATGAAACTGACTGATGTCGTTGAAGCCTGGAACACCAGTCGTGTATCTGTTTGTCACAATGAGCTTGTATGCTCACATTGCCGCATGGACGGACTTACAGCATGGGATTCAAGAACCCAAGGCTAGATTTGCCCTGCGAAAGCCGGTAGTCGTTCAAGAGACTTACAACACCGGCGAATGCCTGTGAGAGTGTATGTTAGCCATTGAATAGCGTACTAGTACCATGTGTGCCATGCTTACAGGAGATGAAGCGCTCGTGCCGGAGACACCACCGGTCTGGCCACCAATTACGACCTGAAGTGCGATGAGACCGTGTTCATTACAAGTACACACTATGCTCACCTGGAAGTTGACGCCCTGAGCGGCGACGTCCGGGTAGCCACGACCGGTCTTATTGTATAGACCGGCGTATTCGGAACCCAAACCATCGACGTATGAAGATACCACGTCGGCCTGATAGCCAGGAGTGGCGAAGTAGTTACTGAACCCGCCTCCGGAGAAGTCCACGGCCTGTTCGCGTCATGTCAGAGGCCGGAGCGATGTAGAATGTACTGTGCACACCTTCTCGGGATTGATACCTGGTTCATGTGGCTTAGCTGCGCTGACAATAGCTTCATTCGGGGACGAACACACCTTCTGTTCCGCCAACCGCTGTCACATAAGGGCAGCTCGCCGGGAAAGCTGGAATGAACATCTCCGTCTCAGAGCCGTCGTTGCTAACGCAATCGCCACCAACGCCCGAGTCACCAGAACTGGAACGTCATGCTTGTTTGAGTGTCCACGAACCCCATGTCGAAGTGTCAGAGCCCACCTGAACAAGACACTGGTGCCCATTGAGCCGAGCTGAGCAAAGAGGTTGCACACCTCAACGGCATAATCCTCCGGCACTGTTTGCCTAGGCGCCGTCAGTCTCGTGACATCGATTAGCGCTTCACGTCAACTCACTCTTCGTCTCCATAGGACGTCGTTAGAGTTTGGGGGATTGTGTCGGCGGATAGGAGGTAGTCAAGGAAGTCAAGGTAGGGCTCGTTCGTGTTCGTCGGTGTTCCCTCCGAAGCGTTGAAAGGCGGCGATCCCCCAGTGCTGTAGTAGATTTGCGGGGTGGGGTATGACACTGCCGTGGTATATTGGATGTCCAAGTTGGCCTAGTATATTTGAATGAGGGGATGTAATACATGTAGCCTTTCGACGTACCTCGACACCAGGATCGCTCTGGTCGTTTCCGCCGCCATTGATCTGCACCACCGTGAATGTGGCATCGGACGCATTAGTCAGGAACTTCTGTGCGAAGGTCGTGAGGTCGGCGAAGTTGGCATACTCGTCCAAGTAACTGTATCAACACATAAGATTTCGCATGGATTCGATGATGAGATATAGCCTACCCAGCAACGCCGAGGACGTTGACGTCCGTTGCTTGAGGGGTATAGCCGGTGGTGTTGTACAAAGCTTGGAGACACGCCGGGGTGATGCTCGAAGCACATGAAGAGGGGACGGCACCCGTGGCGAGAACCTCGGCGCGAAAGGTCGAGTCCTCCTTCAGAACCGGTGCGGATGGCTCCAAGTGGTACGTTGTCTTCATGGGACGCATACCGCCAAAGAAGGTGGTGGGAGAGACAAGCGCGATGTGTTCATGAAGGTCCGCGGGGAGGGAGTACGACGTCGTACGAATGATCGAGTCCCCCGTCTCCATATTCTCGTAGATCTCGTAGGAAGCGCCGAGCAGGGTGTTGGCCGTAGAGATGGGGACAGACTCGAGCATGAGCCAGTCACCGTGAAGGGCCGGGCGGACGGTGTCGGCTGGGATGGCATGGTGTGCGAGCCACTCGGAGACAATCGCATGGGTATCGGGATGAGGTGCAACAAGCGATGCAACCTCGTCTTTGTTGAGATGAGCGCCGTAGCTGTGTCTCGAATTAGAGATGGTAGCCACATGCGTATAAGAAGACGTACCTCGTGCTCTTGGGATCACTGACTTCGTAGAGCGCCTTGATGATCGCGTCACTGTCGTGTGACTTGAGCTTGATGCGCAAGTCAATGGTAGTCCCGTCCTCCGGTAGTCCGCGCGAGGACCACTTCGCGGGCGCGCGCTTCCAAGCATGTTTGACCTGCATGTCGACCCAGCGGGCAGTCGGCGCAGGCGTTGCCGCGGTCAGCGAAGCCGCCATCGCGAGCAGAACGAACGAAAGGCCAATCATGATGTCCACGGGAGAGCACGCTCGGAGGGTCAGAAGTCGCCTGAACAAAGCGTTTCACGCTCGAGGACTCGGTATATATACCCCGCAGCGTTCGCGATGCTTCTTCAGCAGTTACGCGCGTATCGCGCACCGGACAGCATATGGACGACATGATCGTCCGGCGGCGGCACAACGTGATCTCATGGTCGGGCAAGAAGGTGTCTTTCCGCAGCTTCTTCTGGAATCGTCGTGCAGGCAAAGACGTCAATGGGCAGCCTTCGAGCGATAAGCTGGTTGAGAAGCCTGTTCAAAAGAGTTCAGCTTGCAATCTCCCGTCATAAGATAGTAGTTCATACTTAAGCTTGCTCGACAAGGGCGCCAACTAACATGTACCAAGATTGATAGCTGTCTGGGCGATAATTAAGCCCATTTGGCCGTCTTGGCACGCCATCCTCGGCGTTTACGCCGCGGGGTTGCAAGCAAGCGAAGTGCGGTACAGCCGCCGGGGAAGACCACAATAATGCGCGCCCGGAACACAGTCGATCTGATGCTGAAGCTTCTTCCTCAATACAGGTTGAGGCTACCATCTGAGATCTCTGCGACCATCTGTAGGCACACGAGCTTGCAGATAGGCAAGGAGAGCGGTACGGGATGCTACGTAGAGCATGACAGAGGAAGACCGACGACCTTCCGGCGAAGTCGGGCGACAAAGTGCGTTCATTTGGCGAGCCGACGTGGACGTTGCGATGTAAGTCTGTGGGCGTGCGCAGGTCCACTATTCCCGTCTATCCGCCTTCCCGCGCCCATCTGACCGGCAAACAGGCTGTCCGCCGCTAGATTGGATAGGCGCCCGGAACTTGCTCTTGACCGTTGTGGTCGTTCGCGGCTTGCGGAACAGACTGCTCTCACACTCGCTGCTCCTTTGCAATCGCCTTGTTTTGGCTAGCGTCTCGTCTCATGAACTTGAATACTGCCAAGGCGACAAGCTCGAGTAGTCCCACAACACTCAAACCCTTCTCTCTAGCTTACCCTCCACATCTAACTGCTCGTCAACGCCGAGGTATCTACGAGGCGCAGATTCGGGCCTTCGTAGAAGCGTCGGATGCTGTGGACCTCGAGGACGATGTTCTAGCCGACATTCTAGACGGATTTGAAGACTTTGATGTCGGTGAAGATGTTCCTGTGGACGACGATGGCGGGCCGGACCCGTTCTCTTGTTCCGGTGATGCTCGCTGCCCCGCGTCACTCAAGGCGCCACTCATGCTCTGTTGTAGCCTCTATGCAGCCTCGCTGGACACCTCTCGAGGTCAAACGCATGCTGAAGCTTCTCAAAGAAAAGGGTAAATGGACTTCCGTGCTGCATCTGAGTGCTCGGCCTAAGATCTATTCTGTCCAAGGAATGTCTGTATTCTTGAAGGACTACGTCGTCCACAAGAAAATACCTATACCGGAGCTACTCTCCGCATTCGATATCATGCTGGTATGTTCAATTCCTAAGTATCTGACTGCATATATCGACGATGCTTCCCAGTGCGAAGAGTTGCAAAAGAAGAAGCCGGCAACTCTGATGTACTTTCTGCAAGTCGCTTTGTCACGGGAGTAGGTTCCTTCCCAGGTCATGCTCACTACCTGTTGCTGAAGATTTTCAGACTTCAGATGCGGGATCGTCTTACGCAGTACAACACTGTCAACGACGCCGTCGAGTTGATCCGCAAGTCGCAGCGCATCCTCGTCTTGACCGGTGCTGGAATCAGTGTATCTTGCGGCATCCCGGACTTCCGCTCGAAGAATGGACTATATGCGCAACTCAAAGAAGCAGGACAGTACGACCTCGATGACCCACAAGAGATGTTCGATATACATTACTTCAAGCAAAACCCCGCTGGTTAGTCCCTTCTGTCATCTCATCAGTGAACAGATGAACTAATGTATCCAGTGTTTTAGTATGTTACTTCACGCGCCACTACGTATCATGCGCTGACCCTGTCATAGCTCGTTTGCCAAGCAGATATACCCCTCAAACTTTGTACCTTCACCATGTCATCGGTTCATCAAAGCCATAGAAGATCACGGCAAACTTCTACGCGTACGCCGCGACTTTTTGAGAGTGCCGACCAAGACTCACGCTTTCTGCAGAACTATACACAAAACATAGACACCCTTGAGACGTTGACAGGCGTGAGCAAGGTTATACAATGCCATGGAAGCTTCGCCACTGCATCTTGTCTGGCCTGTCGTGCACGCGTTCCCGGGTCTGCCATCGAAGGGTCCATCATGTCTGGAGAAGTCCCCATATGCTCCACCTGCGCGGCAGCAGAGACTTCCCGCAAACCTCCGCGCCCAAAACGAAAACGAAAGAGCGGTGGAAGCAAATGGGACGAGAGCGACGAGGAGGAAGAGGGGCCGATGTATCCGCCCTGGATCATGAAGGTTGGCAGCAGCACCGTCCATCCTTCCATCTTACGACGATGATTGACGCCCGTGCTGTAGCCTGACATCACGTTCTTCGGCGAGAAGTTGACGGATGAATTCGAGAACGCGCTTGTCGCCGATAGAGAGCAGGTCGACCTTATTATGGTCATCGGCACTTCTCTCAAGGTGTCACCCGTTGCGGATATTCTTAGTATGTCCTGTACCTCCATTACACCTTATCTCGGGCTGACAAGCTAAATATACAGCACACCTGCCACATTCCATTCCTCAGATCCTCATCAACAAGACTCCAGTGCGCCATATAAACCCAGATGTAAGCTGCATTCTCTCTCAGGATACGCATAGACGCATACTAAGCGGCCATGGCAGATCGTACTCCTTGGAAACGCAGACCCGATCATTCAACATCTTGCCTCGGAGCTCGGATGGGACCTCCCACCGCCAAAGTCTTCCGCTCTCAAGGCTCCCGCAGCTACCACCAGCCGTAAACGACAATCCCCACAAGAGCCAACCCGCGTCGAAAACAGCCACATCTGGCTCTACGAGGGCGCCGAAGGCGGGAAATGGCTCGAAGACGTCCGCGCGGCCTTCCAGGAAGAGGAAGAAGGGAGCGACGAAAGCTCAGACGAGGACATGCGGGAACTCTCGCCTCCGCCTCCACCGCCGCTTTCGAAGACGCCGTCCGCGCGCTCCGTCAGCTCTTCGGTGTCACGCTCTGCCAGTGCGCCGAAGGCTCGGTCCGCTGCATCTTCGAAGGCGTCGACTGTCAGTGCTGCGAACTCGCGGTCTGCTACGCCTCTAAAGGCTGCTTCTGCCTCTGCAACGCCCTCGCGTGGTACGAATGCTCGGGATACCAAGAAGGCCCGCGTCCGTTAATGTGGTCGACGAACTCTCTTGATATACTGTAACAGAACTCTCACTGTAGAAGTTTGCATATAGTACCCTATCTTATTGAATAACGCTGCACGCATCATCGTAACTGCTGAGCGCGCCCGTACGGAAGAGATGTAACACGTCACCCGAACCCTCTCGGGCCCGGGCATGCCTCGGCTATCAAATGCCGGCCCTCACCGTGAGTTAGTGAGTGGAAGGAAAGTTTGTGAGGGCTTCCCAAAGAGCGTACGAGCAGCGTGCATGAGCTTTAGGGCCGTAGACCGTAGAATAGAAGTTCAGTCACGAGCGTGAGACCAGTTTGATGGCTTGGTCTGGGAGCAGCGCGTGCAGGCGCGCACTGGTTTGCGATCGATATGTCCGTTCTTCCCCATTACAATCAGCTTTGCATCGTCAGATGTGCATCCGCTTGTGAATAAGACCAGTTGACTGTGACTGCTCTTCACGGTATCATGCGTGCATCATATGCCCGATTGGCGGGCGCAGGGAGAGTACTTTCGAAGCGTTTCAGCCTGGGCCGGGCGAGTCAACGAGTTGAGGACCAGTCCGAATGCTCCGCCAAGCCTGTCGCTCCGACCTATGTCTGTGCTTTCAGACTAATTCCTGCCTTTGCGGTTATTTTTGCAGGATCACCTGTATTTTGCGTACGCCTGCCTACCCCCACCAACACCATGCCAATCTTTCGTAGTAGGGCATATCGACGAGGCCTTCCACACACCCTCCGCATATCATTAGGTATCATCCTGGTCAAGTCTTACTATGGATCCAAGACGCAGTCCAGTATCCAGCCTTTCCTATCGTTATGGCCCACCATGTCTTGGACTACACGGCGCCTCAAGTCTATATAACCCCCACTCCTCGCAGCTCCAACACCTCAGAATCTTTGCTTCCTCTCTTACTTTCACTCCTCTACTCAGTCGCTGGCCGCTCTACTTCTCTTCTACACTCTATCACACACTATCATCATGATCTTCACAATCCCCCGCACCACCGCTCTCTCCCTCTCCCTCCTCTCCCTCTACACGTCCACCGCCTCCGCCCTCGGCCTCCACACAGCCGAATACCACGCGCTCTCCGCGCGCACCGTCTGGGCGCCCCCCATCACCGCCCCCGACGCGCAGACGGTGTGGCGCGTCGGCGCGCAGGAGACCGTCCGGTGGGACACGTCCGACGCGCCGGCGGATCCGACGTCGACCAGTGCCACGATCTATCTGGGGTATATGAACTATGATGGGGAGGGCGGGGAGAACCTTGATACTGGTGCGTGACTTCTACTGTTTGTGGTGAATGTAAGAGGGAGAGGCTGATTGGTATGGTATGGGTGTGTAGAGCATCCGCTGGCTACGGATGTCGATCTTACGAAGGGCGAGTATACTATTACCGTTCCGACTGTTCCTCATAGGGACACCTACATCGTCGCCCGTACGTACATCCCCTTCATCGTCGTTCGCGCGTACAAGACTGACGATGCGCATCGGCTTCGATCTTGCAGTGGTTGGCGACAGCGGCAATATCTCGCCTGAGTTCACCATCGCCTGAACCGCCTAGTCCGTTCTCGGGGTCTCACTGGATGACATCGGACATCCTGCTTCCTATTTATTCATCGCTCGCGCTCGGACGCTGTCACCACCATCATGTAACCTTATTTATCCCCCCTTCTCGCGCTCGGACACTCGCTCGCCTCGGACATCGGACAGACATTTGTACGCCCAGCCTCGCATCCACTCCTATCATGTATCCCCAACTCCAATCATGTACCACCCCTTCTCGTATGTTCTCCACGCCATGGACGTTATGTATTCATTGCCCTTCGCATCATCGAGCTAAGCGCGCAGACGCAGACGGAAAGCGTTCTTCGACGCGCGCGCCTTGGGGTCCAAGTACGCGTCGTAGAACCCGACGACGAACTCTTCGGCTTTGAAGCCGAAGCGGTTGTACAACAGCTGCGGGTTGCCAATGTGAGCTGGATGCTATGTATAGAGGGGCAGAGAGGAGGGCGTACCATTGCGGGATTGTTCGCGGAGACGTGGAGCGTGAAGTCTTTGTTCGGGTTGCGGGAGATGAGGAGGTAGAGCATCGTCCTATCTCGTATATCAGCTCCCCAGCACCATGAATCACAAGGAGAATATACGACTGACGTAGCTATCTGAGCGTTCTCCCATCCTGAGCGCACAGCCAAGTAGGTTATGTACGTCTCCTGAGGCGAGCTGAGGAGCGCGACGCCCACGACGAGACGGTTGTATACCGCGACGATCGTCGCGCGCTCGGGTTCGTAGTGTAGCGAGTCAGATACTGGATTGCGCGCGATGAGGTGTGGAGGTGAGATGAGGGGGAGTAGGACGCACCGTTTACGCCGTCCCAGAATGTCCGTCTGAGGATGTCGTGGATCTGGGGGAGATGTTCGTGTGCGAGCGTAACGTATGTTATCGGCGCTGTAGTCTCAACCGGCAACTCGTCCTCCTCTTCAGGACTGCTCATCACGCATAAGCAGCCTATCCCAGCCGGACAGAAAGAGCACGCACCACTTCAACCTCCGATGCATCCTGATATCCTCCATAAGCTCCATCCACGGTGCCTTCGCCTCCCAATCGACATGTACAGCCGGTCGCGTCGGAAAGGCGCCTATTCCATTGAGGCGGGAGAGGAAGGAGTGCTCGTAGGGCGTTGTGCGGATTGCGTGGAGGGCGTCGAGGACTTGGGGCGGTGGAGGCGGGGAGCGAGGTCGGGCGGGTAGAGGAGTGAGGGTTGGTGGGACGGCGGAAGTGAGGTTGGGCGTGGGGAGGTTGTGTTTTGCGCGGTGCTGGGTGATCTGTGAGAGACTGGTTCTCTCGCACGAGAGAGTATACGAAC
>UWZB01000434.1:150459-199030 GCA_900536885.1 Peniophora sp. CBMAI 1063
TGGTGCAGCTTCAGTTTGCGCAACAAGAGGACGTTCGAGCCGCTTTGCTCTAGTACCGCTATGGCGCGTGTGACGTCCGAAGTCGACGCCAGTTCCACAGCGTGACCCTTGAGAAGACGTTTAGTGAGCCACGAATATCAGAAGAAAGTGTATGAAGGACGCGTACCATTCCGTCCGTTGGTAAGCGACCGATGTAGCGCGTCCTAGCCTCGCCGTACTCCGCAATAACGTCTTGTATAGCTAGGTCGAAGTCTACATCGGGCGCCTCTTTATCCGCGTGAGCTCGCGCCAGTGCATCCTGAAGAGGATCCAAGAGCGAGGGCGCAACATCCGACACGGTTGTGCTGGCGCGACGTAAAGGTGCAGCCTTTCCAGTCGCAGTCTTGCGACGCTTGTTGCGTACGGACTGTCGCTACGAAGTGAATGAGCCAATGCATCAAATCAACTTAACGAGTCTACGCACTGTCGGCCTGCCGTATTCAAAGTCTTCACCGTCGGAGAATGAAGCATCGCTCATGGTGACGATGTCGAGCAGATATGTCTTTCATCACGGGAGCATACGAGACGCACTACTCGCGTAGCGAGGCTGAGGTCAAGCAAGAGACCGACGGTGGCTGCAAAAGCTAGCCGCGGCGTCGAGTTTGACGCGCATTCCGGGACTCGGTCCGGGCTGAGCCGGGCTGCCGAACACCGCGACGTGCCACACCCGGCGGATCGTACCGTACGAGTACTGATCCCTCGCTCTTCCAGCCCGCGATGCTACCATCGGTAAAGCAGCTAGCCTTCACTTGCAGGGCTACCCGGGAGCAAGCCCGACCCGAGAATTGAGCCCCGGTATCTCACGTGCCCGCGTCGCCCACCACGCCGTGCCCATGCCCTCCGGCCGTCTCACCATCGAACCACCATCTCCCTCCTCACCCACCTCCCAATGAACGTCCCAGGCCCCAGCTCTCACTCGCACTCGCATCGCCGTGGGACGTCGACCCGCGCACGCGAGAACCAGAACGCGCTCCCTCGCACGTTCCTCCGCGCCCGCGGCGGCCTGGGCGATCCTCCCACGACTACCTCGGCTGAGGACGACGTCTTTCCACGGCGCGAGCGGAAGAAGCGCTCGCGTGGGGTTTGGAGTGGTACGCCTACGCCTGGTCAGGCCGGGCCGAGCGGGCACGCGAATATCAATGCGAATACGGATATCGATATTGGGAAACCGCTGCCGCGTCCGCCGTCGAAGCTTAGGCAGGCTACGCGCGCAGAGTCGAGCTCGCAGGCACCGTTCTTGAATGTACGGCCTGCCAAGGCTACGAGCAAAGGACATAAACAGCGCGCCGCGGCGTTGCCGGCTGTGACCTTCGTGGCGGAGACGGACGAGGAGGGATATGATTCCCAGAGCACGCTTGGGAGAGGAAGTGCGGCGAGTAGCGAGTTGTCGAAGTTGCAGGCGCAGATATTGGAGTTGAAGAAGGTGTGTATTGGATATCATCGCCATTCTATGTCCTTTCATGGGCGAGATGCGCGTGCACGCCTCGTGATATGCGCTTCAACTGGCCTTGTCCTATGTTCTCGGTCTGATGTATCAGGTTACTGACATCCTTTCTACAGCAACTCAAGGATAAGGAGAAGCAGGCAGATGATCACTTGAAGGTGCGTTTTCTAGATCTATAGCCTCAGAACGCGTCTGACCTTGCTGTAGCACGCGACCAAGTACAAGCGCGAAGTTCAGAACTTGCATAAGGTCAGCGACTGCTTTCATCCAGTAGTATCCGTCGGCTAACACTGTAAACAGTCCTCAAAGGAACAACGCGCCGAACTGGACAAGCTACGCGATCAACACCAGCGCAACAGCCAGGTCAGCTCCAAACTCTCCACTGCATATATGATACTAATACTCTCGATCCCAGATCGTCTCCGACGTCGAACAATCCCTCCAATGCCAAATCTGCATCGACACCCTCTCCCGCCCCTACGCCCTCTCCCCCTGCGGGCACGTCCTCTGCCTCGCCTGCCTCCAAGACTGGTTCCGCCACGCCCCGCTCTCCGCCGCAGACATGGACACCTCCGACGACGAGATGCCCTCCCTCGTCCACCGCACCAAATCCTGTCCTGTGTGCCGCGCGAAGGTGAAGGAACGGCCGCTGCAGCTGTACATGCTCAAGGCGGTGATTGCGGCTGTGGATGGGGCAAGGGAGAAGAGGGAGAGTCCGCCGCTGGATCTGGGGGACGATCCGTGGGAGGGGATATTCCCCTCTCTCATCGGGGTGGAGGACGAGGATCTTGAAGATCTCGAAGACCTTACCACAAGCGAGGAGGAAGAGGAAGACGATGAGGAAGGGAGTAGTATGGACGACGAGGCATCAGACGAAGATGGGGGGTTATTGGACGTCTACGATAACTCCTCCGACGACGACTACGAGGGCGACTGGGTCCGCCCAACCTGGGCGCCCCCGCACATCACGCACCCCGCGCGCCTGCACCCCGAGCCCTTCTTCGACGCTCTACTCCGGCGCGGCGCCACGCTACCCATGATCGAACGGTTCGACATGGACTACACGCACGCGGACGGGCTGAGCGTGCAGAACGGGGACATGCGCGTGTATCTGGGGTGGAATGTGTGGTTGGACGAGGAGGATGGCGATGGGGGGAGGCTTGTGGAGTGGTTGGAGGAGGATATGGATGCGCGGCCGGAGCGGTGGGTGTTTGAGAGTGGGGGGAGGGTCGCGGTGAGGCTTGTGAGGGGCGATGGGGAGAGGTATCAGGAGGCGGATTCGGAGGATTGGATTGATGAGGAGTCTGAGGAGGAGGGGGCTGGCCATGATGAGGATGAGGAAGAGGATGAAGATGATGAAGATGAGGAGATGAATTGATGTGCGAGTCTGCGATGTTGTGTGTGCGGTAGATTGGGCTGATGTATCACATAGATCGCTTTGGATAGATTATGGGCCTTTGCGCGGACCCTCACTGCTCTTGCTTCATGTGTACATTATGCAACGCGGGCCGTTTGTATCATTAGACTGGAGCATGCTCATCCATTTACATCAGAGACCTCATGAAGCACGGGCCGTAGTCGCCGACGCCGCTCTCTACTCACTGATCCACAGGATAGCCTGTCCATTACTAGTGTACGTCGCGGGTGTGGCCGTCCTGCACAGGTGCGCCGCAGGTGCGTTGAGAGGAGGCAAGGGGTACTGCATCCTGGAACTGAGCGCCCTCAAGTCGTGTATACGACCACTCAAGGGCCGAATGGCACGAACGAGACGCCGGAGACGCGCCTGCTCCAGCGTAGAGGCCACGCACGCCACCATCCAGAGCTGCCCGCCGCACTCGCGGGGATATCCCGCCTCACCCGTGTTGGCGGTCAGCCTCTTGCCACCCGTGGAGACACCCGTGACGTGCACTACCCATTACGCTGCGGCATGTATCGACATGAGGTATCCAACTGGATACTCTTCTTTCGCCACAGAGATCTGATGACGAAGGGACGATCCTGAGTCACGGTCTGAAGCGGACAAAGGCTCTTTCTCTTTCAAATCATACCAGGCTACCTTGAATGGTCTTTCGACCTCAAAGCCCCTCAGTGCCTTCATATCTCTCGCATCGTAATCCCCTCATGCCCGCCTCTCCCATCGTTCTTCAACAGCACCGAAGTCACCAACACTCGGACGCCCGGCGCGTTTCGGAATCCACATCCATTGTTCTCTCCAAGTCTGCTTCAGGTGTGGTCTTGTGGTTGCCCCGCGGCCATCCCGCTGCCTCGTGTGCCATTCAACTGAACCACTTTGTCCAGGATCGACTCTATATAAGCCCGGTCGCTTAACGCTCTTTCCTTGAACCTTCAGTTCGACCCCCTTCAACTTCGCATCCGCATTCGCATTTAGACTCACCAGCCTCGCCTTGTACACGCCGCACCGGCAACACTCTTTGATCCTTTCAGTCGACGCATCGATCCCGACACCGTTTATCTATCTATCAACTTCGAAACACATTCTCCCGGGCGAACATGTTCATTCCTCTGACTGCTATACCGTCGGCGACGGTGCCCGCCGCCATTACTTCGTCTTCCGCCGCTACTACCGACCCTATCGCCACCATTACCATTGCTGCCACCACCAATAGCCTTTTCGCCCGCGCACCCACCGAGCCACAGCCACTCTCAGCCGGCTCCATCGTCGGGATCGTCATCGGCGCCGTCCTCCTCCTCACCCTCATCGTCACCCTCTCCATCTTCGCACACCGCCACCTCGTCCGTCTCCGCGCCCTCAAAGCCGAACAGCGCCGCCGCGCAGAAGAAGCGGCCGCGCGCCAGGCGGCGATCGACGAGGAGATACGCAAGCAGCGGGTAAGGGAGGAGGTGTTCAGGAACGCGAAGATTATACAGGCTGATGCGGCAAGGAGGCGGGAGGAGGGGAAGTGGGATCGGTTGAAGGCACGGAAGGAGAGGGAGAGGAGGATGAGGGAGATTGAGGAGAGGGTCGAGAGGGTTAAGAGGGAGAGGGAGGGCGGGGTTGTTGTGCCCGAGGCGGCGCAGGTTGCTGGGGATGCCATGAAGGAGAGGGAGGTGTATCGGCCTGTTGTTACTCAGTCGAACCCGTACAGCCACGGCTCCGCTTAGCTCTCTCCTCGCCCAGAATCCACCCTTCCTTTCGGCTTTGAGTCCCTTTGACGTATGTCTGTCTAAGCATTCGAGCGTTGACCGCATGTTGACACCGCGCCAGGCCGCTCAGTTCTCTTTCGCCGCGCGCACACGGGCCGCGACGTTATTTATGTTCCAGGAACCCGTTAGAGACGTATTAGTGTATCATACATCCAATGCCATGTACCAATCGTTCTCCGAACCGTTCAATCGACTCCAGCCTTCAAAGTCTGCCACCCAACCATATCCTACGCCGGAACGGGTGGCACGTCAACATTATTAAGATACCAAGCCCGATCTCCGTCCTCCGTCTTCTCCGCAAGCGTAAGTCCGTCGCCGAGCCAATAGAACCTGTTGCGTGTGCGGTCTTCGGGCAGCTGAGCGAAGTCGAAGTCTTCCCAGCGCGGATTCGAGAGGACGCGGGCGAGGTGGAGGCAGCTGCCTGGCCACAGCCCTGTGATGGTTCCGTCGCGCGCGCCTTTGTACCAGCTGCTGCAGTCCTCGACGTAGACCGTCTGAGCAGAGGACGTGAGCACGGTCATCAGGAGTCTGCTGGGAGATAACACACCTTCTTGAAGTACGCCTGAGCATACTCATTGAAATCGCGCACAGCCTCCGGCTTAACCTCCACACTCCTTAACCTCTCCCTCTGCATCTTCGCCACAGCCGCAACCGCATACTCAACCTGTTTCTCAATAACAACCGTAAAGCTCCCCGAGTTCAACGCCGAGTTCGGGCCGAAGGCGATCCAGAGGTTCGGGAAGCCATCGACGCAGACGGTCATGTACGCTTCGGCGTGGTTGTACCACCGTTCGGTGAGCTTGAGGTTGTTGCGGCCGGTGATGGGGAAGGGGTAGAGGAAGGATGTGTCGAAGCCTGTTGCGCATACGAGGACGTCGAGGGGGATGTGGCGGCCGTCTTTGAGCTCGACGCCGGTTGGTGTGACGCGTGAGATGTGGGTATCTTCGAGGTGGCACTGAGCGATACATCGTTAGCGGGATGATGCGAGGCAACGTCGGACTACGCACGTTGTCCTCGCACAGGGCTTCCAAATAGCCGGGTCCTGGGGTCAAACGCCGACAGCCGACGGAGAACTTGGGGATGACTAAGCGAACAGGTCAATAAGCGCCAGAACAAGGCGACAACGGTAAGCGCTCACGCTTCTTGATCAGCTCGGGCTTCCGCGCGAGTCGCTTCTCCATGTCAATACGGAAAGCCTCGGAGACCTCTTTGAGTATCGGAGAGTCCTTGTATGCAAGCGCAGCTACAGACTGTTCTTGATATGAGCAGGGAACGGGTCGAGACGTGGAGGTGGACTGACGTTAGTGGAGGCTTCGACATCGTGCCAGAACGGCTTGTAGACATCGGGGTTCTTGAGTTTCTCCTTGAACTCAGGATCAAACACGTCTATTGATGATCGCATTCATGAGAACACGCTTCGTCCCTTGAGGTGGAAGGACGTACAGTCTGTGCTATCGGGTGCCCTGCCCGTGAGCTCTTGTAATCTCCGGATTGAGAAGGATGCGGCGAGCCAGGTGTTATTGCGGATGAAGTTGGTGAGGGACTTGACTCCAGGCTGGAGTGCTGTAACGACCTGGATACCAGTAGAGCCCTGCAGCGAGCGTCAGTCCGGAGCATCGACGAATCACGGGCACGCGTACATTGCCGATAACGCCGACGTCCTTCTCCTTCCACCCTTGCACGCTGTCCTGCCACGTCGAGCCCGGAAGATCCCACCTGGCACTATGCACCAGAGTACCGCCGAACGTATCCAATCCAGGTATATCTGGCCAGCGGTAGCGGCTGAGTGCTCCTGTCCCGAGAAAGAGGACGTCGGCTGTGTCCTCGAAGTCGCTGCAGTCGGGACCGCGACGGATCTTGAGGTGCCATTTCGCGGTTTCCTCGTCCCAGCGTGCGGCGATTAGTTCGTGGCGCAGACGGATGTGTTGCATGAGCTTGTACTTCTCCACGACGCGGTCAATGTAGGCGAGAATCTCGGGGCCTGGTGCATAGAACGCGGACCATTGTGTCTGTAAGGGACGTGATTAGGAGACGGACACGAGACATCGTCAAACAACATACGTTGGGTTCGAAGGAGAGCTGATACGAATGGCTGGGAATGTCGCAGTGTAATCCCTATCGAGCCGTGAGTATCCAGTGGCACCCAGTGCACACGAAGTATGATAGCTTACCGGATACCGGTTCACATACCACGTCCCGCCCACGCCGTTCTCTTTCTCATAGATAGTCAGATCGACGTTTGGAATGCGTTGCCTAAAACGTATCCCGGCCACGATGCCCGCGTACCCCGCGCCGATGCAGACGACCTGTGGCCCAAGTCAACAATCTCCATAGCGTATAGATGAAAGCAGTACTACCTTGATGGGACGATTCTCGTCCAAACTGAAGTTGCCCAACTTGAAGTCAGGATCGGGGGTATCTGGTCCTGCATGGCCGTTTGCGTAGCCGTTCGAATGGCCGTTAGTGTGCCCGTTCATATTGAGGGCAGTTCAGTGTCGAGAGGGAAGCAGTGACCAATACTGGGGTCATCGGGTAGTACGTGCTTATATGAGACTGGCGTCCAAGGCTTATCTGTATATCCGGTAGAAAGCAAGTCGACAAATGGCATTGGCGTCAAGCTCGTCCGGGACCGGCGTACCACAGCTTCTCGTAGGGGTAAACTATTCTCAGGAATAGAGACATGGCATTGAGTGGCCGTTCCAGATGCTCCGTAGGCCGCTCACGTAGGTGGAGTCGCGGGATCTTACTGCTTAGAACGGATGGTACTGCGCGCGACCTTCGCTTCAAACGTCAAGAGACAGGACTACTGCCCGCCGGGATGAATGGTTTATGCGCTTCTGCTTATGGACCATGGGACTGCTGACTTCGCTGAAGGTTACCGAGGGCGTTCAGTGCTCGAATAGGACACCATGTGGGAAGATGACTTTGATAGCAGAAAATCAAGAAGCGCCTCGGAGGCTCGGAAGGGCAAACAAGTACGGCGCCAAGCACGTCAGGAGAGGCAAACATATCCAGCCATATCTGTCAGTGCTCCGGTAGAGGTTTATTCAGCGGTGCATATTGAGAGCACTGTCTTCCCGAAGTGTGAGCCTGGGTTTGGTCTGAGCAGTCTCTCGCAGGAGTGGGGGGAGAGCGCAACGGTTGCCCGGCCGCGTCGGATGTGGCGACGCGGCGGTCGCCGCTCTCGTCCCCACGCTCCATTACGCGCGTGTACGCGCGCTCTCGTGCCTTCACCATTCACCACCATCAGACCCTTCAACCTTCGCGCTACGCCTGTCGGGAAATAGGATATACACTTTGCCCGTGAAACGCGTAGTTGTCCGAGTTTGGACGTGGAGGCTATACAAATCATGGATAAAGATAACAAGGAGGACTTTACCTTCGGCCGTTCTTGCGAGCTTAAGGCTCCCGTTACCTTCAGGATGTAGGTCATCTCCGCCTTCATCACACTCTTGGAAGCAAACGTCTTAAGCTAGATCTCAGCTCGAAGGTACAAGACACCCAAAGTCTTTCACCGAGATCGTCGAGAAGCCAGAGCTGCGCTTTCATGGGTTGCAGTCTCCGTATGTTTAGCCACATCTTCCGCGTTGTCCTTCTCTGATCTTTCATCTGCTCAGCAATTTATCCGACCTATACGTAACATGTCAACTGGTGGCTGACAATAAACCACTTACGATACCGTTCCGAACATCGTTCAAGGCTTTCAAGAATGGCTACACGTATGTTCGAACGCTTCCTAGTATGAACGCCTGGTGTATTAACGCATCATTAGATGGAACGAATGGATCACGTTTCCTATACGCTATTGCGATCTACCTCTGAGCTCGCAAGTCACATTCACGGTCTGGGATATCGCTGGTCCGCGGACAGCTGTTCCAGTAGGCGGTTCCACATTCCGTCTCTTCGGCAAGAAGTGGTAAGTCTCGCTCTACGTACACCTAGGAAATCTCATTTACGCATGCTAGGACGCTCCGACGCGGAAAGCATCGACTCTTGCTATGGCCCGACCGCGAGGCGGATGGATCCAACGAGACGGAGACGCCTAGCAAGTCAGGAAGTCAAGACGAGATGGGTCGGTTGGAGAAGATGGTCAAGAAACACGAGCGCGGAGATCTGCCGCGGTCAGAATGGCTTGACAAGCTTACCTTCCGTAAGATGTCCGAGATCCACGCCGCGGAGACCGAGAAGTCGAATAACCTCTATCTCTACATCGACCTCCCGCGGTTCGACTTCCCGGTTATATTCAGTGAACCTGTGAGTGCATTATGCGTGCTGGCTATATGCCTCCACTAAATATCACCAGCAAGAGCCCATTGCATCAACGTCTGCGGCACCACCCGCTCTCGCCGCGCCACCCGCCCCAGGACAAGCACTCTCAACATCACTGACGACGGACCCATATCTGTGGAACATACTCGACCCTGATGCCCCTCGAGACAATCCTGTAGAAGACAAGCATCGTCGATTGGTTCGAAGTCACCGGAGCAGTCCTTATGACCGTGATCTCAAGCCTAATATCAAGATTCGTGATGAGCTTGCTGTTCGTTCTTCGTTGCGTTCATTGTCATATCACTCGCTAACTTCGCATCATAGACTATATTGAGCTATCCGCCAACGCAATCCTTGACTTCGGAGGAGAAAGATCTTATATGGAAGTTTAGGTTCTACCTTGTGCGCGAGAGGCGTGCACTCACCAAGTTTCTCAAGTCCGTTACTTGGCGAGATCCTACCGAGGTGCGGCAAGCTGTCGAAGACCTACTGCCGATGTGGTCGGAGATCGACATGGACGACGCACTGGAGCTATTAGGACCAGCCACGCAAGATGCACGTGTACGTGCTTTCGCCGTGCGACAATTAGCGCGAGCGGACGACGACGAACTTCAACTATATCTCTTGCAATTGGTGCAGGCGCTGAAGTTCGAGCCCGCTGCAAGCGAGACTCGCTCTGCGCGGAGTAGTGCGAACGCGCTAAGTTACGAGGACAGCGGTCTTGCTGACTTTCTGGTGGCACGTGCTGTTCAGAACTTCATTCTTGGCAATAGCCTCTACTGGTACCTCGTGGTCGAGCTCGCGTTGCAAAAAGACGACCGTGCCATCAATAAGATGTACTACAAGGTTATGTTCAAGTTCCAGGAGCAGCTAGAACTCGTGCGTACACGTCATTCGAGCTGTACTATATATATACTCAACCAGACGTCAGAGCACGGACGAGAGCGTGAAGCAACGGCGCGATGTCATGAAGCGTCAGGGTGAACTCGTCGCCCTGCTTGCGAAGCGCGCACATGAGCTCAGGCTTAGCAAAGACCCGCGACAGAAGAAGATCGAGAAGTTGCGCGCCTTCCTCGCCGATCCAAAGACCGGCCTGGTAGGCATGGCCCCTCTACCTTTACCGCTCAACGCGACCGCCGTCATCAATGGGATAGTGGTCGAGGGCAGCTCTGTCTTTAGCTCGAACATGTACCCTTTGCTCCTACGATTCACCACCGCCGATGGTGGCGAATTCCCTGTCATCTTCAAGGACGGCGACGACCTGCGCCAGGACCAGCTCGTTATTCAACTATTCACGCTTATGCATCGTCTCATGCGGCGCGAGAATCTGGACCTTCGTCTCATCCCGTACAACGTTCTTGCGACTGGGCCGACACAGGGAATGGTGCAGTTCATTCCAAGCAAGGCAATACGGGTGATCGTAGAGGAGCACGGGACGCTGCTCAACTACTTCCGGGCACACGCTCCGGACGAAGGGAGCGTGGGTACATATGGCATAGAGGCCGGCGTTATCGATACATTTGTGCGCAGCTGCGCGGGATACTGCGTTGTTACCTACCTGCTCGGTGTCGGCGACAGGCATCTTGATAATCTACTGGTCGCTCCGGACGGTACGCACGATCTCGTCTTCCCTGCGTTCGCTTGCTGACCCTTCCTTGAACAAGGCCATTTCTTCCACGTCGACTTCGGCTATATTCTAGGGAAGGACCCGAAACCGTTCCCACCGGAAGTGAAGGTCTGCCAGGAGATGGTTGATGGCATGGGCGGCGCGGCGAGTCCGCACTATGTGCGCTTCAAGTCATACTGCTTCACAGGCTTCTCGATCCTGCGCAAGAGCGCCAACCTGCTCTTAAACTTGCTCAGCCTGATGGCCGACGCGCGCATCCAGGATATTGCAGACCGCAACGTTTGCGAGATTCTCATGGAGAAATTTATGCTCAGCGTGAGCGAGGAGGACGCCATGGGCCACTTCGAGCGTCTACTGGAGGAAGAGTCCTACTTCGTGAAGGTCGTGGACCGTATTCATGATTGGAAACAGAGATACTGGACGGCCTGAAACCTTTCGCGTACTATTTCGGAATCTCTATTCGTCGCTCGTAGATTGAATATGATGCATGCATACCTTCAGTCAACATACTTGAATTTCCCTCTCCAGGGATCGTGGTAATTAAGCGGGTCTTGCCGAACCGAGGATGATCCCTGCGGGCCAAGGGCTCTCTTCTCCGGCTGCCACCACCCGTATGTGCGCTTGACTCCCCATCTGCTTGTCCTGAACTTCAACATAAAGTCGTACGCGCTGCGCGACATGATCGACACTGTCGAGATAGGCTAGACCTTGGAGCATCGGTCAGGAGACTGTAGGCTGCCACGAGGACGAACGGGATTCTGTATGCAACCGTATGCACAATATACCCTTGATAAATACTAGTTCTGACTATCTGTACAGATATTCTTTGTGCCTGGCTGCTGTAGTATGAAGCCTTGTACACCCAACACAATAGATTCAGTTACTGCGATACTCTATTGTGACTGAGAAACGGCGCCACTAGCGCGAAATACGATGCCCCACTACATTGAATGCATACCTCACCCGCTCTCGCCAAGTCAATCCAAATAGTGTACTCCTGCCGAAAACCGAAGATCTCCCTGGGGATATGGACGCTGGATGTCTTATGAGCGCTTCGTGCAGGTTCGACTCGAACCTGAGCAGGCGGTCTCCTGCTGACGCCGTCGACCCTTGCACTCATTTGTGCCCAGGGCTGCGGTCTCTTGAGAATACCGCGCTCAAACTGCCGCCGGCTAGCCCGGAATGGCCCGTTGCAGTAGCTTGACGTTCTTATTAGGTCCCACAACATGAGATATTGGATGAAGCACGGGTCGTACGAACATGCGACGCCTCTTCTCCCTCCCCACATTTCAATAGCATGTCCAGATGTGACTAGTTACATTGTCAATGCGCATGCGTTCCGTTGCCCCATGCACGTCACGGCGGCTCGTGTTATGCTGTGATTGCGGCATATACGCTCAGCCCTCTCCCTTTTGTGACACGCGGAGTGTATTTCATTCGAAGCTCAACTGTATCGCAACTCTTTACTGACGTGCTCAAGCGCACTAGGTCGTGTGAGCACTAGGCGTGGCTGACCTCAACTCGGTGTTTGCATATCTATCTTCAACGTGATCGAGATACGCCGTGCACTGGCGTTCGGTCCATGGTTCACTCCGACCCGGTACAGCTCGTCTACTCGCTATAGTCGTCAGGGTTTGCAAGTGAGTAGAGCCATCAAACGTAGAGATGATGATGCTGATGCCCTTCTCAGACCTATTTTGGGTAAATGGGTCAACCCGCAGCGAACGGAGCCTTGCCCACTATGACACAAGCACCCCGGTCCGCAGGACGACTTCGCATCGCCACGACCATTTTGCGAACGCGTCTTATGATGGGACTTGGTTCTCGACCCTGTGTTCGCGCTCGCCGGTTATCGTGCGGACAAGCTATAGCCGACCCGTTTCGCTGCAGAAGAGCGGATATAACTGGGGCGAACATGGTGATCGCTTGCGGCTACACTGTATGCTACACGAGAGGGTCGGCGGTGCATAGGAGGTTTAGGGCATGTAGAATGCCTTTTCTACTGAATTAACGACTCGGTCAGCTTTAAGAGCCCCTCGCCTTCTTCCTCCAACAATACACACTTTCACGATCAGACAACGAACATGGTGTTCTCCAAGTGCGCTCCATATCTCATACTAGCTTGACCTCTCTTACGATCCCCGGCGCAGATATCTTGACGATGCCATGGTACGCCCATTAGGCACCCTCCAGCGGCGCCCATTAACACGATCGCAGGTCCCTGAGTGGAAGAAAGCGTACATGTGAATCTTGCTATCTTGCACTTGTCCTTAGCGGGATATTCTAGCTAATTGCATGCAACAGAGACTACCGCGGCCTTAAGGAGAGTATCGCAGCTGCCGTGCGCGATGAACAGGCCCCATCGGCGCCAAACGCCTCTCCGCCACAGAAGTCCAAGCTACAACATTTCAAACAAGCTCGCGTGCCCTCGGTGGATTCGTCAACCTCCTGGTCTTCCGGTTCCGAACCATATGCGGATAAAGAACTTTCATCAGACTTTCTCTCCCACGCATGCCAATCTCGGCCACCCGAGCTAATTCATGTATGCCATATCCCCCTTCTCTCTATCGCGAGCCCCCTCTGACCAACATAGGTGCACTTGCCTCGTCATCCTGTTTCCGAACCCAAGGACGAACCGGTCGCGACCGAGGGGTCACGTCTACCGCCAAACCTGACCATACAAACTGCCATCACACCAACTCGCACGCCTTCTCATCAAACACCACTGACGCCCGGTCGCTTCTTGACGGGCGCTCGACGCACCGGACAAGCGCATGGATCCAACGAGGCTAACCCGTCCTACGTCGCACGTACGCCTGCGACACCCAGTCGGCTGACGAATAACATTTGGAAAGCCGGTGTCTCTCGTGAGCCGCAGAGTCTGTACACTCGGTTTTGATACTTCGGCTGAGCGCGTTTCAGTCTACCGTGCTGCCTCTCGTGCCTCCACCCCTGCTCGAACATCCGTCGCGCCCGATTCTCTAGACACGCTCTTGGATCGTCTATCCCCGCCTCGACGAGACATCGTCAGAAAGCTTGACAGAGAGCTCGAGAAAATAGAACAGTTCTATGTTCAACGTTCACGTGAGATCGGCGCCCATGCTGTGAAGTTACGCCGACAAACGGATATCCTTTCCATTCACCGCGATCTCCATCGTATCAAGAAGCTTCACGACCATAGCCGCGAGTGGCTCCATGTCATGGATGTGCTGTCGAGGCTAATACTTCGACCTATGCATTCCACACGGCCCGTGCCCTCGGACGTGGAATCAGGCTTTGATAAGAGTCGGGACATCCAGACGCAAGATGAATCCCAAGCGATGTCCATGCACAGCTCGGTCGTTTCGCGCTCGCTCGGAGACTACAAACGTGCGCAAAGGAAGCTGAAGCCGATGTTGCGCGAACATCACCGCGTGTTGGAGGCTGTGAATAATTATCGTGTGCGTATGGACGTTGTGGGCATGCTGCGATGCTGAGATCTCAACAGATCCTGAACCTGATGGGCTTCCGGAAAGTCTTGGAGACTCTCGACAGGACGACCAAGGTATGCGGTTGAGACATATCCTATAGCAAGTAGATGAGCTTCTTACCGACATGGTACAGGCTCCTTTGCGACTACAGGAGGTATATATGCGGGACAGGATAGAGCCCTGCTCTTTCGCGCGAGGTTTGGCTGTTCAACACATGTTGAAGGATATAGAGGCGCAATTTTCTACGTGTTTCTGTTCGTGCACGTCCGATCATGTCCGCTTGCTTCGATCGCTGATCCGCTCTATTAGTTGAAGGAAACTACAAAGCTGCGCTCGCAGACCTACGCCAACGGTCCTCTCAATCTGGTCACTATCTGACCCTCTTCTCAACTGGCGCATTACTGGGCTCGTCCATACCCGCGATTGCTCTCGGTGTTTACCAAAGTAAGCGAAGTTTGACCGAGTGCGCCGTCGAGTAGCGCAGTAGGCTCATAATGTACAGGTTTCCAACCGCACATTCGTACAGGCATACCTGGTTGGGACGCCCTTCTGCTTATATGGGGGGTGTTCTTTGTCCCTGTATTGTTGTTGCTACTAATCGGCACGAACCTACTCGTCTGGGCACATCTGAGGATCAACTACGTCTTCATCTTCGGTCCGTGTCTCATCCGCATCAGTCCACTGTCTGTCAGCGCTCACCTCCGTATAGAGTTGGACCCGCAACACATTCAAGACCACAGGAAATACTTCGAAGTACGCGCCTCCTATTATCTGCTCCGATCAGTTCCCTGCATTGTCTGACTCTGTCTCCAGCTTCCCGCGCTTTTGCTTGCCACTCTGAGCTACTCATTCTGCCTGTCGTTCTTGCGACCCGGTATTGTAGGCGTGTCACCCCAGGCATGGCCACTAGCATGGTTGCTCTTTGCGTTTGCTATGACGTTCAATCCGCTACCTCTGTTGAACCGCTCAAGCCGGCTCTGGTTCGCTCGCAACCTCGCGCGCCTGATCAAGAGTGGCTGGAGCAAAGTCCGGGTACGCTCTCTCATATTCTGACCGTGGATCTGAACGCTCACCTCAAACATCATCCTTGAGCAGTTCACGGAGTTCTGGTTGAGCGCACAACTCGCTTCCCTTGCCTTCACGCTTGGCAACATCTACTTCGTCGCGTGCTCGTACCATGTCGGGTTCGACCATGATCCTATGTCGGCGTGCTCTCGAAGCAGTGCTTGGGCCGCACCGGCAGTGCTGGCAGCCTTACCACTCATGATCCGCTTTGTGCAATGCATGCGTCGACAGGTCGATACCGGGAAGACAAGGCATCTCTTGAACGTGGGTTCTATCGGTCCAATCTGCGCAAGGCAATAGACTGAATGACCCTTCTAGGCCGCTAAGTATAGCGTCGGTGTCGCTCATTACGGCATGTATTATTGGTGGAGATCTGGACAGAACAAGTATGGCACGAGCTTCGGCCTTTACTGCCTCACGGGCACCTTGTTCGCGATCGGATCCTGTGCCTGGGTATGCCTATTCATCCGATTCTACGAGGAATGAAGAACTCATGGTCACACAGGAGTTCATCATCGACTGGTCAGTATTGAGACCACACGCTCGGCATCCCTTGTTGCGGGATGACGTGTTCTATCCTCTGCCGGTGCGTTATACTCGCGCTCAGAGAGCATGGGCCCGTCATTAACACCCCCTTGAAGGTTTACTACTTCGCTCTCTTCTCCAACATCGTCGCACGTTTCGCCTGGGTTTGCTACATCCCCAGTGGTGGCCTCAACTTCGCCCTTCGTACATGGCTCGTGGCGGTTGTTGAGGTCTTGCGACGTTGGCAGTGGAACCTCTGTGCGCATCCTTCGCGCGCCACGAGCTTGCACGAACTAACTTGTCCGTAACAGTCCGATTAGAGAGCGAGCACCTGGGTAACATGGACTCTTACCGTATCATGAGAGAACTGCCGATGTTCTATGCCCCGGACGAAGTAATGCGGGCTATGTGATTGACGAGTGTCGCGGTCATGGTCGGATATCGGTTCCCGAACCTTGGGTGATGGATCTCTTCTCTTGCTTGTGTACTTGATAGGGACTTTTGGTCTCACACGCTGTTGCTTTGTGGCTCTTGTATCGGCTTGTGTAGTCAGAAGAAACAGTACAGATACATCTACGCTCAGCAATGTTTTATTTTACACCATCGTACAACATCGCCAGCAGTCACTCAAAGACGAGTACCGTATACATCCTCCGGGGCAACACCGGCCTGACCCTTGCGGATGTTCGCCTGAGCCCACTTTTTGATACGGATAGACTCGATAGCGATGAAGCCGGTGGTGTCGGTCGGCTCGAATCCGCCGAGCTCGTCCATGGAAGATTGCTTCTCGTCGTAAAGACCCTCCTCCGACGAGCGCCCTTCGATGACGACGTTGCCCTTGTAGAGCTTAAGGCGGACAAGACCGTTCACGGTGCGCTGGCTAGCCGGGATCGCGCTGGTGACGAACTCACGCTCGGGAGTGAAGAAGTGGCCGTTGTACAGGATGCGCGAGAGCTCGACAGTGACGAACTGATCGCGAAGGGCACGCACATTGCGGTCAAGGGTGAGACCCTCAAGATCGACGTGCGCAGCGCGGAGGATAGTCGCTCCGGGCGACTCGTAGCATCCACGCGACTTGACGCCGATGAAACGGTTCTCCACGATGTCGATGCGGCCGATGCCATGCTTACGGCCGAGCGCGTTAAGCGCCAGGAAGATATCCACGGGGTCCGTGTACGTCTTATCACCAGCCACGACCTTCGTGGGCAAACCACGCTCAAACGCGATTGAAATGCGCTCAGGCGTCGTAGGCGCATCTTCAATGGCGGTTGTGAGCTTCCACATATCCGTAGGCGGGGTGGTGTCGGGATCCTCGAGGATACCAGCCTCGTATGAGATGTGGAAAAGGTTCTCGTCGGTTGACCAGGGCTTAGCCGCAGTTTGAGCGACAGGGATCTGCTTCTGGGCAGCGTACTCGAGAAGCGCCTGACGTCCAGCAAAACGATTGTAGAACTCTATTATTCGATATCATTACATGTTCATCATTCCGCAGCGGATCGAACTCACCAGGAAGACGCCAGGGTGCGATCACTTTGATGTCGGGCTTGAGGCCGTAGAATGCGAGCTCGAACCGAACCTGGTCATTGCCCTTACCAGTGCAGCCATGCGAAACGAAGCTGCGAGCATTAGATCAGAGTACAGCATGTGGATGCGGCAGAACTTACTCGCAACCCTCCTTGTCGGCAATTGCAATCATTCCACGAGCGATGACCGGGCGCGCGAGCGAGGTGCCGAGGAGGTACACATTCTAGATGGGCATCAGCATTACCCTATTTGGGTACTGATCAGGCTTGCCTCGTAGATCGCGTTGGCCTGTACGGCGGGATAGATAAGATCGGTGACGAATTCGCGCTTCAAGTCCTGTACAACTCGATCAATCACCTGTGGCACTGAGCGATAGGCCAAGTATAATGTACCTCCAAAAAGAACTTCTTCGCGCCAACTTGAAGTGCCTTTTTGCGGGCGGCTTCAAAGTCCTAACCAAACAGTCATTTAAGAGGAAAGCACCGAAAGCAATGTTATCGCACCTCCTCCTGACCAACATCCGCCATGAAGGCGTAAACCTCATAACCCTGCTCGATGAGCCATGCGAGGATGCACGAGGTGTCTAATCGTTCAAACACCCGTGAGCCCGAAATCTCAGTATGACACAGGCCCACTGACCAAGACCACCGGAGTAGGCGAGCAGAACGCGGCCCTTAGCAGCAGGAGCAGACATGATGAACCAGTTGAAGGACTGAACGGCGCGGCGCGCTCAAATCTTTGGTCCGAGTCAAAGTGTGGTCGCGTGGCTCGGCTTGGGCTCGGCCGAGTCGACCCGAGCAATCGGCGCCGGAAGTCGCCGACGGTTGAACCCAGAGCGCACCGCGAACGCTCTTGCCTCTTGCCCCCGTCAGGCCGGTAGGTGTCAACCTCATGAGATCATCATCGGCGCTGCGCGCATACATCGGGAACTGCTTGCCTCGGAAGTGCCAAAATAGTCCTGGAACCTCGTGCAATCAAGCCAAACCTTCGTGATCGCATCACCAAAGATCATGCCAGACAGTGCTGGACTTCTCCCATTACTGGCAACATACTACGGATAGGCCTCCTCTATACCTTCTCAGAGTGTTGGTATACAACAAGTATGCCCTGGCTGCTCTTACCGCGAGAAGTGAGCTTTCTTTGGAGCACTCATTTGCCATGAATACTCGGCTGCTTCTCTCCGTCATCGCCGTACTTGTGATGCTGTGTCTCGCTTGCTCTCTCATGTGCTGCACCGAATTCAATCGACCCATGCGGGGCAATTATACATCATGCGCTCCGTCTACGGCATGCATCTGTACTTCCACAGGGAAATCATCGCGCAGTGCGACTACGCATCTGGTGTTCTGCCAGAGGGTTCGTATAAAACATGGGGTACAGCGACCAGGCAGTCCTCCAACAGCCTCAACATCTTATATCGTCTCCTCGTTAGAAACAGAACTCAAGATTGCCATGTCGTCCTTCCGCTTTGTCGCCCCCCTTCTTGTCGCTGCTCTTGCGGCCGTCTCCAGCGTTCGCGCCGAGTCGCACACCATCACCTTCACCAACAACTGTGGCTACGGAACCGTACGCTTGTTCTTCACCCGTCGTCATTCCTTAGGTCAAACACACCATGTCATAGCCCACGCTGTCGCAAAACTTTAACACACTTTCTACCGGTGCACCTTACACGGCGAATGGACCGTTCGAAGCGGCGATCGCCTACCTTGACACCGGCAACTGTGGCTTCGATGGCTCAGGTCAGTATTCGTGTCTTATACAGATATCAACATACTGAAATCTAACTTAGACTGTCTCATTGTCGAGACTACGCTGAAGAACGGCGCCGTTTCTAGCACGGATTTGTCGCTTATTTCTCCGTATGACGAAGCCCTTTCCGCTCGTTAGTTGATTATCTGACCCACTGCGGCAGCCATGTCTTCTCAGCCACAACAGGCTTTGGTTATTATAATGGTTGCGATGGTGCCGGTGCTCAGTGTAAGCATTGCGTGTCGTCGGCTCAGTGTGAGATGCTGAATCCTCCGTTTATCAGGCACCGGCGCGGACTGCAGCACCGCATTCCACACCACCACCGACTACCAAGTCCAGGTCCAATGCGAGAGCGACGATGTGAGATATGCTGTATCTGCTTGTGGCACACTGTCTGATCTCTTTTTGTATAGGTTAACCTCGCTATCACCTTCTGCTAAGCGTCCGACATATCGCGCTCGCGAAAGCAAACTCTTTCGCGCCGCCATGATCTTATCGTCATCAAGGACATTTCTATTGGGTTTGCCTGTCATACACGTCTTATAGTTGTAATGCTCAAGGATTATATCTCTTGTCTGCTTGTGCGAGGATAGTGTGTCCGAGCAGTTGCAGTGCCGCCTGTTGTGAGCCTCGTGCGCATGTTGCCACGTGCGCCATCACGTCTCTCAGTTCCCGTCGTCCCCGTCGCCCCAGTTCGTACTTGACCGCCATTCGCACTGCGCACACATCTCCGCAACATAATCTACCACGCCGCAAGAGATATCACGTATGCCATCCCTTCGCCTTACGCAAGAACACGGTCTGCACGACGAGCTCGGCGGGCTTCAGTCGGACATGTTTCAATTCACAGTCACTCAAGTGGGCGCGGTTTTCTCTGCCTGCGGAGCAGTCCATTGACGTCCCCAATTGCTGTAGCATAGAATTCCTACTGAGATTCTTGAAGAGATTGTCAACGAATGTCTCGACGTCGACCGTTCCTTCGCGTCGGTCGCCGCGATATCCGCCGCGTCGCGCCTCCTGCGAGCCATCGTCAAACGCGTATATTTCCGCGTAACACGCATGATGACCCTGTACTCGGCGCGCAACATCGTCATGATACCTGACATAGCACCGTGGATACGGTAAGTGCTGTCAGCGAGCATTTATGCGCGCATATATTCACGTTTTACGCTCTCAACCTGATAGGCACCTGTCCATCGGTGTTTGGGCGCTCAACCGCATGGTTTCCCCCGAGTCGACACTTCCCCTCCGCTCCTTGAATCTTGTCAACTTGAATGTGTACCTCCAAGGAAACCCGATGCCGAGCTCACTCATCGATGCGCTCCCTCATTCCCTGCGAGTTCTGCGTGTGATATCTCTTGCGCATATCAACCCCGCGAGTCTTACCGCGATAGCACGTAGATGCCAGGGCATTCAGGAGCTTGAAATATCCGTTGCAGACACCCTCGACTCCTCATGCTGCTTGGACTGCTTCGCAGAGTCAGAGAGTCGCGTCGTTCATTCACCGATTGGACACGGCAAGCGCGCTCAGACTATAGAGCAAGTCGTTGTACGCATTCTTTCTCTACAACCTCGACGTCAGGACTTAATCTAGGTTAGGATGCCTACGCTGATGCTCTCCAACATCTCCCTCGTCTTCGACGACTGGCCCTCGGCGTCTTCATCTCCCCCGCAGCACTGCTCACGACGCACCTCAACCGCCACCGCGTAGATGCCCAACCCTACATCACTGATGGAACGCCAGCCTATGACACAGCGTCAGCGCAGCACACCCCTGCCGCGGCTTTGAGTCCACGCGTCAAGACAGGCGATTACCAGTTGGTTCGAGCACCACCCGCAACCAACATCATAGACCATGTCGCGCGCTTCGGGCACTTTGCTACGCCCTCAAAGTGCATGGACTGCGTGCGGGAATACAGCGTATTCGTACGCAGGGACGAACTTCGCGCAACGGTGCGTCTTGCGCAGCGCTTGAAGAGCCTGGAGAGCGTGTGGTGGAGCTCATGGTTCTCGGGCGACGATCGGACGGGCGCTCTGTGGACGAAGCTGTCTGTGGTGCGAGAGGACAAGCGTCTGAAGGTCGCAAGGCAGAGGCGCGCTTGAGGCGCTGGTCCGCGACCCTGCTTCAGTCCGCGAACCAGGCGTGATTGAGAACGACATTCATCCAGTTACACATTGTACGAGTACATGCACGTCAACGGACTAGGACTAGGGGTCGGACTGTCTTCACGATGTAATAGCGGGAGCCTCATCCTCGTTCTGCATGCGTATAGCAAGTTGCCGTAGGTGGTACGGAGTTATACCAAGTTCTGCGAAATACGCTTTGGGCTCCACAGCCCTGTCCGCGGTCCTTTGGCCAATGTTGTCTGTGGTACTTATAAGAGGACATATGGTGCAAGAGGACATGCATTTGAAGTTGCCAGCACGATAGACGCATGCTTGCCCAGGCGCAAGTCTGTCACGTCCCTGTTCGAGTCTTGAGATCCATAATTTTGTGATTACATATGCTTTAGAGCCGTACGCGTGGCCCATTCGGAACCGGACATGAACAACTCTATCTGCGGAACCGGTTCTTCTGGTCCTTCGAGGTTCATATCACGCGCCGCAGTGAGCAATTTCTCGTCTCGAGTCTGGTCCATGTATTGATTGCACAGAGCCTCCCAACGTGGAGCGCACACACGTTTATGTTCCTTCCAATCACTTCAATGTATTAGTTAACGCTCAGATGGAAATAGCTTCACGTAATGCGTACTTTATCTGGCATGTTTGGGAGCAGTAGCTGACGGCTCGGCATTTACCGCATTTGGCGCTCGCGCTATTGCTGCACCCGCGGAGATTGCACCTATTGACGAGGTTCAATGTGCGTCGCAGGAAGAGTTGAGCTGACACATACAGGTCTCTCCCCTTGCAGATGCTCTGAAGCTCGGCTTGCATTTGCCACAAGCTGCGCACCAAGCCATGTTTGTCATTATCATACGGCTTCATCAACCAATTCAGCACTTTCTTCTCCGCAGTTGGATGTTCAGGGTCTCTGCGGTTGAGGTGAGCACAGATCGCTACGTCGAGTGGTATAAACCTGCCGTTTGTTCACGTCGTCTGCGGCCTTTTCGCACATAGCGGCTATTGTCCTCGCCCGAGGAAAGTGCGTCGCCATCTCCGCTCGAAGATCGGCGGCATCCGGACTACTCACAGCGTCAATCATGCTTTTTAGAACGATATGATACTTCACTGAGAAGGGCCGGTCAGTAAGAGCTAGACGAGCCTGGATTGGACTTACGTGGTCCGTCCGCCAATTCTGTGAGGGTGAAAGCCATTGAAGCTTCTACGGCTTCAAAATACCCCTCTCTCACCCAAATATGAAGCAGCTCCCTCAGTTCCGCCTATCGAAGGATTCAGAACTTAGGCAACCGTACAGAGGGGCTGGGGGGCTGGGAACTGACCGTTTTAGTCTCCTCGAAGCCGAAGTGGGACGAGATGTTCCACAGAAACTCCTGCAGGAGCTCCATAAGGAACACAATTTCTTGCTCGCCAGCTTTAGTATAGAAGTCAAAGAATGTTCTCCAAAACGTGCTGTGTGTCCTTAGGGCAGCATGGAATGTATCTATGCTGGGTGTTGCCATGACCGTGCTGTAGTGGAGGAACAGGATGAGCTCAAATGTAAAATGCCGTGAATTCGCGGGGGCATCTCGCGTCATATGTTTCACGGCCACGTCGAGGAGCGCAGCGCACGCAATCTCATCGTCGGGTCCCGATGCAGGTTGAAAGACGCTGAGTATGCGCTCAAGCGTTTGTCGTTTGGGCGACGGCGAATGAGCTGCCATTTGTTCCTCGGATAACGATGGTACAAGGGGGAACATGATCGACTGTGTGAGTGCGTCCGCGGTCAAAGACGCATCTCGCGTTGACGTCGAGTGCTGCCACTGACGTGCGATGAGTGAGATGGTGAGATCATCAGGCAGATAGACGCAGCTGGAGGGACAGCATATGAGACAAATAAATCTTTCAAGCATGACCAACGAAGGACGTACTCGGCCATGATGGACGGGTCCACCACAATTAGTTTCGTCAGTATTTCTGCGATCCACGCCCGCTCATTCACGCGCACGGTCTGAGGAGTCTCGTCGAGTGAATGCGCGGGATCATTCCATAACTGGCAGAGGGTTTGTGTCAGTAATAGTCTGCCTTGATAGAAAGAGAGTCAACCCACCCGCGTCACCATCCCGGACCAATGCTTTTTGAGCGCGTCGATGACGATCTTGTCTGTCAAGGTTGGTGGCTGCTTGATCGCAGCGACTCCGAAAGCGAGCGTGTGAAGGGCGTGAGCCCACGGGGTGGCAGGCGGTTGGGAAGGCGCTTCTGTGGAGTCATTCGCAAGCGCCAACGGGGGGTCGGTTGTATTTTGAGCAGTAGTAGTAGTGGTAGACCACCATTGGATCCTTGATCGATCTCGACCAGATCCTGTATTGTTGGCCAGGCGGTCCGGTTTGGCTATAGACTCGCAAAGCGCATCTGCGATTCCGGCCATAATCAAGTTTTCCCAGAGCTTCGCGTATCGAGGCTTCTTCTTGCTGAGATCTCTGGCGACTATCAGGATAGCTTGTAACGCAACGCGTGCGTCGGCGCCATTATCACCAAGCTCGGTCGTCGGGTTCTCCTCGTCGAGTTGAAGTACCGCGACCACACACGCGGGATCCTGTTCTGCAATGGTCAGCCACGTCTGGACAGTAGTAAACATAGTGAGATTGTGAGGAGAGAAGGCAAGGTGGGCGCTTTGAAAATTGACTGAGTTGACACTTCTGTATGAGGAAAGCCATGGGTGGCTAAGGACGTAAACAGCAGTACGCCGCTTTGGCACGTTGCGATAGAAGAGCCTCACGAGAGTCACCGCGAGTGCGAGACATGGCATTTCTCTCAGGAAGCGTACATCATGTCTGTGCAGCGCCCGTCAGACACCGCCTTCGATTAAATGTATCCTGATATTTGCAAGGAAGGCTCTGAAGGTGACAGTGGCCATCATGATGGGGGTTTGAGACCAAGCCGCGCCGCGACGCAACGCGTTCAATGTCTTCTTCACCCACGACCACGACCGCGCCTCCAGCCTCATCCCAGTCTATATCCGTCCGCCACTTATTTGGCCTACGTGAGGCATTATGGACATCCGCAAACCTGAGCTCGCCGCAACGCGTATGGGCACTATTACACCCCGAACTCGAACGGGGCGCATTGACGCAACATGACTTTCTTGTGGCGCATTCGTCCGAGGATTTACACTCGTCGGCCAATCTTCCTGTAGGTATCGCCCTGTTTCAATGCTCCTGCTTGGTGCTAACTCTGTACCATAGTTCAAAGGTCTAGCTGGAGGTGCTGGAGCAGCAGCTATACTCCTAGGAACTGCGCATCTCGTAGCACGGCGTCTACGCGTCCCCGGTCTTCTGACAGGCGTGATGCGTCAAGCGCCTCTAGCTCTGCCCTTCATCGTCTTCGCACCGGTATCTCTCGGCTATACCCTAGGCGGGATGGCGCAAGCTTCCCGACAAGAAGCATTCTGCAGCAGTCTGGACGACCGAGCTGCATTCGCGCGCGCTCTAAATGAGGCCGCGGACCGGGAGCCCGGATGGATTGGCGCGGATGTGTTTGGAGAGAAGAGGATACAGGCTTGGTCTACACGTTTGACGTCTCACGGGCAAGCGGGGACGCTCGCGCCTAGGAAGGAAGAGCTGGAAACGTTCGTGCGGTCACAGGAGGAGGAACAGCTGGCATCTCTACGGGATACCCCTGCCACATCGCGAAATGTCGATACCGACATGGTGATGGTGGACAAGTTCGAAGCGGGCTCTACACCCGTACCCAGTACATCGACTAGGAGGGCATGGTGGAAGTTATGGTAGTAGCACATACGCAATGCCATGTCCGGTCGTCGACCTATTACTCGGTGATCACAACCCAATACAATCATGTATTACACAAATCTTATCGTAAGGTATGGTAGCGTCAGAAGGGAACCTAAATCATCGATATCCAAACTAAGGCTACAAACAGTTCTACGACCCGATACCGGATACATATCGTACCAACCAAGGCAGCCGACAGCCGGTAGCCAATTCTATACGGCCGTAGCAAGTCCAACCGGACCCAGAAAACAACACCCAACGATACACGGGACACACAGAAGCATCTCAAAGCCGTCCACGTACAACAACCCCAGCGTCGAAAGTCGATACATTCCATCCATCCTGAACCAAAGCCCCGCGAACAGCGGGCAACAGAACGCTCCTCCCACCGTCCGAGTGTGTACCCTTCCCAGTGATAATCGTCAATGGCACACCAACCTCCGCCACGGTCTCCTTCGCCACAGCCACGGCCTCTGCAGCTGTGAGGAAGTGCAGATCGATGGTGTGAGCTTTTCCATCGAGCGATGTGGACCGTGTCGCGAGAACGCGGGCTCGAGCGTCGTTCAGCGCGGCGGCGCGCAGCTGCTCGTTCAGCTCCCTGGCCTGCTGAGCATAAAACAACGCGACTTCGCCACCATGGTTGCGCGTATTGCCCGTGGACCACGCACGACCAGCTTGGAGGATCAAATCGGCCCTCTGCGAACGAAGCTCATCTACGCGTTTGAGCGCTACGATGGGTTTGCGTGCAGTGGCCGATATGGGTGCGGGGTTATGCGATGGAATGAACGCTGCGTGCGGGTTCGGTCCGGGCGCGACCTTGCGGGGGACAACGTTCCACGCATACGGCGATGGCTTGGACACGGATTTCGCGGGGAGCGTGTCTGAGCGGCGTAAGCCGGGCGGCGGGGGTACATCGGGCGGATGAACCGGAAGTGCCGCAGACGAACGCGGCGAAGCGGGTAATGAGGGTGACACCAGCGGGGCGGCGTGGTACATCCCTCGCCCATAGCCAGCGTCATCGTCGAGCTCGCGTAGGAACCAGACGAGCTGGAGCGCGTCGTCGAGGCGCTCGATGTCCAGCACGCGTGCGGCGAGCGCAGTGTCCGTATCAAACGTCTGTGATCGCGCCTCTGCGTCAAGCATGGCCAGCTCGGGCGAAGACACAATCATGTCCCGAAGAAGCTCCGCTACCATGTTGGCTGACTCGGCCGGCTGAGGTGGTAATGACGCGAGAGCAGCGCGAGCGGCTGCGGCGGGCGTCGCATGTTTGGGAGAGTGGAAATGCGATGCGAAGACCGAGTCAGGATGGGGTGAAAGTAGCGTGGCCATTCTGGCCGAGAGAGACGCGACCGTCGTCCAAGCGTCGAGTCCGGCGGATCCAGCAGTCGAAGTCCCAATAGGGGACGGGCGAGACTGGCTGTGGTGTTGTTGCCGGACGTCGTTCAGCGCGACAGTGCGGCCCTTTTTCTTGCGCTTCACAATCTTGCGCCAGGGTTGTGGCGGCGCCTGTTCCTCCTCCTCGAGTCCACGATCCTTCAACTCCGCGAGGTACTCCTCGCTCAATGTATTCTCAATTACCGAGACCATATCCACGTCCTGTGGCGCGATGCCGGCGAGCGCAGCGCTGAGGCGCTCCGACGTGACATGTGGGAATGCCGCCTGAAGAAATGCGAGGGGGTCGGAGAGCGCGAGTTCCTCTGAGTCAGAGGTAGATTTGGGAGAGTCGTCCGTGGTCGGGGCGACGGAGGTGGGATTCGTAGTAGCGTGTTCGTATACAGAGGAGCTCTCGCTCCCGCTGTGCTCCTCGGCCTTTTCTGCGCGCTTTTCGTCGGTATCTGCCTGGGTAGCCAGGAGAGATAGAGTATGACGCAGGTCGTCAATCTGAGCTTCAGATACGGTGTCGTCCATGTACAAATCTGCGACGAGTGCGGCGACCAGGACGGAGTCCAGTGGCGGGCAGAATTCGAGCTTTATGGTTCACAATAAGTTCAATTCTGGATGCTCGACTGGTTATGGGGCGACATGCCTGTAAGCGCTCATGTAGTATTTCAGATGTTGGTACAGGAGCCATGGCAGAGTATGCGGCAGTAGGCTGAGTGAGATGGAGGCGCAAACCAAGAGTTATTGATGGCATCACCGGGAGATTGAATTGTGGGCTTTCCAGCCCGCGGCGCAACTTCTCCTGCTCTGACGTCGACACCGATGTGGCGCTCGGCGGCGACTTGCACGATGCACTGCCTCGTGCCCTCCTTCCTTCCTCCTCTCCTGAGCCTCCTACAACGCGTGTCTGCCTGCGGGCATCTGTAGGCTCGTCATTGAGCCGAGTTTGGTCCAATGGACGCTTGTTTCCTCAGCCGCCCGACGTCGCGCGGCGTGACGACGCCCATTCCAGCCATGAGCTCTCCCACATACCAAGCGTAGCTGGGACGCAAACCAAGTACGACCCTCGCATTCTTTGATACACTTGTTCTCGATTGAGGACATGGCGGGTCCGAGCCCATAGTTCGTCGGAGTTGGTGGGCGCGGCATGAGAATAACCGAGACCCCCTGACTCGCATCCAGTGGTGTACAACCACAACTTGCGATGCTTCGCGATAAGAGTTCCTCATTGTTCTCTACGCCTCGTCCCGTATTCGGACGCCGTAGCTTTGTTCGCGGTGGTTGGGACAGCCATATGCTTCGCGACTGCGCTTATTGTCCTCTCTCACCTGTGGTCATAGCATGCTGATCCGGCAATGAGTGGCGGGCCATGTCCAAGCTCTCCATTGTTTCCAGCCCAGTGCATAAGTATGGGCAGAGCGCACCTCAGGCGTACAACGCCGTCCCCCGACCCCGCTCTGTGAGCCGTCGCCTTTACACGCCGAACTTCCCGCCCGCCCCGCGCACAACATCGCCAGACAACAACTATCTGAACTCACGATGGCCGCACTCGCCAACAACGCAAACCACGGCGCTCACCACGCTCCGCCTCAGACTTACGAAGAAAGACTCGCCAACGCCGTTTGGGCAGGAGAACGGTACAACCTTCGAAAACAAGGCAACATTCGTGAGTCCGTAAACCCGTGAGCACCTTTTGGTCCTAATACCCATTGGCACTTATTGACATATTTGGTCAGCCTTACATGGGGACGCTTGGATCCTTTCATGGCCATTGGGGATTCGTATAACAGATTCGAATTCTCCCTCGCAAAGACTAGGTATACCATGGGGCGTGCAGCGGACAACGACATCGTGCTTCAAAACAAACTCATCAGTTAGTCTTTTTCTTAGCAATCTCTATTCACCTATCTCTGACACCGCTCTGATGCAGGTCGTCACCATTTGACTATTGAGTACCATCCCGAGAAGCGCGTTGTGACTGTGACGGACCACTCCACACGGGGCACGTGGGTTTACAAACCACCTACTCGTAGCTATGATGGTCTTCTCGAGAGGGGCGTTCCATACCCGCTCACCGACGGAGATTACCTTGAGGTGGGGTATCACACCTATGTGTTTCACTCGCACGTCGGCCAGCTAGTCGAGCGTCCGAGTACACGGGACTACCTGGAATACGAATCCATGCTGCTCCGCGTCCTCCCTGCTGTACAGGACCACATACGCAACGTGATCTGCTCGTGAGTCTTTACCTATTCTATACACTCGTCGAATGGGCGCTAACGCGTCGGCAGCCACAAGCACATCGAGCCGCAAAACTGCAATTCCAATGATATACACACAAACGCGAGCCTGCTCAATGAGAAGGATGCTCGAAAGATGCTAGCCATCCACCTGATGCTTGGCCACCTCGCCCCGGAGAATGGGCCCGTATATCCCGACATCCCCGTACCGCGCAACGACAACAACCGCGACCGATCCCCCTCACCCACCCCGGAAAAACGCAATAAATCAACTCCGCCGCCGACTCCAAGTCACCCCCGGCGCGAAACCCCTCCTCCGTCACGCTCGAGCAAGAAGCAGCGCGAAGAATGGCCTACATGGGCGCTGTTCGGCCGGAAGGACAGCGAAGGACGCCTCCCGCCAATGGTCGGCTACTCCCCAGGCCCTACCCCCTGGGACATCGCGGAGCGAATCCGCAAGTCCAAACTCGCACCCGCGCCCGAGGCCGGTCCCTCGCGCAAGCGCTCCCGCGACTCCGAAGACTCAAACGTGTCTGACTCAAGCGACGACGAGCGCCCCGCCCAGCGCCGCCGCTCACCCGCACCGCCGCCCGAGACGCCCGCGGCACCACGCCGGGCTCTGCGGCGCGGAAAACGCACTCCCTCGATGTACAATGTTGTCGACGCCGAAGCCGGACCCTCGATGCGCCTTCCCGCTCATATGCGCAATATTCGCAAGCGCTCTCACGACGAGAGCGAGGAGGACGAGGACTCCTCGAGCGCCGGGGTCAAGGCCGAGCTATCATCCCCTTCCCCCTCTCCCGCGCCTGCGTCCAAAAGGCGCCGCACACAGAAGACGAACCCCAGATCCGAGCCGGAGATCAAACGCGAGCCGAGGACCCGCGCGCGCACTCAGCCGCAGGCCCAACCTACCCGCCGCTCTCAGCGTATCGCGGGGCAACCGGATGAGGCGCGGGCGCCGGCTCGCGCAGCGCCACTGGGTCCTGTGGCGGCTGTGAAGAAGGCAGCGCAGGGGAAGAAGAAGGCCGCAGGGAGTGCCGGGGGCCGGAGGAGGCGCTAGGTTATCTCTTCTACTCTATGCTCGTCACGGACTTGGGTCTGCGTCTGTCTGTATATCTGTATCGGTCTGTTTATAGCCACGCTTGAGAAGCCGCTTTGGCGACTACTCGCGGGCTTTGTATGTTCCTGTTTCGTCTCTTATCATCTGACTGTACCATCCGTAGTATACCCTTTGCGTATCACCATCCAAATGAGCTCGTCTTTCTCAACTCTTTTCGCGTGAACCCAGTCCAGTGAGGACAAAGCAAGCAAGCAAAGTATGCATGAGTAGCCAGTACTTAGTTAGATGCAAACTGACTCTATCTAGGTCTAGGATGTCGTACACCGTGCGTCATCTTACATGGGAAAGCACATGAACCAGAAGAAGAAATCATGAAGTCATTACTCGTCTACGCCACCACCTCGCCAGCGGCGACCGACGCGTGGAGCTCCTGCACGACCTGCGCGGCCTTAGCCTTGAGCTCGGGGACCGAAGGCGGAACAGCACCGCGCTGAGGCATCGGTGCGTCATCAAACCATGCCGCGCCCCGAACGAACATGTCACGGTCGGGGAACGCCTCGACGATGTCGCAATGGAACCCCTCGGTGCTGAGTGTGTAACGGCGCCAAAGCGTGCGGCGGCCGGTGTGCTCGTCACGGCCAGCGCCGGCATCAAGCAGCTCAAACTTGGGCGGCTGGCCGAGCTTGCGGAACATCTGTCCGACGGCGAACTTGTCGTCGAGGAAGAGACCCTCGCAGAGCGCGCTGGAGAGCGTGATGGTCGACGTGGCGACGCAGACGGTGCGGCCGCGGCAGACGAGGTGGACCTCGCGCTCTTGAGTGACGGGAGCCTCGTTACATGCGGGTCCGTTGCGTGGTCCGGTGTTTGCGTAGATGGACTTGATGGAGATGGTCTCGGCGAAGAATGCACTGCAAGGATAGAAGGGAAGAGGGAAAAAGGCACGGGACCGCGTCAGTGCGCGTCATGATTGGCTCGGAACACCGCGCCGCACCTCAGCATCCGCTGCAAGTCGCCACGTGCGGTCAACAGAATACGCTCAAGGCCGGTGATGTCCTCGGGCCATGCGGAAAACTGGATGAACGTTTCAGCAGAAGCGCCACAGCTAGAGCAACCTGGAGAAACGGTGCGCACCTCGAGAGTGGTGGCGTTGGGACGGAAAGAGTCGATGATGGCCATTGCGGTCGGAGTTGCGGTTGCGGAATAAGTCGGGGAACGGTCGAGAGGTTTGGAGCGTGGGACTCGGTGACTGGCACTAATGAGCTGCTCAGGTTCGTCGGTGAGGGGTTGTCAAGAAGCTGGGTAGTTGTGGCTTACACTGCGAGGATGGGTGAAGTGAGACTGCTTGGGGTCCGGAAACGTAGGTGGGGGGTTTTATACTTAACTTGTGCGGGTCAACATCATACTTCGAGCGCTCGAGCTTTACCATGACGGATCGAGCGTACATTGTACAGTGTGCGAGATGTGAGGGCATGAGAAGATGTCGTACGCAGCGCTCGATAGGGCAAGCATCCACTCGTTAAAGCGGGTTGGACTCACCTCACCTGGTTGGCGCCGTCAAACGCTGTGCTCGGCAAGCGGCGTCTAACCATGTATCACGGATAGATCACACTTGACGGTAAGCATTATCCCACTGTATGGAACAATCCATGATAGATCCTCCACTTTACCTTCGTTGAGCGCGCGGAAGAGCGGTGATGCGGCAACTTATCATGTATCATGCATCACGGAGAACACGCCTGCCCAGATCTGGTGTAGGAGGCAGCCTGTATCGAGAGCTCATCGCTATCGCCTGACGTATAGGGTTCTCTTGCGTTGAGTGGCACTCCTATGGTCAAGATAGCAAACGCGTTCCTTTTGAGACTCAATAAGAAGTGGCGTAAGAAGCATACATACGCGACCGCTTCGTTGCCGCTTCGTCACCAGGGCTCGGGTTGCGATATGAGAATGCCGTTTCATCGCGTCAAGTAAGTAGGGTCGCAACGCTCGTTGAGGGTCAGTCGTTCCATAGGCCGTATCCGTTACGCAGCCACGGCGTCTGCCGGATGCAGAATCCGAAAGGTGAGCTCACTTTCGAACAGTATGTCGGAAGGTGCAACACGATACGCGCCCTTCAATGAAATCTCCTAGGCGCAATTGCTCGAGTTGGGCCATTTAAACAGTAGCGGGGTGGAGCGTATCCCTCATCGAACGCAATGCGAAGAGCAATATCCAGTGAGTCCTGAATAGATAGTCCTCGTCGCGACAAGGTCGAGTTCGAGTTCGGTCGAATGCGCTTGTCTTCGTCCTGCACTTGAGGTGATCGTAAGGCCAGAATCATCCGGCCGGAACTTGCTGGCGGAGGCCGCACGCGCGCCTGAATAGACGCCCGGCCGTGGACGTCGGCGGCAGTGTATAAGCCGCTTCGGGTATGTTGGCCGCGGACTTGGCTGTGGACTCAACCGTCATATACCAGGTCCCAACGCCCTTCTTTACAAAAGGAGTTCAAGATCATCCAGGCGCACAGGACGAGATTAAGCCTTGAGCACGTATACTTAGACCAGGTATATGCCTCGGCCACCAGATGCATTGGGAGGGATGTTGAGATGATGATTCCACAGAGGTAAACCAATATTATTATAGTACAGATGCAGCAATGAGTGTATGGGATGAGTAAAACAAGCGACATGCCTCGCTGAGTGACAGCGTAAGCCAGAAGAATATTCATAAAAACCAATATCCAGAGAAGACCGAGCCGACCAAAGCTTACAACATTACGAGCATTATCAAGACCGAGTATTAGAGGCGGGTGACAGCCTTAGCGTCAAGAGGCATGCCTGAGGAGCTGGATGAGTATGGGGCTATCTGGCTCGCAATTCATGCAGACGTACCAGACGGGTCGATGCCGTTGGCAGCAAAGAGGCGGTTTTGGCGGATGAGGCGCGCCTGGTCAAAGCTATGCTTGTCGTTAGAAAGAGTATTCTCAAGGCAGTTCAAACACGTACGTGACATTCTCCCGGCGCATGATGTCCATCACCTCGCGGGTACCGTTCTCGTCGAGACCCATGCGCAGATCGCCCTCCCGCAGGTTGTTGGCTTCAATGTCGAAGTTGTTGCTGGTCATGCCGGCCGCGGCCTGGTCGGAGAAGGTAGAAAGGCGTTCATAATTGCTTGAAGAAGGGTGGTTAAGGAGAGACCGGATGCTCTGAGGAAGGGGAAGGGTGGCCCGGTAACGGTAAAGCACTAGGAGATTGTTGTCAGCGCCCCTATCTCCACCCGTGCAAACTCGGAAATGAGGGATGCAACGCACGCATTACCAGTAACGCCGCGAGTGAAAGAAGGGTAAGTTGGGGAAGGGAGACCATCGTGCGGTAGTCGGTTGCGGGGTGCTTTATGCACAGCGCGCGCTTGAATGGTTGGTTGTTGCGAAGTGATGAATTCTCCGGACAATTCCGCCCGAGGTTGCTTGCTTCTGCACCACGATGATGTGCGCGCTTTGACTGCAGGTGTGGACTTTGAATGCCGCCGGGTAGCGATGTCTGTCGATAAAGCAAGATGAGAGTTAGGGCAGAGTTCCAAATCTCAGAGGGGTGCCCCTGCTACTTTTAGCCGTCGCGCAGCCACGGTCTTCGGCGACTCTTCGCGCATGCACGAGCGCTGTCCGTTCTTGCACCGAGACCGTCAATCTACTGACCCGCAAACACTTACACTACATGCCTGTATTCACAGCGCAAATAGCCCTGGAATATTTCCGTCGTGCCATCTCCGCCACTCGTCGCGACGTGCATCACATGAAGATATGTGGCTATGCACGCGTACGGCACGGACTATGGACCGAGTCTAGTGTCACTGCGTCTAATCCCCTCGTCACTTGTCTCTCTCAGGCTCAGACAGTGATCCTCGTCGCGCCGTCTGTGCACGTCTCAGCTCCTATTCGCGATCCTCAAACCACATCGGGCGCATCCAGAAGGTAAGTTACACCTACGCGACTAGCCAGTGACCCACCTAGATACGCATAAACGCCCATCGGACGGCCGTGAGGCGATTACAGGGCATGTGTCCGCACCGCCATCTCTCGCCACTTGTCCTCTGTGACGCGGTGGCGGAACTTAGTGATGATCGTTGGCTCTGCGTTTAAAAGCGACCCGAGGTCTATGTATCGGCTTCATAGCTCGCCCGACTACGCTCTCTAAGCGTCCAACACTACACACTTCCTGCTGGACTCTGACAGATCCACTCGACATTCTTCTGACTTGCCTTCCTTCAGGTTCTCTCCAACGTCGACTCTCGGTGCGTAACCCTCCACGTCTATGTGCGATAAGCAGCTCACGTAGAGATGCAGTGACAAGATCTCCTTGTGTTGAGATGTTATCTAGACCAGGCGATTGCGATCGATCGTCTGCTAAAGACGTCGGGATCCCGATCTCGAGCCCGGCTCACTCAAGCGCTCCGTCTGCTCTCGTCGCGTTCGACTCTCAAAGCGCATTTCCTCGACCGAGGTCCTTGCCCATCGAGCTGTATCGAAACATTCTGTGCTTCATGGATGACTTGGCAGATGTACCCACTTGGGATCCAGGCCTTGATCTGCATCGCATGCTGTTCGTGTCCCGTCGCTGGAGGGAACAGGCCGAGAAGTACATCTACACTTACGTGAGGGTTCCCATGGGACGCATATTGCATTTCTTCGAGACTTTGTCGAATCGACCGGATCTCGCGTATCAGGTTCGGGAGCTCTACTTCTACGGGGTCGGTTTGAGGCCTCCTGTTGACGGTGACATTGAGTGCATCACTCAAGGGCTCAGGTCACTCGTGAGGCTGAGAGATCTGACGATATGGTCGCATTACATCGACTTCATGAGGGAAGAGTTATACACGCTTTACGAACCAAAAGACACCCATATCTTGCGCGGTCCCTTCCCATTCAAGTTGTATCGCTTTGCCACGGACATTCTTTGGTCGGAGGATGAGCGTGACTTCATACAAGCCCAGGAGGAACTACGGATTCTGAGATTATCTGGTCCTCGGAAGTATGATGGCGACTCTTGGACAATGCCTGCTTCGGCTTTGCCTCGATTGCGATGCCTGTATGCTCTTCCCGGAGTGCTAAAGGACTTCGAATGCAAGCCGCACCTGACGCACATGCATCTAGCCTTTTGGGGTCACCCGGCCCAAGAGGAGGCGTATGGTGCGGATGAAGTGTGCAAGGCCGCACAAGATACATTGCAGCTTCTCACTGTCTCTCGCAATGGGTGCGCTCCCGACATACCCTGCCTCTCGCCGGGCTCTATGCTCCAGAGGCTGATACCTTGTAACTCCCTGAGGTACTTGGGCTTCTACGACGAGTGGAACTACTGGGTGAGTTCTCAGCTCATGAAGAAACGTGTCAATCTACGTCACTAACAACTATCAAGACTCCTCGCGACCGCGCTAATATCCTGCGTGTCGTAACAGAGAACTTTCCTGTTCTCAGTATATTCGCCATCTCATCTTATCATAGCCTACCAGAGCTGAGAGCCGGATGGGATAGTTCCGATTGGGGCGATTATCTCACTGATTCGGATTTCGATGAAAAAGGTGTGGATCGCATGCGGGACTATGCCACAGACCTCTTATGGGCGCATGAATCTCTGCGTGTATTCATAGTGGCGGGCGTAAACCGCAGCTTACCTGTGATGGCATTCGTGAAGTTGCCAGACACGGACGAAGCGCTTCTCGTCGAGCTGCCTGAGCCGCAGAGGTGTGCCGCGGATTGCCACGAATTCATAGACCCGCTATCTCCCTTCTGGTTTGTTGACCATGACGGCGCTCTCCCAAATCGATTCAGGAACTTCGAGGGAGATGCGACGGACTGGATACCCGGAGACTACGACCACTTCCTACGTCATAGAAGTGCCTTCGGCGCGGAGACTGTTCCTCATGCCGGTGAAGAGGAAATACGAGGTGGGGAGTCTCACCCTCTCTTGACACCCAGAGTCAGTTACTCACACCCTTTCAGAGTGGCGAGCCGTCCAAACCGCAACTTTCAACGAGGACGATACGCCTAGTTGATTTGTATGATCACATTCATATGAGCGCAACTGTTGTGCAGAATTTCAATTTAATATTATTATATGCGGTATGAATGAAAATTAGAAGTAAATCGAGATGGTAAATCGAATGCGATGAGAGGAACAGAGAAGGCCGCGGTGGGAACCATCGAGTGAGATCTGGTTTGTCCGCTACGGGGTGAGCGAGGAGGGTGATATGGGGCTGGATAGTGCGACGAGCCGGCGATACCCACCCAATAAATGTGTGGGTTGTATTATCAAGACGGGGTTTGATCGTGAGATGCCCAGACTACGGCGCCTTTCGTAAGAGCAAGAAGTTCAAGGGCCCCGTCGGAATAGATGAGACCATATGGGCCAAGACACGCCGGGAGATGTATGGGCACGCGGATCGTGGGGAAGTAAACGGTCAGTGCAAGGCCTCCTTCTGCTTGTATCCCGATCCCAAGCAGGAGGGCCAACTGGCCTGCGAGATGGGCATCGTCTCGAGTGACAGATGGTATAAGCGCGAGTTATCATCTTCCAATGCTGGATCAGAAACCAGCACTCAATGAAAGAGAAGAATGAACGCACATCGTATCCACACATCTTCTCTATCTTGTTGGCGTCGGCGAGTGGCTAGGGAGGGAGTGGTGATTTGGGTTTGCTAGGGAGGATTGGGCATTCAATGCTCTGCTCGTCTGGCTTTTGAAGGTCGTAGAGGTGGCCATTCTTGTCGGTAACCACCACTGAACAGAATAGCTGTAACAAAGACTTGGGCGAGACAGAGACAACCCCTACAAGACGAACAACGAGGAACCAGAGCACGATGCTTCTGAAGTTTCGGAGGCGATGCGGAGACCTTTGTTGAGAAGTGCCACAACTCCCACCTGACTCACGAAGGTTGTCGTCGCGATCCGCTCGAGAATAGAAGGTGACGCGTCCGGGCGGCAAACGTAGTTATCGAGCCAAAACTCGACCAGGTAACATCCGTCATACTGTTTCTCGCGGGATGTCTTAAGACCGTATGATTTTCCTGTCGTATAGTAGAGCGATCCAATATCAAGGTCCAATATGCATGTCGAGTTGTCGATGGGCGCAGTCATGAAGCTCGAGGTCCAAGCCGAGCGAAGACGTCAACAAAGCGAGAAGGCCATTCTTGACGAGCCGAACACTTGTCGAGTTTGAAGGACATGCTGCGCGGTCCAGCGCACAGCCCCCTGGACAGCGGGAGAAGCCTGTGGATACTACCACTTTGTTAGGTTTGTCGCGTCGTAGTTCACAAGGACGTACCGTTGTCCACCTTTGTCTCCATACCTCTACTACTCCCTCAGTCTACCTCGCTGCTATCCCGCCCATTAACGTTTTCGTAAGTATGCAGCCCTCTTCGTAACGCTAGAAGAGCAGTCGCCTACTGGGAGGCGCCGCCAGGGTGGACAGACTGGAAGCGGTCCGAGTGTGTCACATTTAAAGACAAGGGCAAACTTGAGAGTCGAGTTCCGCGTCCACATCAGCACAGCTCACGACACCACATGGCACTGCAGGCGAAGAAGCAGTCATAATAGAGAGGCAAGGTCAAGGTCACGACGTTGATGGTCACCGTTCAGAACGAACAACGGATCGCCCGAAGCTCGACGCGGCATCCGCATCAGCGCCCATACGAACAAACGCGCGCCAACAGCCGGGACATTTGCTTGTTGGAGACCTACATCTTTCGAAATGTTCCTTTTTTTCTCCCTCTAGCTTAATCTCCTTCAGAGCGTGCACTCGAGTCGTAAGCAGTATGCGGTCCACGGCGACGGCGGCGCTCAGCAAACGCCTATACAAACATATAGGTACGCGTGACGTCACGCGTCTCTGTATCTGTGATCTCTTCAAACGGGAGTCCAAGGTTTTGCGCTGGCACTGCATGCGTGCTACGTGTATTTGCCTGGTACGAGGAGAGAGGAACTTGATGATGCATTCTGTCTTGCATGCTCGCGGCTTGCTTGTTACGAGGTCAAACCACTTCTCGCGCGAGTCATGATCGCGAGCCACGGCACAGGACGCGCTGCTGGAGCCTTTGTTACGGGGAGGCCTCCCGTCTTCTGGCGTACTCGGATGTAGCCGCGCTCTCGGGTGCAAGTGGCGTTGGACCTTGGGCTACGTATCTCTTCGGCAATCCTTACAGTAACTCGTTTGTGCGTTGCCAAGACCCGATCCCTGAGCAAGATGAGTCGCGGAATGATTGCGCCTTCTTGCTCGCGACCGCCGCGCGCACCTCGCCCGTCCACGACAGCAGCATCGTGGAAGGTAAAGCGTCCCGCGTCGAGGTCTATGCTCGTGAAACGAGGCGCGATCTGCGCAAGCGCACATCAAAGTCCCAGTGGTCGAAGTTGCAGACAGGAAGGAGCTCCAGAGTCTAGTACTGTGAGCGCTCAGGGTTACACGCGATGAAGATCCTGCGAGGCGAGATGACCAATGCATAGGCCCGTCAACGTCAAGCAAGAGCGCATACCCAGGAGCAACACCAATCACAGTGGACGAAGTACTCCCGGCAGTGCCGGCGTGCGGACGGACAGGGCGCATGAATCAGGCCTCGGCCCGATAAGCTCCTTCCGAAGTTTGATAACGATCGTACTGCATCTCGCAGACAGGCAAGTCATCACGCGAAGTTATGATATGTGCGACTATGGCGCAAGAGTGCAGTGATAGATGGAAGTAGGTATGATACAATAGCGATACAGATGGAGCGTCCGAAACCACAAAACCGAATCCCAGAAAAGAGAAGCAGAACTCATGCACCGAAACCGTATAATGTACGGCCGGAACGCTTGAGTGCGTACACGACGTCCAGTGCGGTGACAGTCTTGCGCTTCGCGTGCTCGGTGTATGTTACGGAGTCGCGGATGACCTGGTGGCAGAGTCAGCAAGAAGCTCGTAGACCACGAAGACAGACAACTCACGTTCTCAAGGAAGATCTTGAGGACACCACGGGTCTCCTCGTAGATGAGGCCCGAAATACGCTTCACACCGCCACGGCGAGCAAGACGGCGGATGGCGGGCTTGGTGATACCCTGGATGTTGTCGCGGAGAATCTTGCGGTGACGCTTCGCGCCGCCCTTGCCGAGACCCTGAAAGGTACAAGTCAGCTCGAGTGCTCGAAGGCGAGATGCGAAGTCGAACGAACCTTGCCACCCTTTCCACGGCCAGACATGTTGATATGAGAGAGAAGAGTTGGTGAAGGAGAAGAGTGCGGGTAGAGTGATGGTGCGCGGTGGCAGTGGCGGTGGTGGAAGGAAAGAGAGGAAGTCGGGCGCTTAGTTTTGAGTGCCGCGGCGGAAGCGATCACCTGACCCCGTTTACCGTTCTCACGAACCGAAGCATATAATCGGCGCGACTTCGAGTCTGGCCAAGTCCATCATCCCACCCACCCGCCTACCTATCAACGCGCCACCCACCCTCCAACTCTATCACTCGCAATGGCCCGTACCAAGCAGACCGCCCGCAAGTCCACCGGTGGTAAGTCGCCTTCGGAATTTCTCGACTTCAAACAATTTACTCACTCTTCCCTCAGGCAAGGCGCCCCGCAAGCAGCTCGCCGCGAAGTCCCAGGCGCGCAAGACAAACGCCGCAGCGGCGACCGGTGGTGTGAAGAAGCCCCATCGCTTCCGCCCTGGTACCGTCGCTCTCCGCGAGATTCGTCGCTACCAGAAGTCGACGGAGCTCCTCATCCGCAAGTTGCCCTTCCAGCGTCTTGTCCGTGAAATCGCACAGGACTTCAAGGTTAGCCGTTTTACATACATTATCACTCTACTACAAGTACTGACTATCTTCTACAGACGGATCTCCGCTTCCAGTCCTCTGCTGTCATGGCCCTCCAGGAGGCGGCCGAGGCATACCTCGTCTCGCTCTTTGAAGACACCAACCTTGCCGCCATCCACGCAAAGCGCGTCACCATCCAGCCGAAGGATCTTGCCTTGGCCCGTCGCCTCCGTGGCGAGCGTACATGAGCTTGCGTCCTTCGTCTCGTTCTCCTGTATTCCCACTTCTATTTCCTGGTTTGGACTGTATTACTATTGTACTTTGTCATACGTTATCCGTCTCCTTGCATATATCGATAATGCGGCACCTCGGTGATCCACCAAACTACTGCGTGAACCAACGCACACTTGTGAATATTGTCCAGTCCGTCACCGATCAACGTGACGTTGATGTGACCTCGCGCGTTCTGCGCTCGATGGTTCGGCATGGTTTGCTTTCGACCACAACGGCGCGTCGGTCGTCCTTGTCATTGTCCTATCACATGCTTTCCCGCCGTTACAATCGAGGGTTATCTTGTCTTTTCTGACGCAGAGGGGTTCGTATGCGTGTACAATGTCGCGAGAAGCAGGATAATGTCACGATATCGTTACCCGAGACGCGTCTGTTCCTGCCAGTTGGGCCACTTGAATGGCGCGGACAAGAATCGGTTTTACCTACAAGACCGACCACAAACGGAACTCCGGGAATCGTGTTGTGAAATAAGTAAGATAACATGTCGACTATTGATACCCCAGTCCCTATGTGATGCGTGCGTATACAATCCTGAATGTGATGCTAGAGAATGCTAATGATATATCGGGTATACTTTCCAGATTCCTGTCCGTTTGTCTCCTCCAATCAATCAGTCCTCCTCAATGCGCGAGCGCTTCCCCATGACTCGCGTATCCGCGAACTGTACCGCCCGCTCGCGCTTCAGCATCGGCGAAATGTCACCAGAGACACGCCGCGCTTCCTTCTGCTCCTCGCTATACGCAACGCTCGATACGACGCGCTTGCGACGGCGAATGCTTTCCTGCGGACCGAGCTGGCGCCTTGAGACCTCGGCCTCGTAGACCCATCCACTTGTCTGAACATTCATCTTGCCCAGCTCAGGCTCCGCGGCGGAGCGGCGACGGTTCACAATGCGGCGCTTCAACGCAGGCTCCGTGGTTCTCGCAGCACCGTTCGCGTTGTCTGGCGCGGCACCCATCTGGCCAGTGGGACGCCCGAGCCCAATGCCAATGGTCCCATACTTCCCGCCTCGTGATTGCGAGATGGCGCGGCGACGCGGAGTATTGTGGGTCGGAAAGGCAGATGTCGCGGGCGGTGGTGTGGGTGGCGTGTCGGTCAGCGGGCGAAAGCGTGCTTGGCTGTCTGCGAGCAGCGCGCCGACTTTGCTCGCCCAGTCTTCGGCGTTGTAGAGCTTGTGGAGGAGCATCTTGAATGTGAACTGGAAGTTCTTGCCGCCGAAAGACCCATCCTTCTTGGATGTGGTTCGCGGTGGCGATGCGGCGATCGTCTTGCTACGCGGGCGTGCAGGCGCAGTTGGGCGAGAAGGGAGCGCGAAAGTGTCGTCCGTAGCCGATGGATTCCGCTCCAGAATGGTGGCCAGGTTCTGGACGAGTGGCGCGAGGTCCCGGGGCATAACGACTGGGTCAGATTCGTCGTCGCTGGCCTCCTCGGTCTCCTCGGGACTCGGATGCTGCTGCGCGCGGCGGGCCAGTACGCGCGGTCGCGGCTCTTGCAACTTCTGAAAGAAGTACATGAGACGACGAAACTCGGCGGTATCCGCGCGATTCGTGGAGGCGATAGAGGACGGCATGATGCTGAGCGAGAGGCGAAAGCGGCGGAATGCGCGATCTGATATTGGCGCGCGTTTGTGGTTGTAGTGCGCGGGCCTGGAGAAAGGGGCGAACCGCTCCTTTGTGTGGCCGGCCGCTGTGCTGAAGGGCGAGCAAGCGATCAGAGCCGTGGTCGAAGGCATTCCTGAGCGACGATGGCTATATACCTTGTGCCATTGTCATTGTCTTCTTGTTCGGGGTCAATTGATGCGATGTGGTTCTGTGGCATGCGCAAGTCGCCCATTGACGATGTTCATTGTCTCGTTTCTTCATCATGGAGATTGGAACCACGGCCGACATTCTGTGGCTTATCGCATAATCGATCGCGCGCGCGGTGTGGCCCAGGTCAAAGGTATGTAGTGCTCGCAGCCACATCCGCACGTGCTCATGCTTGTCGCGTACCCCGGTCCTGCTGCCACAACTCATGTGTGCAACAGTACACCGAGGTCCGTGCCATGGAAGACCTGGACTTACTCATTCGCCGAGGTAATTGCCGTCTTTGCACGGTCTACGATCATTACCATCAGAGCTTCTCTTTGGCTTAGGGACCATTCGCCGGTGTAGTGGATGACTATCGGCGACCATCGAGTCACGTTGCAGATAACCGGTTGAGACCGCCTATTCAAGTGGGTTCCAGTTGGATTTCTCAAGGTGAAGTTCTTTCGAACGATGAGAGGAGGTGGGGTATGATCTGATCAATCATCGGGGGAAGTGGATAGGTTGTTGAACGCCAGCTACTATCAAGGGGCGTATAAGAGCACCTGTTCGTTCAGCTCGGTATTGCAACAGCAACTTCTTCCCTGCGCCCCATCATACAACCCTATTCTACTATGGTCAACGTTCTTATGGTCTTCACGTCCTGCGACACGACCCTTACGGGCAAGCCTGCGGTAAGTTCTTCAGCGTTGCAAAACTGCTATGCGATGCCCGAGGCTGATCATGCAACTGCAGGGTTGGTATCTTCCTGAGGCAGCGCACCCTTACTACTCCTTCGTCGATGCGGGCTTCAATGTCGACTTCGCCGCGCCGAAGGGTCCCAACCCGCCCGTCAACGACTACTCAGTCGAGGCGTACACGGACGAGGAATGCAAGCGCTTCCTGAAAGACGACGTGTCTGTCAAGAAGCTTGCGACCGCCACTGCCCTTAAGGACGTCGACCACTCAAAGTACGACGCCATCTTCTACGTCGGAGGTGTCGGTCCCGTCTTCGACCTCCCGGATGATCCCGTGAACATTGCTCTTGCCAACGAGTTCTGGCGTTCGGGTAGGATCGTTTCTGCGGTCTGCCATGGTCCGGCGTAAGCATGGCCGTGTCTTAAGTAGTTCATCTAGCTGATCATCCCATAGGGCTCTCGTCAATGTGACGGACGCGGATGGCAAGAACATCTACGCCGAACGTGTCGCCACTGCCTTCTCCGACGTTGAGGAAGCAGCGCTCAACTTCACGGCTGTAAGTGCAACAGTCTTGACAGGTTTACATCTACTGACGAGCAAACGCAGGACGTGCCTTTTGCTGTCGAGACACGCATCAGGGAACGCGGTGGAAAGTACGAAAAGGCGCCGGAGAACTTCGGTGTCAAGGTGTGCATTGATGGGAAGCTCTATACTGGACAGAACCCGGCATCGGCAAAGGCGCTCGGAGATGCGATAGCTAAGGCACTCAAAGCGTGATACACATAACCCTAGCTTCTCTTTGCCCTCTGTATCATATCCTTAGGCCTCTTTGAACCAAATGTCGCCCCCGAATACCAAGCTATAGTCCAACATCACTTGAGTGAATGCAAGGCAAAGCAGTATCGAGCCGACCTTCTGCACCTTCATGAATACTCTGACTCGGGATAGATGGTTCTGATGGCGTCGATACGCGACGGGTCTCTGTGAGGGCGAGCGACGCCTGTGACTTCTGAGCTTGACTACATGCATCGCAGATGCTTGAGGCGCGATCGTCGACATAATCGTACGTAGGACTGTAAACGCAGTGAGCTCAGCAATAGCATTCAACATGGGATACGCACCGCGCTCCTATAATGATAGCGGCAGCATCATCCTTGAAAGCAGCGCTATAATGGCACGATGGAAAATTGCAATCGCAGTCATCTATGCGCCGTTGTACCTGGAAAAGAGCTGATGAAAAGGCAACTCGAAAGCGCGCCGGCATGTATAGTAAAGCGTACCAAGTGGCCGCAGCCATAAACCGTGCACGTGCGAAATCGATAACACATATACCTTGTGGTAGCTGGATGGGGTGGTGCGAAAAACTATCAGAAGTCAGTGCTGTGTGAGGCGACTCAGAAGAAGAAAGAAGACACAGGGTTCGCTCATGATTGAAAGCTTTAGAGAGATTGATATTCACCACGACAAGCCAGTCATATTGACAACTGGACAGCCTTACGCGGACCAGAAAAGAGGACCAGGCACCCGGATACGGCTGCATAACGCTGTGAGTTGTGTTCCACCTGTGCCGGAGCAAGGGAGGCCCAATCTCGACGGTCGCTATCAGAACGCCTGGGACGTGGCGTCGACTTCGAATCCAGGATCGCGACGAAAAAAATTGAAAGAGGAAATTCGGGAGGGTATCGCACAGCCAATCATATTATCATACAGGAGAGTGGCTTCCCGCCTTGCGCATGGATAGGTCTACAGTATTTCCTACACCTGAGGCCAGAGAAGGTATGGTGGTGGTCGCGAGTCAAGTTGCCTGCGAGGATGTTGATCTAGAGAGATAATTGCGTGGCTCGGTACCGACGAAGACGCGCTGCGGCCAAGGGCCATTCTCGATGGCTTGTCCGCGTTCCTCATGGTGGACCCATAGAAAAATTCAATCTGACTCCGTTATGTCCCTGCGTTATATGTCGATCTACCGGTCGTGGGGTAATATCACCCGTTCGACTCCCCCGCCGCCATGAGCCTTTCTTGGACGAGCTTGAATAGACCCGACGGCTCCTGGACGCTACTAGAGACTCGGCAGGACACGGGAGACCGCGTCTTTACTCGAGCAGCAGGCGACGCCGAGACTGCATTCTACTGGGACGGCGAGTTCGCGGGGACGGCAGATGTTGCCGACCGTACGGTCGTACGCTTGGAGCCTGCATTGCACCTCGACGACCCAAAGGCAGACGAAGCGCGCTTCCGTGATATATGGTCAGCTGTCAAGAGACGCTATCCTTTGCTGGCGGCGCGCTTTGAGGAGATCGACGGAGGGAATGCTGTCCGGTTTGTGCTCGACGAGGCGCGACTACGTGACATTACCGACCCCCAGGAGTTTGAGTTCATACCCAACGCCGATTTGGAAGCATCGACCGCAGCCGTACAACGCGTTCTGAGCCCGCGACCACGTCGCCTATCCGCGACTCTTATAGCGGCCATATCAATTTTGCGGCGTGCGGACGATACATATGAGATTATCACAGTCGGCTCGCATGCCATCCTCGATGGAATGGCAAGCTGCACACTTGCCCGCACTATATGTGACCTGCTTTCGCGTTGGCCTGCTTCGCTGGAGGTTCCCATCCCAGACCTCGAACAGCGCCTCGAGATGGCACCCTCCCTGGAATCATTGCATACCCAACTTCACCTCTCACTACCGCGCCGACGCTGGAGAACCGCGATCGCCCGAATCATCATGAACCGACAGATGTCCATTCTCCGCGGCGGACACACTCTTCCCCGCAAGTGGACCTCCCAATCTCCCGGACAGCCGGCCGATTCTCGAGTCGCGCGCGTGCGTCTCCCGAGCGATGCTACTCCAAAAGCCCTCGCCGCCTGTCGCGCAAACGGTGTAACGTTTGGGCTTCTATTGCCCATACTTGGGCAGGTGGCTCTCTCACGTCTTCTCCATCGTCGGGTGAAAGGTGGAACACTTACCCTTGAGGAATGGGAAACTCGTAAGAGGATTCCTATGCACGGTGGCGGGCCTGTGAACTTGAGGCCATCTGTCGTCGCCGACTGGCAGCAAGCTGGTGGTCACACAGAGGTGTGCTCACTATATCACTGATCTGGAGCTCGTTCTCAATTTCGCACTAGATAGGTCTGTGCATTGGCTTCTTCCGGTGTACATTGCCGTACATACCCCGTGCTGCCCTTTCGAATGCCGAAGACGCGACATCGTTTGAGACCGACGCAACGGGTGCCCCACCTTTCGCTGCACTGCTTTCACCGAAGAGGTTCTGGTACCGCGTCAACTTGATCAAACGCGCCGCCGCCAATGTGTATCGCCATCCACTTTTCCAAGATATGCAAGCTCTCAGCAATCCTATGCGCATCACGCGCGGGCAGGCGGCCGCTCATGCGTGGCGAAGTGCTCTAGCAGGCGAGGAGGTACCGCCTTTGCCTGAAATGGACCCCGAAGCTCTCGTGTTCACGCATATTGGTTCAAGCATGGGAAATGTACGTTCTCTATCCCTGATGCACATCGTCCTGTTGCTCACAGCCCATAGATGGATTCCGTGATTCCTCTCACTTTCCCGCAAGGCAGCGACACGACCGTGCACCGACTCTCGTCCGACATGTACCTGCACTGCCGACCCGGAGAGCTCTATCTCGGCGCGAAAACGACGCATGGTGCGACGGAGTTCTATGTCTTCTATGACGGCAATGTGTACGAAGATGCGGTCATTCGTGAATGGTTGGAGGAGGTCGAGCTTGTCTTCCAACACTATCTCTGTGCATAGAGCTACGGATACATTGTACATTTGTTGGTCATGTATAGGATAGTATATTACACACGGAACGCTACCATACGCCGTCATCTCCATCTGGGTCCATTTCGCCCACGACGTGCTCTGCTCCGTCCATAGTCTTGCCTTTCAACATGAGGATACTCTCTGGCGGCTTGCCGAACCATATGAATTCGATGTCGCGCGTTTCGCCTGCGTCCTTTGCAGTTAGAGTGAGGATTGAGAAGCCCTCCCCAGGCCCTTTTTGGCGCGTGAACTTGCTGGCTGCTATACGTTGCTGTAAGGCGCTCTCGACGCGCGGGCTGGACGGCTGACAGGATAAACACATGAGCACGATGCCACGTAGTGTATGGGGAAGGCATCAGCGTACCGTCGATTCGAGCCAGCTGTCATCCTCCGAAGCAGTTTCACTGACTTGATCAGTGATGCCTGGGATCACCAGATGCGCGATTTCGAGGTTTGAAAGCAGTAGGGGCGCAAAGCCGGCACTCACGCGCATCTGCTTCTCCTCAACATGGCCGGAGGCGGGATCGACTGTGTGATGCACAAGACAGGCAGAATGGTCGCGCTCTGTGCGCTCGTCCAGTATGAAGAAGAGGTCCGCATTATATGGTACGCCTTCGGAAGAGAAGACCTTCTTGCAAAGACGCGCCAGTTGGGTCACATTGTCTGCGCTGAGATGATGAGGTCGTTCATATGGCCAAACAGGATACTACGCACTGCCTTCAACTGCCGATCGTGTCGGGCGCAAGTACCAGGTATCCCAGCTCTCCCGTGCGCCAGAGAATGCGTCCTCAAACTTCTCGAGAGTGTTATCAGAAACTGCGTCTTTGACGAATGTCGCGACGGCGCGCTTGGGGTGGTGGGCTTTTGCTCGAGACATGTGAGTAACTCAGTTGGTCGTCGTAGTCAAGTCGCAGGCGGTGATGCCATCTCGTAAGTGTGTACGAGCCCATGACGCTCATGAGCAGTAACTGAAGTAGGCGGCATCTGAGCAACTAAGAGCCCCTAATCGGCGTGCGATATCGCTCACGTGGAGGAAATGTCCCGCTGCGGGCCGCCGGACGTGTTGCCCTCCTCTGTTCTTCCGACGAGCATGAGCTCCGGATGCAACGCATAATTCTATCTACAAAACGAACGCCGCTATGTCGCTCTCATAATCTCTGCTCGCTTTCTCGATGCGGTAAAGTCTGATCTTGAGAGTCGAGTCAGGAAGGCGCCTGTTCGGCATGATCGGAATCCGTGTCCGCGAACCGCGATAACCTGACGGCCAGTATCTTGTACACCGTACTTCGCAATCTCTAGTCGGACCACCATGTCGACGAAGACCAAAGTCGTTGTCCTCGGGTCTGGTGTCGCAGGGCTGACTGCCGCGCATGTCTTGACCGACGGCGCGAACGCTGATCAGTTCGATGTGTGTATCGTTGCTCGGGATCTGCCCGAGGACTTCCACAGTCAAGCCTACGCAAGTCCATGGGCGGTGAGTCCAAGTCTCTGCCCTTATCCTGACATTTCTCTGAGCAGTGCACTACTAGGGTGCGAACTGGTCGCCGATGAACATGGACGAACGTCTGACTGGTTGGGAGAAGCGAACCGTGTGAGCACGTACTCTCTGAGTCAACAAGCCAAATGCTCATAGTCGTGTAGAGAGAAGTGGAGAGAGATGGAAGCTGAAGGCTCTGGTCTGGTGATGGTGCGTATACCGTCACATCATACAGTTATCGTCTATTGACCAGTTTCTTGCCGCAGTACGAGAAGTCGAAGATCTACCACAAGGGCCCTCCTCCGGAGAAGCTCCAGAGCAACTACAAGGCCATTGTCGGCTCTGACGTGCGTGCGCAACTCCTTTCTCGATCTCGCAGATACACTAACTTGGCGCCCAGTACGCCATCTCCCCGTCGGACCTCCCCGACGACTTCGGCGTCGACACCGTGTCCACATTCACCACGAACTCCATCAATCCGCGGCTCTACCTCCCCGCCCTGAAAGCCGAACTCGAGAAGCGCGGTGTCATCTTTACCAGACAGCGCGTTATCAGCCTCGACGAGGTTTGTGAGATGGCGGGTGAAGGCGGTGTAGTTGTGAACGCCACAGCCCTTGGTGAGCATCTGCGTCAACATCAATTGACACCCGTCGAAACTCAGCTCATACCTGTTAGGCGCTCGCTCACTGCTCGGTGTGGAAGACAAGAAGATGTATCCGGTTCGAGGCCAAACGATTCTCGTCGAAGCTCCGAACATCCGCGAGTTCATGGCCTGCGATGAACGTATGTACCCGATCATCTCTCAATGCCTCAATCCGTTAACCCCGCACAAGCGTACGGTCCCAACAATGACTATCTCTTCTACTTCATTCCTCGGCCTGGATCGACCGAGGCTCTCATCGGCGGCACCTACCAACCTGGCAACTGGGACGTATCCGTGAACTGGGACACCGCGAACGCGATGTGGGAGAAGGCGAAGCGCTTAATGGACCCGACGTGCACATTAAGCAACACAACGTCGGTCTGCGTCCCGCTCGTGAAGGCGGGCCTCGGGTTGAGACGGAGTTGTATTCTTGGCCTCACACTGGTGATATCCGTGTGGGCGCGAGAGATGTGACAGCGGAGAAGAAGACGACGCTTGTACTTCACTCGTACGGCTTCGGGTATGTTGGATGCATAGACTTCTCTGTCTACCTATACTGACATGGGCTCAGTGGCGCGGGGTACCAGCAGTCTTGGGGGGCAGCGGAAGAGGGCGTAGAGTTGTTGAAGAAGGCCTTGAAGGCTTGACAGCTGCTTGCAAAACGATAGGCCACCGGGGGGTCCTACACATAGACGGCT
>UWZB01000435.1:0-11376 GCA_900536885.1 Peniophora sp. CBMAI 1063
AGGATGTCAAAGAGAGCGTGGGCGGCAGGTCCGATGACGCGCATCCGCTTCGTGGCGTTCGCTGTCGCGAAACCTTTCCAGCGCATCGGCGCGTTCACCTCGTCGTCGTCCATGAACGTAAGATCCTGAACTTCCCGAAAGTCTATCGCTTTCATGAACGCCTCGGCGTGCTTCTCGAGACCTGAGACTGTCAATGAGACGTCGTTCAACGGCGTCGAGGTATTGCCGTCCTCTGATATCGGCCAGACCGAGAAGCTCGCACTGAAGATAACCTTGTCTTGGGCGTGGTCAAGTTCAAGGTAGATTGAGCGGGGCGGATGCTCAGTCCCGGCGTGTCGCTCGAGGACTCGTGTGATGACTTCAGGCTCTGCGTCTGAGAAGTCAAAGTCGCGGAAGGTCGTCGGATGCTCAAGGAACTCGGAGAACTGCGCCATTTCAGCCGGAAAGCGGCGCGAGGTCAGGGTCAATGTCTCGAGTGGATTTGCGAGCATGATTGGTTCGCGTTTCGCGGGAGGAGAGCTTGCGGGGTATGCGTCGGTGATGTACAGATGCTGTAATGCTGGCATGCCCTCGATGATGTCGAGCAAGTTCCAGCCGTAGACAGATTCCGGAGTAACAATTTCCGTAATCTGCAAGTCGAAGTACGTGAGATGCTCGAGCGGTATGCTTGGGGCGCCCTGAAAGAGTACTCCGATGACGCAGAGCTCTGCCACCTGTGGTACGCGATTGGCAAGGATGTTGAAGGACAAGCCCAGGATTTGGCCCGAGGTATTCTCTATATGCAGAAACTTCACAGATGGGAAGGAGTCGTGCGAGATCAACTGTGTGGCGAGTGGCGCGATGTCTTCCCCGAAGATCGTGAATGTACGGATGCGGTCGGATTGAGTACGCAAGATGTGCTTTGTAAAGCTCAGTACTTCCTCGGAGGGCCAGTAAGGGTTCGCTTGTCGCCCGGAGCCCAGCTCTACATGAAGCGGGGCAGCTTTTGAGCGCTGAACCATCTCATATGCCCATCTTGGGCCTGTATGGCTGAACTTGATCTCCCTCCAAAGGCCAGGCGTCGACAGCGCAACCTACACCCAGTTAGCTGTAGTGATCGGTCTGTACGTGCAGAAGGGGTGTACCTGTCTCCATCTTTGGCAGATATGCTAAAGCGAGATGAGCCTTCCCCGCATGACTTTGACCACTGACAGACGACCAACGTACCGAGAAGGTGATCCATCCCATCACTTTGACCTTCGCTTCTTCGACCTCTCCGTTCCCTCGATCCTTGTCCCCCATGTCCTCATATTCGCCGAAAGACTCCTGCTTGACGAACTCGAATACGACTGCTAGAATCTCGGGTGGTATGCAAGCCGCGCGGGTCATTCGATTGCGCCGCGCATGTCCCAATCGCAATGCCTCGGCGAGTCCCGCCATATCTCGGTCCATTTCCTCGATGTCGGTGTGGCTTTCATGAAGAAACCTGTTCTGTGCGATTGAGAGCCAGAAGTCACTGTGGACGCGGTGGCCGTGTGAGATCGGAGAGTATACGCGGGTAAGCGGCGGCTACGCACTAGGGATCCTGCTCGTCATGGTGGTCAGGATTGGGTATGGTGGCGGTCATGTCGAAAGTCGTGATCGGTTCAAAGTCCAATAGAGAACAAGGCGCATGGCGATGTCGTTAACGGACCGGGACGACGAGCTGTGGCCAAAGCGGGCCTCCCACGTGGGGAAAGGTTGCCCGTAATGGTGGTTGTCAACAGAAGCCCTTGTCGCAAACCCTCATCGGCTTCCTTATTTCAGATCTTCCTCGCAATAGTATGGATACACCTGAGGATGCTATGGAGACTGAGGCGAGCCTACGCGCACATCGGGCAGAGATTGCATAGCTGATGCAGGTATTTTTGGTAGCCTACTGGCGCTGGATCGTCGGCTTGGGAACAGCTCGCGCGGGCACGATTCTCCCTGAGGTCGTCACAGCCTCCCAGCGCCGAAGAGCGCGCTTTCATAGACACGGAGATCCGTGAGCTCGAGCGCGTCCTACAGGCGGCTAAAGACCTGCGGAATCGCAGGACCAGCCTTGGATCTCTTCCTGACGAGCTACTGGTTTACATCATGCGCCTCCTCCAGGACACATATCCTCCCGGCTCCTTGGCCATATGGGGTGTCACACATACCTGTCGTCGTTTGAGAGCGCTTGGACTGGGATGTCCGTCCTTTTGGACTACTTTTTCGACCAGTTTCCTATCCTCTCTCACTATGACCCTGCCGGCGGTGCTCCCACGATCCGATAATCTCCCTCTTTCTTTGCATTTACGGAGGATGAAATCGCACGAAGTGGCTTTCGTCCGCAATCAACTCATTGGACTATGCGGCTCTCGCATACAGACCGTCTATCTTGAGCCCACCAGCGTCAGTGATGCCACGGTCCTGATCAATGCGTTCATATCGAATGAACTCTCGTCACTCGAAAACCTACAACTCAAGATTCCCCCATCTTGGGTTGTGAACGTCCATCTGCCGGCCTCGGAGAACATACCCCCTCATCTCGCCAAACTGGCCCTTGATGGTGTACCTTTCAAATATAGCTCCCCAATCTATAACAATCTTCGAAGCCTGTCCATTACTCGCCCACCGGGCTCTCTTGAACTGTCATATTATGATGTGAAGGATCTTGCTACCCGCATGCAGAGGGTCGAGCTATTGGCTCTCAATCATTGCACAGATGTTCGCTCGTTCGCGGACGCTAACGCTCGACGACTTCCCATGATCAAACAACCTTCCTCGCTTCGCAAATTCATATTCACATCTCTAGGCATCCGCAATATGTTGATGTCCCTCGAGCCACATCCCAATGTGAATATGGAGGTCCTAGACTCCACTCCTCCCAACAAAGCCATGCTATCTGCGATGTCCGCTGAGGACAAGGGGTTTTACGACCCTCTCGAGCTCCATGTAGCTGAGTATATGCGCCCTAAAGCTGCACGGTTCATTCTTCGTATCGACGTCAGCGGGCGCACGGTGGTGACTTGGTCCTTCTGGCGTGAAGTGCCCGTCTCCGGCTCGTTCGCTGCATCATCACCGGACTTCTACCTGCAACGCTTCGCGTTTCACGAGGAGCCATTCCCAACGCACTTCCGAATGAACGTGCTCAGCAATCTCGTCGACCTGAGCCTTGACATTGAAGATAAACAGCTGGCCGAACATTGGGGGGCTGTACTCGAACAGCTGTCCTTCGTATTGACCTTGAAGACGCTGCGCGTTACCGAACGTACCTTCTTATCGCCTCACTTTGCCGCAGTCTTGCATATGCGGTCACAAAGAAGGGATGACTCGTACGACCTACTTCCCAAACTCAACGTACTCGAAGTCATGCCACATCCGTTCCCCACCGCAGTCGACGAAGATCACCTCTTGGCGGCGCTGGACGAGTTGACATCATTCCTACATCGGCGCGCGACTGATGGGAAACCTTTGTCCGTGCTCTGTATCCCGGCGTACTGGCCAAATACGCTGGACCATGCCATTCCGCGGAGCGCCAGATGGAGAGACACTGTCACGGAGCTCAAGCTACTCTGAAGGGAGTCACCATCATGCCATGTCATGCGCCCGTGCATCACTACATACTATCCTCCGTCAAATGGACCCCAAAACCCTTCCGGTCGCGCGAGACGCAAGATGCATCATGGAATACGTATTGAAACGACATGTAAAATTACAAAGTTAGTATCGATGTGCGTGTGGTATACAGTGTGATGCTTCCAGTGTTCGTGATATCATACAAATATTCATAAGTCAAGTTCGGTCTGTCATCATGCGGCAACACGCAATGAAGGGCCGGTCTTCGCCACCCTAGCAGCCGCGTAGCCTAACCCTGATACTGCCACCACCACGCCGCAGAACACTTGTGCTCCTAGGAAGTTCGCGTTTTCCAGATCGAGCAGTGCTCCTCCGATAGGACTCCCAATCAATAGTCCGACGCCAGCGAAGCTCAAACTCATCCCCATGTGTGCCCCTATGCGCTTGAGATCAGGGCTGAGGGCGGGGATAGTTGCGGATGGAAGGGACACAAGTGTGCCCTGAAAGATCCCGTAGAGTACGGCGAAGACGATCAGCGATGGCAGTGTCTCGATCGCTATCCAGCTGAACGCTAGCACCATGCAGACGAGGCTGCTGACGACAAGCGTGTTGAGCGGGCCTGCGCGATCGGCAAGCCATGCGATGGCGGTGCGGCCAATGAGCGATGATGCGTTCATGATGCTGACAAGGTAGTATGCGAGCGTTGGTGATGCGCCCGTCTTGGACTGCGCGAAAGCGCTGATGTAGAAGTACGGGATGTACAGCCCGACGTATCCGAGGAAGATCGCAACGGTGAACACGGAATAGGGTAGGGATTTGAATGCGCCCAAGTCAAGGAGCTGACGCTTGGACCGCTTCTCCGGTCTTGGGCGCATAAGCGCCGCCGCGAGAAGGTAGACAGCGAGAATGATGAAGCCCGTCACGCGTGTCGCCCATCCGAACCCGATTTGTGGTTGGAGTTGACGAAAGATCGCGGGGAATACAACACCACCTGAAAGCAGTGTTAGTTAGAGTCTGGGTCACACAGGTGCAGCACAATATGAACGTACCAATGCTGCTTCCGCATGCGGCTATACCGACTGCAAACGATCGCCTTTTGTGAAAGTACGAGCTGGCTAGTGCTAGACTAGGGGTGTAGAAGCACCCTGCACCAACCCCGACGAGCACACCCTGTGCAAGGAACACCTGCCAGTACCGGTCCGAGATGCTGGTGAGCATCATGCCCAGAACAACTGCCAGTGACCCCGCATGTAAAAGCACAGTGAAGCCACCACAGTCGTATATAGGTCCCGCCAATACGCCGCAAACAAGCAGCAATAGGCCTTGAACTGAACCGATCCAAGAGATGGCAGAAGGCGATTGCGCGGATAGAAGGTCGGTCTCGTAGAACGTTTGGTACGCGCCAAACGCGTTCAGTACTCCTCTAGATGGTTGCGTCGTAAGTATAGGCCGCCATACACATAAGATATGCCACTCACCCGGAGATCAAAGTCAGCAGAAATGCACCGAACACTTGAGTCCATGCGAGTAGGCCGCCGTCCGGACATTCAGGCAGAGTGCCACTTGGTTGATCGGGCAGCATGGTAGGCTCATGCTTGCTGTCGGTGAAGTGTTCGAATGAAGAGCTGCTGTCATGCTTTTCGGCGTCGACGCTCATGTTGGGGGAGGTGGCAGGGAAAGAATGGTACGAGATAAAGCCGAAGATTGACGAAGGCACTTTATAGTGGGCCGCGGAAAACCACGGAAACTGCGCCGAAATGTACAATGCAAATAGGTGTGAGCAGCGTGTACCTCAGCGCAAAGAGGAGCGTAAGCGCGGGGAGTCATTTGCCGAATTCGCGCTCTGCGAGCCAATCAACTGGGGGCGCGCTCGGGCGCTGCTCGGGCTCGCTCAGGCTCGCTCTGCGTGGTTCCAGCGTGGTTCCGGCGGGCATCACCTTCCGTGGGCATTCCGGCAATTGCCTCATCCAGTAAACGGGCTTCGTCGAGCGCTTCCGAATACCTTCCGACGACGTCGAGGCGTGGGTTCAACCCTACAAGCGTCCTCGCAATATGGGGCACTGTTATGCGAGGGATGCAGCTGCTTGATCGTAACGCCAGTCCTCAACGACATGGAAGCCTCATCCATTTCATACTCACCTGCCCGCCGTCTTGTAGTACACCTTCATCTTATACGTAGGTTAACGCCAAAACGTCAAGTCCCTGTACACCGTGCTAGTGTGAGCCGTTCCTCTGGCACGGGTCTGTCGTCACTTGGGAGGGTGCAACGTCGAGGTTGGTCCAGAACAAAACATAGTGAAGACGACATGTAGTATCTGGACAACATCAGGGTGATATCAGGGTTCAAGCACAGCCCGGAATCACGGGTGGATACACAACACCTCCCAACCGCTAGAACGTTCTGTTCTGTAAGGACAATAACATCTACGTTAGTCATGTTCAGCTCTTAGGTTAAGCTTGGGCACACTCACGGAGGTACCCAAACGGTCCGAAGGACGACGCCCAGCCTTCCGCGCTCATGGATCCCTTCTCCGGCGATACGCGTACAGTATGACCACATTGTGCGCGCACGTTCTAGGTTGCGTATGAGTTGAGCGCCCTTGCCAATGTTATGTCGATCTGCTTCGTCTGAGCTATCGTAGGAGTCGCTCTCTGAGCTTCCTTCCAGAGAGTCATTGCTATGTTCGTCTTCGTAAAGAAACGAGAACGCGTTATCGTCAAGTTCAGGAGGGTCTCGTCGCATGAAAGCAGCTTTCTCTTCCATAGTGAGAGGCTCTTCATTGCAGACCAAGGTCGCCAGGGCGCCAGGGAAGAAAGCAAGATCAAAACCTGATTCCAAAGCAGCATCCAGAAGCTCGATGGCAGACTCGCGAGATGTCAAATTCTGCCAGTTGAAGGTCTCCATATACTTGTCGTAGCCGTTTGACCCAGATGCCCAGGGAGGTCGACGAGTGGCTTCTGCGCGATAAAGGCACTGAGAAGCATTCTCGTATGCCGCGTGCGCGGCGGCGCGATGAGCGAATGTCAACATGTGGAGTTGTTCGGCGCGCCTGTCCGAGTTATCACTGTATAAATGTATAGATCAGTATACGCGAGGCCCTGCGGTGAGCGAATGAAGGATTCTCACGTTCCCTGGACATAGCGAATGAAGCATCGCAGGCCCTCCGCCTTCATGTCGTACAAAACGATCGGATGGCCATCGCTGCGACCTTCAGCACTTTCGCCTTTGGGAGGCGGTACTGCAAACATGTCCGCGAACAGGTTTGAATGCTTTACAAGCGCAGACCGAGGGAGGCGGAAGAGGGTTCCTTCAGCCTGGGTAGCCCATGTCAGTCCCATTCAGACGTTACGGCGGATCCTCGCTCACCAGGAACACGAACATGTCTGCTTTCTTCGTCTTGATGGAACACTCTCCTCGTCGTTTGAAGTCACCGGCGTCTTGAAGATAGAAGACGGAATCGCGTCTAGGCGCACTCTCAGCAAGTTGCTTCTGCTCCTCGGCGTGTCGAGCTCGTGCAGCGGAAAGCGCGGCGACCAAAGCGGCTTTCTCGCGCTCTTTTGGCGTCAGTTTCACTCCTTGTACCTTGCGAGAAGACGCGGAGGCACGTCGAGAAGTAGGCTTCTTCGTCGCTTGAGCGCTCGTTGATGGTGCATCTAGACGCGCTTTGGTGGGAGATGCTTTGAGCCGCTTTGAAGTGCGCGGAGTAGAAGCGGCGTCGTTGGCGCGTTTGCGAGTCGTTACAGTCATGTAGTAGAGATCAAACAGGGGGGACGACAAAGAGACGAGGTGAGGAGCTATCTCAGCCCGAGAGTGCTTCGGCGATCCGCGTTTTTATCTTAAGAAAAGGGCAATAGGTTTGACAATTGTGTGAGAGCAGTATGATGGAAGGCGGTACAAGGACAGTGGGAGTATTTGCGTTGAGATATGGTCGTATCGTTTTCTCGGGCGCACAGGCTAGCGAGGCTATGTCCAAAATCGACGGCAGTGGATGCTTTGCGGGATTGGTGGGGTAGGATAGGAAGACGAGGAGGAATTGATGAACGGGACGAGCTATATAGTGACCTGAATAACCCTTATCAGCGTCAGCAAGCCTTGTTGTCTATGAAAGGAAGATCACCTTGACAACTATTATCCGGGGTAGAGTTCGGTGGCTCCCAGAACTTGCCTGACTATTTCCGTTGTCTGCGAGGGGTGATTGGCCAATAAGCAACTCCTCTGGCAACTCGGTTGCGGGAGTCAAGATGGAGTACTTCTTATAGTAGCACTCGGGTTAAATAGGTGGTATATCAGGGCACCGGGTATTATGATTAGGTCAGAGGCGAGGTGGTGGACGCGAACAAGGGACTCGGAAGGTCGACGCGCGCGCCCGCGTGTTGTTGTGCTTTGTTGTGCCGCATGCGCGCGACCGAGCCTGGGTGGCTCAGCCTCCGGCGAAGGCCTGGCGCTGCTGGTACATACCGCACCCGATTGCCAGCGACTATCTTACTATCTGATAACCATGTAGTGTACAAGCTCATACGTTCGATTCCATGCATAATGAATACAGCACGAATATCTACACCCTATGTGATCATCAAGGTTTCTCGCACATAAATATCCACCCGTCAGAGTTTTCATTCCTGATGCAGTACAAGTCATCAGCGTACGGCTTCACTACGAACAATGGAGGCCAGACTCACGGAGCGTCCCAGACCGTGCGTATCACCGTATTGAGCATTCCCCAGGTGCCCTCGCCTTTCAGGCGGGTGCAATACTTCCAAAGTTTGATGGCACGGTGAAGCTGATGGACGAGTTGCGACCCCTGTCCTATCCGCGCCACCGAGACCTCTGGCTCTTCGTCAGAGCCCTCCTCGATTCGGTTTCTATGCGTCATGATACAGTCCGCGATTGCTAGCGGGCTATCGTCGTCCATTCTCGTCAGCCTCGCCACCATCTGCGGCGTAAGGAACTCTCCGGGATGTATGATGGCCACCAACGCTCCCGGAAAGAAGCGCACGTCTATACCCAGCTCAAATGCAGTGACGAGGACATCAATTGCAGAGAGTGCACCGAGAGGCAAGCCACCTTTCGGCCCTGCGTAGTGATTGTTGTACCAGCCCCAGGTTAGATCGTCCGATTTATCGCTGTGGCACTCTGGATAGAATGCGTCGTCAACGGTCGAGGTCTTGTCCGGTTCTGGCTTGTCGTCGGGATGCGGGTGAGATGCGATGTCCTTGATACAGTGCTTGTTATCATAGCACTGAAGCCCGATGGAACCGTAGGGTTGACGCGGCTGCGAGTGGTACTGTCCGCAGTAGGCGCGTCGTGGCTGGCGCGCCCAAGGAGGTTCCAATGTGACGAAATTGTTCGCAAGAAGTAAAGCAGTTTGCTCGTATAAGTCATATCCGCCGGTGCGATGCGCGAACACTAGCATATGAACACAAGCGTGACAGGTGTCCCGTGCTCCCCTATGTAAACTTGGTCAGACTAGAAGAGGCGGCAATCCAGAGCGCGCGACGCACCCAGTGAGCTGATACCCTATCGCTTGACGAAGCCCTTCAGCACCTATGCCATGCAATACCACAGGGTGATCGTCCGTCCTTCCGTCTACGTCTTCGCCAGGAGGAAATGGGATGGAAAACATATCGGCAAAGAGTTGCGCAACGTCGATGAGTGCGGGACGTGGAAGCCGAAAGAGAACATTCTCGGCCTGAACGTGATAAATGAGTAACAGTGCGACCCAGACAGCGACTCGGAATGCGCACCATGCAAACGATCATTTCATCGCCTGATAGCTCAGTCGGCTCTCCTTCTCCTAGAGGGCGGTACATGTAGGGATCTTGCAAATATAGCTCTGCATCCCTGTATGGCGCGCCGTGCGTTTTGGCTCGTTCTTCTTGGAATTCGCTCTGAGCTTGTGTAATGGCAGCCACTAGCTCTTCTCGTTCCTTCTCGGCGGCCTCTTCTGGTGTGAGTTTCGGGGCCTTCGCAGGCTTGGGCTTTCGCGGCGGCGGGGTGGAGTTGGAAACAACCTGTGGCGTACGCGCTGGCTTGACCCTTTGTCGCTTGGATGTTCGTAGAGCCGGTGTAGGCGAAGTGGCGGTGCGCTTGCGAGCGGGCATGACTGGGAACAAGACTCCGCAAGGATCCAGTCCTCGCTCGTAAGTTACTGAAAATGAACGGTGGTGGTACAGTCGCAACGCCAGATATGGCTCCCTTATAGATGGTGTTTCCCAGAAGGCTACCCAAGTAAGAGCGATAGAACAAAAGCAGCACTGCCTGCTACTTGTTCCCGATGTAGACAATAACAAGGGTAAACGCGCGACCCGCAGTTCACATGGTCCTTGTCGAAAACCTCGATTTTAATCGGCTTTGGACGGACAGTTGTCGAAGCTGGCGAGACCTTCGATATTATTGGGTTCGGAGACGTCCATGAGAGGTGGAAGCAACGCAGTGGCGCCGTGCAGATGGACGGCACCGACGGCTGTTGGAATCCCGGGCCGGCGTTGCCCGCCACGCACAAACGCGGCCACCTGACTTTCGAACACCGCGCGCGATCCCAGCTGGCTTGGGAGTTGATAGGTTCATGATCTTATTTGGTCCGCAGTCATACATCTTGAAGGCTCAACTACGTAGGGAATTGCCAAGCGTAATACACGAATGTCATGGTTACGAGAAACAGGCGTAACAAGCCGGCGTAGGATCCGGGGTTCTTTCTGGACCTTCTGAGCCAGGACCCGTTAATCCCCAAACGACCACACAGAGCGAATCGCAGACACGGCGTTTTCACGTTTGTCCCAATAGAACGTAGCTCCACTCTCCGTGACAATATGCTTCAATCTCTCGGCGCCGTCTTTCTCCACGTCGCATCGGAAGATCGACAATGATACTGCGGTCGCTCGCGCTTGAAGGCCTTTCGACAGCGCATCGACGTCGGCTGCAGCAAGTAGAGATCTTCGGATGATAATCTTCTTCAGCTGAGGTAGTAGCGCGGAGTGCAGCTTGAGGGCATGTGCGAAGCCCTGGGCAACACGCGCCTCAGGTTCGATTATCTCCACTCCGGGCAATGTGTCCATGACAGACTGCCAGGTGATACTGTCTTCGGCCCATTGGAATGATGCATGCCATATGGCCACCCTCTTGACGGAGCAGAAGTTGGGCCACATAAGTACGTGGCGCAGAGGTGAAGCGTCCTTCAGGGTGGGTTCACGAAGGTTGTACAGCGCAAACCTCCAAGTCTTAGGACCGCTGGAGTCCAGAGCATGTTCGAGTGCGATCTGAAATCCGTGATGCTCCGTCTTCACACCCCTGTAGTCGGGCGCACTCGAGAGAATGAGTGTCTCAAACCCGGATCCTGGACTGGAACACGCTGATGCCAGGTGGCTGCCAATGATATGGTCCACTTGAGTGAGGAGATTGTTCACTTGCGAGGCGGACTTCATCGCATTACAATCTAGGCTGATCAAAGTTATCGTCGACGCGGGGAGCTCGAGGCCGTTTACTATGGCCAGTGCGCGGCGCGCGTTGTCAGTTATGTTCAATGTCTGAAGCTTAGACAAGGACACGCTCTTCGGCGGGTGCTGACTTTGAAGACTGGGCAGAGGGATTTGCCTCAAGGCTTCCAAGTCAGTCATCGTCCATTCAAAATCTTCGAGAGTTGGCAGGGTCGAAAGTGCTCCGAATAACGCATCTAGCGTAGTCCATACACCGCCCTCCGGGCATTCCTGGTACCGCTACGGTGAACGCGGAAATTGAGGTATATTGTGGACCAAAAATTCTATACTTAGAAAAAGACGCTTTCTTGCGCACTCGACCCCCGCCGCTCGCTACGCTCG
>UWZB01000436.1:0-11295 GCA_900536885.1 Peniophora sp. CBMAI 1063
ACGGACGGCGGATGTTCGAACATTCGAGAGGTTACGAACATCGCGGCTGCTCGAGGAGGATGTCCTCCAGGTCAAGTTCGCGTCCGTCGGGCATTGACGTTGACACCGTGAGACCCTCGATTTGCGCGCGCTTAGCTCGCCGCGCGGCCGCGACGGTCTTCTCTACAGAGACCCATGACCTGGATGTGGCGGCCATCACACCAAGGGTGTATGTCTCTGTCGACACGTCGCCGCCGTCGCGCGACCTCGAGTCACCGCACCCCTAGCTCGCCGTGCGGCTAAGACGTGAGCCCGCCCCGATCTACAACTTCCCGGCAATCCACAGGAGTCTGCGTTATCGCGATAGGGTACCCGCACATGATCTACTGTTCTCGTCCAACGCTCAACCTCAATTATCAACAAATCGATCTCGAAGATCTTCTCAGCTTCTCATTCGCTGGACTGTATAGCGACCGAGCGCCTCCGAGTCTATCCTGTGCGAAAGTTCTTACTCCGTTGTCAACTACCATGTCGGATAGCGAGTCTGAGGCAGATTTCGGGCTACGCATGCCGGAGGCTCAGATACTTGAAGGATCTGGGGCGTCCGTGCCCTCCGATGTGTGTATCTCATCCAATTCCGATGCAATCTGACTTATGCAGTCATGCAGGATGAGGTGTGTGACTTAGATCGCCTATATCCTCGGAGCTACTACCACGTCGACGCAAATGGGAAGCGCACGGTGGTGACCTTGCCCGATCCGTGAGTTCATTGCAGACCTGGATATCCTGGACTTGACTCAGCCGATCTTAGGCATCTCCTTCCCTGCGCTATGGAGGCACTCTCTCGCGTTTTCGCAGCACCCGTCTCCCCCAATCTCGCCACTATCAGAACCGCTCTAGCGACACTGGATGCGATAGACCGTGCAAGCACGACGTGGACCTCCTTGGATGATTTTGTGCGGCAGGAGATGGTCCCCGGTGGACTGCTCCGGGCATACAGCCGCCTGCGGGATATGAAGAAGTTCGTCGTCATCCAAATCATTACATCTATTGCATCTAACAACCACTGATTTACAAGATACCAGCAAGATGTCGTACGACTCACGATGCAAACGGCTGTAGAGATCCCACGGATCCCTGGACGGACGAAATGGGTGGTCGGACATCCTCAAAGACCCGACGAGCCGGTCAACTATTATCCTCCCTTCATCCACGATGAACATGGACAGGAACTGCCGTACGATTGCCTGTACGTCCAGCCCACGTCGGCGGGCGATCGTATTGCAAGAGTCTGGCGGCCGTTAGCTGGTGGCGGGTGGATGGAGGCGAAGCACGGTCATCCGCACCCTGACTACAACGGGTATCGGCTCAACCTTCACGTTGAGGGTCTGAAGCCATGTTGGGTCCCAGAAGCAATGTTGCCGTTGGCTCTCCATGACCAGCCTTATTACATATAAGTAACGATGTGTACGACGATACATAGTTCTTCCGTGCAAGGACTCGTGATGGAAGATTGTGTATAGATGATATGTATCGACCTAGAACACCGCATTTGTGCCGACGGGGTATGTTCGCGGGATGGAGGAACGGGAGCTTAGAGGGAATATCAGGGGGCGAGCGTTACGTGCAAGTTATCTCTGGTTTACGATTAGTTGAAGAATCAGCATTAGGTACTGTGTACGCACGATCCTAGCCTTGATCCACCCTCGGGTATGCATCCTCTGAATCACCTTTCAATCTCGCAAGATAAGGGCATGCTAGGCATGCCGGACTCTGGATCTGGTATACCGGGCGTGTAAGATTGCGGATGTTCGAACTTGGCACAAGAACACAGCCAATGAGCCTCGAAAACGTCAATAGCAATCGTCTGGTGATAGAGAAGTCCAGTATGCATGCACCTCTATCCGGTTCCCGTCCGCGCACTACTCTAAGATTCATCCAAACATGCCGGACTCTCGATGAGCCCCCGCTCGGCGTGTGACAGGAGTGTTCGAACTTCGCGCAGGGCGTGGTGGGCGTGAGGGGTGCGTGTACGGACAAGGCACGGTACACAACACATGGCGGCCACACCGCGATACAAATATTGACCGGTCTCCGCGGTCTGGTATGCAGTCGTGGTATATAGAGAAGACCGTCGCGGCCGCGCGGCGAGCTAAGCGCGCGCAAATCGAGGGTCCCACGGTGTCAACGTCAATGCCCGACGCGAACTTGACCTGGAGGACATCCTCCTCGAGCAGCCGCGATGTTCGTAACCTCTCGAATGTTCGAACATCCGCCGTCCGTGATGTTCGAACATCCACGACGTTCGAACATCCATGATGTTTGCACGTTTCCGATGTTACGCTGTGTACTGGGCCAGTACACGCTGAAATCACGCTGAATTCTTTGACAAAGGTTTAACCATGTTCGAGACCCGGCCAGGGTAAACTCATTTTAGTGTTCCAGTTCGGAACATGATATCGAACATGCTTAATTCTTTCTCAAGAATTTCACTGTTTTCGAACGCGGAATAGGCACAAATTTTTGTCCATGAATCTAGGCTATCTTAACCATGTCCGCGCTCGGATAAGTGACCGATGCCTCCAGTGTGTGACGCTCCCAAGCACAGCCAAGCACGAGCCCCGACTGTGCTGACGTCGCTTGCCAGATTCACCACTTGCTTCGAAGTGAACATGCCTGACTCTCCTGGAATCGATGCACCATCGTTGTCCTGCTGTTATGCACCACAAACACTCAATGACTCTGCTGATCTCAGCCACTCAAGCGCGATTGCCCTACCACGCCCGTCACGGCATCCCGACGGATAGGTTGCGTTGACGATGAGTCTGGGAAGTCGTTGATGCTCTTCCTACCTACTGGGTGTTGGCTGGCGAGATGGGCACCTTGCGCCCCGGGTGCTCTAATTGACGGAAGTCGGAGTGCAATTTAGAGGCAGCCTGATAGTATTGGCTCTGCACCTTATCAGGGCGAGACCTACTGGCTGTGTCATTCGGGTCACATAGATGCGTCAGGGTTCTGCCGCGAATACCATCGAAAGCGAATATGCTCAGCACGGTGTGTGTTGTTCCCAAGAGTGTGAGAAGAAGCCTGGCTCATGACTTCTTTGCTGTCGCAGCTGACCAGGAATCGTCGCTCTCGCACGATACAGACGTGGCCAGCGACTGATTTAAAGTCTACGACCTCGCAGATATCCTCGTAAGTTTCCCGCTCACATCAGTGCATTGTAAATTGGAATGGATTCTCCCGTCACAGGTCCTGTGGAGGTCCCTATATGGCTTAAACTACAGTTGATGCTTGCAATCCGTACGTCTAGAATCGCCTGACGGGAACACAATCATTGATAGTTTGCCTAGCTATTGCCGTGATCCGGGGTGTGTTTTCTAGCACTAATTCACACCGCTCTTGGAAGCGCGCTGTACACATATCCATGCTACGAGAGCTGCTGAAGCGCCTCTCTCGCACCGAGCCTCGCATCGCGCAAACGGTAGTCGGGGGATCAACTGGCAACACCTATCGAGCGTGGGCTACGGCAAATCGGCAGCCCATCACGTCGGACAGGATCGAAGATGATGGCTACCTTCATTGGGTTGGGGAGAAGCAGTTGTCCAACGTGTTGTTATTCTTTCATGGTACGAATGACGTGTCATTGGGATTGTTGTCACGACCTGAAAACCTGCATAGGTGGGGGATACACGTTCCCCGCATCGGCTGACTGTCTTGATGCTATACTGGCACTGAAAGAGGATACTTATGCTGCCATCGATGGTCTAGGAATTGCGGTACTTGAATATTGTGAGGATAATTGACTGTCCGGTTCTATGCGAACTTACATCAACATGGTGATTATAGCGCTGGCACCCAAAGCGTCCTTCCCATCTCAACTGCGTCAGGCAATCGCTGCTCTAGCCTACCTCCTTGCACAAGGCACAAAAGCTTCTAACATCGTCCTTGTCGGCGACTCTGCTGGTGGCAATCTCATATTGCAACTTGTCTCACACATTCTGCACCCCATGGCCGGCCTTCCACCACCACCTATACTATCGAAACCGCTTGCAGCCATCGTCCTCGTGTCCCCGTGGACATCTTACAGCGACGATTACCGCTCATTCAAGCACCAGCAAACGTCCGGGAATAAGTAAGTAGGTACCTGTTGGCACCTCGCATTATTTATCCGGATGCTCCGATCGGATCAAAATTGACTGTGGCCGGCACTGATGTTCAACCAATAGAACCCGCCAAATGCATGTTGCCCTGTTAGTTGGGCTTGCATTCTAGAGGCTATCATGCAAAAAGGACCTTCACTACCTAGCATATAGTGCACGACGTCGGCATCATGCATTTGGTTCTGGCTCCCGAAGGCTGGTAGGGACCTGCCCGGATCAGATGATATTTTCAACCCCCCAGGTTATTAAATGGCTGTATCGAGCGCGTCCCGGTTTTTAGACCCAGTTTTCGAAACGCTCACATTTTGTGCGACCTGAATTATTTATCACTCGGGACAGATACTTGCCGGATAGCCTATGGGGGGATTCTTTATCTCGTTTCCCAGGCCGCATTCTTTATCCTCCGTATTTTCGATCGGTCGAATTCTTAATGACCCGATTCCCCAAGATGCGGATTCTTAATCCGGAACAATATTTATCCCTAGCACCTCTTATTGCCTGGATTCTTTATGCTTCGGGTGGCGGGTTTCTTATGCACTCACACCACTAGGGGCCGACCCCATCTGGATCGGCCTGTACCCGTTCACGAATCCGACCTGCTTCACCGAAATCTCAGAAACGCGGGGATTAGAAAGAGGAAGTCGATTATGTCAACTTTCGAGTAGAAACGAAGAACCGTACATAGCACTCTTGACGTGTACAGCAGGGTCTCAAACAACACAGGTACAATATTCTAAGGCACAAACATAGTCCGACTATCGGTACGATACAAGACCAAACAATAATGAACCTCGCAAGCACGACAACCGACACGAAGAAAGGCGCGAAGCACCGTCCACTCGCGGCCGCTCGCCAGCACGAACAGCATGGGCCGACTTCGGAGCCCCGCGAGCGAGCACTACAGCGTCGCATGAGCTAGCGTGCAGCAGCTCGTGAAGGACACCATGCAAGCGCGTCTAGCGGATACGAGATTAGCAGTCGCTCACGCAGTCTGGCGACCGCTAAGCGTACCAAGGCCTTTGGCAATGTGGCGTCAATTCCAGCGAGGCATACCGTTCACAGCGGGTGAGGGCGCGGTGGCGTCGCGAACGAACGGAAAAAACGCTCAATGACAATTTGATCAGCATGAAGTCGCAGCGCACTCGATAGGCGACGTACCCAGACGGTATTGGAAGACGAGTCATGTCGAGCAGCTGTAAGATGCTCGTGAGCAACACGTCGACAGTAACGAGGACACGACGTACCTAATGACAGGGAGCGGGACGCAGGACCAACGCCAGCGCATCGGTGCCATGTAGCAGAAAACGTACGGCTACATGACATCGTTCAAGCCCGACGACAGCGACGGCGAGACAGACAGGAGGACCGCTGGGCGAGCGAGACTGCAGCGGAGATGATGGGGTAAGGAAAGAGAGATGTCACGACTTGTCGCGGCTGACGCCTCGGATCGGGAAGGCTCGGGATCGACGAGCTAATCGGCGTTCGCCGAGAATTCGGAACTCCCGTTGCGCGACTGCTTGTTTCTCGCTCCTCGTCATCAAGCTCGTCTCCATCGCCGCCGTTCCCGTCGCCGTTGGCTCGTGCGCCCAACGCTGGATCTCGCCCCGCCCGCCTGGACTCTGCTGCCCGACACCTCTCATGGTCATGGCTAGGTATCCAGGAGTGTGTACACCGCCTTGCGCGCGAGAGCGTTGCCCCACGTACGTTGCCCGCTCGTGCTCCTGGTCCCCGCACTAATTTGTCAAACACAGCCGCTGGTATTTGCTTTGCGACTCTCGACACGGGTGTTCAGAACGCCTCGACCTTGTGCGGCCATCTCTTTCGCGCGTTGGCCCGATCCTGTTTGGCTATTCCCACCTCCTTGTACCATTTCTCCCGTGTTCGATCGGGTTGCGCCCTTTGTATTCTGTGTACGTTCTATGTAACATTGCTTGTGTATATAATGCAATTAGCCTGTCTTGCCCGCTCGCGCCGTGTGGAGATATCCGCGTCCCTGAGTGAGGAGTCGGCCACGTGCTTACCCTGCCTCGATCTCTCCACGTTCTGCTTCTGAGGGTTGCTCGTCGTTTCAGGCGCGCCTGTCTTCGACCGCCATCACAGCACAATTTCTATCTGTTCTTCTGTGAAGCCATATCTTCACAGTCCCTTGGGCAGCTATTTACCAGCTGAGGCGTAATCTGGATTCATTGGTTCGCTTTCCGTATCTGTTGGCGACTCGTTTGCAAAGGAGAAGCAGAATGCAGCTGACTCTCTTGCGTGTAGATGTCTCGTACGTGTGGCATCCAGAGCATGTCAATTGAGCATCTAATGCTCATGTTCATACAAGCTTATAGAGACCACGGAGGCAACCGTCATCGCGGTACGCTGGCAACACTGACTATACGGGGAGTATGCGAATTCTTCCGCGCAATTTCCGAGGCGATGCCGGAGCTCTGGTCCCACATACAAACTGACTACGATCTGGCATCTGTGAGAACTGCGCTTAATCGTTCGCGGGGCCACTCGCACACTGTAGAGCTCAACGCTGAACAGTCTCCCTCACTCACGCACTTACTATGCAGCCCGGCTCAGACTCGTTCGAACTCGTGCCTAACTCAGACCTCGTTGTGAACTCGCTGAAGCTCAAGAAACGCTCCAGGGTGTGCAAACCTCGCAGACGACTAAGGTCTGTCTCCTTCCTCTTGATCGTCTCGCTTTCTCGCGCTGACGATATGATTTTCTAGTTGGAGGAGCAGAAACGCCTGAGGGACCGCAGGAAGGATCTACTGGCCGAAGTCTCCCAGCTCAGCAAGGGAACCTCGCACCGTCGCTCGCGTCTCGACGAGGCGCGTTCCAACCAGTCCCAAGGTCGCGGCGACAACCAGGTCCTCAACAGTCTGACTACGCTCGCGGGCTCAGGTCGTGTCGGCGGCTTCCACGGTCGTCTCGGCGGTCTCAGCGCGATCGACAGCAAGTACGACGTGGCGATCACGACCGCCTGCGGTGCGCTGAACAATATGGTCTGCGATACCGTTGAGCAGGCCACGCAGTGCATGGACTACCTCCGGACGAACAAGACCGGACGTGCAAACGTCATGGTGCTCGAGAAGATTAATGGCCAGCCGTCGGACGAGGCCACACCACTGACGCGCTTGTTCGACCTCGTCAAGCCCCGCGAGCCCAAGTTCGCAAAGGTCTTCTGGAAGGCGCTCGGCGACACGCTCGTGGCGGATAATATCGACCAGGCGAACAGTGTGGCTGTTGGCGGCAGGAAGCGCTCCCGCGTCGTTACGCTCGATGGACAACTGGTTGACTCGAGCGGTACGATGTCCGGTGGTGGCAATCCCGTCCAGCGCGGTGGTATGAGCGAGAAGTTCGCAGCGCAGGCAGTTTCGCCAGCGGAGATGAGCAAGCTCGAGAGGGACCATCAGGCGACTGCAGCTCAACTCCAGGAGGCTCAGTCACGATTGCGTGCGGCTGAGGCGAGGGTGGAGGCGCTCAGGCATGAGGGTCTGCAGTTGGGTAGGCAGCTGCAGATGCTCGAGGTCGACATACGCGACACAAACAACCGGCTTGAGGACGCCAGGAAGCGCGTGAGCAAGCTCGGCGCGCGGTCGAAGCCTGACGCCGGGGACCAGAAGTGGATCATAGAGCTTGAGAAGGAACACGCTCAGCTACTATCGTCGCTTGACAAGCTGCGGTCGAAGTCCGGCGCTATCGAGGCAGAGATCGAGGCGCTTAACGAGAAGGTCAAGGCTGCAGAAGGATCAAAGCTGCTTATGCAGCGTAGTAAGGTCGACTCAATCAAAAAGTACATCGACATTGCTACGCAGGAGGTCACCAAGGCCGAAGTCGGACTCGATAAGGCGAAGAAAGATGTCAAGCGGCTGAGCTCTGCCGCGCGCGGACACGATCAAGCCATCAAGGACGCCAAAGTCGAGGTTGAGGATCTCGCTGAGGCATCAGAGGAGGTCAGAGAGAAGGTCGTGGCTTGCGAAGAGGCTCTACGAGACGCGAGCGAGTGGCCTGACGGCATCCAGGACGAGCTACATGGTCTTAAACGGGACTTCGGCGAGAAGACTGAGGCGTTGCTGGCCTTCCGTAAGCGAGAGGTGCGATCTTTCTCTGTTCTGTGTTTTGAGACGATGGCTGACCATATCTGGGTGATAATCAGGAGAAGTACAAGCAGAAGCTTGAAGATATCGAGGGCAATCTCGCAGCTACGCAGGCGCTCATCGATGCTGATGAGGCCAAGCACGCCAAGCTGGTCCTTGAACATATCGAGTGCGTATTCGATGTAACCTTCGGTTGCGTATACCCTTGCTAATGAATATCGTAGCGATGACGAAGATGGCGATGAGGAGGAAGACGGCGAGAAGAAGGACGCGAGTGCCACCGAGAATATAGAAGGCGACAAGACTGAGAAGCGTGTCAAGCCCGATCCTGAGGACCAGACCGGCTCTGGCTCTGGCTCCAAGATGAATAGGTCGAAAGACCAGTTCCAAAAGGACGAGCGTGGCTTTGTTCATTATCCTGAGTCCCATCTCGCGAAGCGAAATCAGGGTTCCCTCCAGGCCAACATTCAGTCCCTTGAGGGTACGTTTCACCGTCTTCTCCTGTTGAATCTCATAGTTGGACTAACCACTTGGCGCTTACAGAGCATTTGGACAAGACCAAGCCAAACCCGGCGGTACTGAAAGAGTACCGCAGACGCGAGCTCGAGTATGATGATCGCGTGAAGCTCCTCGACGAGGCGACTGCTGCGCGCGACGCTCAGAAGGCTTTATATAATAAGCTGTCCACCACGCGTCTCGAGAACTTCATGAAAGGCTTCAACAACATATCGAGTAAGCTCAAGGAGATGTACCAGGTACGTTTGTGATGAGACCGGATACACGATGAGATGGATATTGACAAGGCGCGGTAGATGATCACGCTCGGTGGAAACGCCGAACTCGAGCTCGTCGACAGCATGGACCCGTTCTCGGAGGGCATCATCTTCAGGGTTATGCCCGCGAAGAAGAGCTGGCGCAACATCTCCAACTTGTCCGGTGGCGAGAAGACGCTGAGTTCGTTAGCGCTCGTCTTCGCCTTGCAAACGTACAAGCCGACGCCTTCGTACTTCATGGACGAGATCGATGCCGCGCTCGATTTCCGAAACGTGTCCATTGTCGCGAACTATATCAAGAATAGGACGAAGAACGCTCAGTTCATCATCATTTCCTTGCGGTACGTTCCCCATTTATATCTCAATGTTTCAGTACACTCATAGATGCCTGCCAGGAATGACATGTTCGAGCTCAGTCAACGGCTCATTGGTATTTACAAGACGTCCAACCAGACGAGAAGTGAATAACGATCTTGTCCTTGCACCCGGATGAGGCGTTAATCTCTTCTGTCAGGTATCTCCATCGATAATCGCAACCTGCATGCTTGAGCAATCTACCGAGTTCGAGCACAAGGCTACGACGACTGCGCGTACCAACTACTGGGACTCCGGCCTCAGTTATGATACAATTCCGACCATGGCGTGTAATCGGTACTCCAGTCCTATCCAAAGCCAGCTATAATCCGTGACATGAGTTTTCTTCGCAAAAGCGCTTCCTCCGTGCATATGATGACTATTTGCCTATAGCATATAGTCAACAAACTGGTAAGACGGTAACATTCGTTCACTCACTTGTGCGACTTGAGATAATGATACGCTCGACCACTGGCCTTCACAAAAGCCATAGAGGTCAGTCACTGACTCCAAAGCATCATTGCCGGAGAATTGTATCGATCGTGGTTCCACTTCAAGGTGTCGCGCCTCAGTTACCGCCGTAGGGTCACACGTCACGACACAAGAGACTATAGTCCGACGCAGCTCCGACCTGAGTCCGAAGCCGTTCCGAACGCGCAAAACCGTTCCGACTCATGGTGAACTCTGTTCCGACGCCACTCCGACGCAAGCCTTGGGCATCAGGATCCCAGCGCATTTTCGATATAGTATTGTGTTGCTTTTGATGTAGGATCGTAGCATAATACAAGCTCTAGGATCTTTAACAGTGAGCGATTGGCCCATCATGCGAAGCGACACAATATAATCCAGTTGATATTTCAGAGCAAGGATGTAACGCAGTAGCGGCATATACAGAATGAGCTGCTCGACAGTGGACATGGATGAGGACGTGTGATATCATCACCGACGGAGGGCTCGGTGTGCGCGTATAAGCAAGTCTGTGAGATCAAGCGTCGGCTGCGCCTGACCATCCGTTCGACCATCCAAGTTCGAACGGTCTAAATCTTTTGCCTGCATAGAGGGTGCTCCCACCTACAGACCCAGGGACAGATTTACCATTGCTCAGCGATCCTAACGAATAAATTAGACATCAATACTCTGTACTGTCGAATAAAAGCCCTCACCCATATGAGGACCACTGGACGCCAGATACTCAGGCCAAGACTGGAGGCGACCTTGCTTGATAAGTTCCTCTATGAGTCTGATGCGAGGGTTCATGGAACGCGCTGGGATATTCGACTCCGATCGGTGGGGATTCGTGGATTCGTAGACCCAATGTGACACCTCGCACTCCCCATCGCATCCTCCCTCCTGAGCACAAATTCGTTTTTTGGAGCATCGCCTTAGCCTCACACGACATGCCAGACATGCAAGTGACTTGTGGCCCTGGCCCTGTGAGGCACCGGCAGGCATCGGAGTTTTGACGCAGAGTGACTGAAAGCCAGCACAGTTCGCGCACGGAGTCTATGTACTTCATGAGAATGTGCGGCTATAAACCAGATGCCAACGTACTTCAAACGCCCTCACCCATTCGCGATCTATCCCGTGGAATTCAAAGAAATGTGCGAGATGGGTATCATCGATGGTAGTACCAGGAGGCATCACTTGTAGGGCGTCATATGGGTCGAACTGGAACCCGCCATCGCAGCCGCGTCCGCGGAGCATTAACGCTCGGGTATCATAGGGACTCCCGTTGAGAGAGAGGCTCTCGAGACGAGACGTGGCGTCATCAATGGTGGACATGGTGGACGGTCGCAAGGTCGTATGAGGAATGCCGACTTCGTTACTCAGCCTCCCAAGTCGTTCTCACGCACCTTTGCGGCCGCGGCAGGTCGACAACCCACCCGTCCGTGATGCTAAAAAATGAAGATAAGAATGGGATCAGACGGGTTT
>UWZB01000439.1:0-11020 GCA_900536885.1 Peniophora sp. CBMAI 1063
TGGACGACCAGTGGACGGACAGAGTCTCAGGCTATGGTGGTCCGACCACCCGATCATTCGCATGAGATGCCGTACACGTATCCCAACGGGCGTTCCATTCTAAAACCTCTGAAGCGCATGATCTTTACGGAAGAACACAATCCGCGCGTCGAGGTGAATACAATCATGTCGGGATGCTAGGAGCGCGACGCTCGGGATCGTCAGTTTGCTGTCGACGGATGTGCCGCTAAAGAAGGTTCTGAATGACGAGCATACCCTAGTGAAGATTTGGATGAATTTGGCATCAGCCGGTGGGGCGATGGACACGTTCCCAAGTGTCGAATTCGTCTAATTGGCAAAGCAAGAACCGTCGTGACGACGTTGATATAGCCGACATTGGCGGAATGGCCAGAGGCGAGGAGACGCGAGTGGAAGGCCCCGACTTCGTACTCCTTTCCCTGCGATGACTTGTACAAGTCAGTTGTTCGCACGCCTCTCGGATTTTGTCGCGCTTGTGGTAGTCCATGCACAGGAACAAGGAGTGCATGTACAGGGCATGATTCGAGGCGATGAAGCGCGCGAACTCGATAGAGTCGGCGAAAGCGCTGGAGAACGACCAAGTATTTCAAGCTAATGTGTTCTCATTTCTTGCCAATGCCATTGCCATTGCTGCTTCTTTGTATGTCGACGGTGTGAACCCTAAGGCTCCGTGTGCTGAGCTGGATGACCAAGCTCTTGCACGTCGAGGCAATAAACCATACTCGCCGAAGGTAACGATAGAAGTGGTGGAAGAGGATTGTTCGCTCACCTAGCCGGCCCTGCCTTTTTGGGTGGAGTTGCTTTTCATCAAGCACGATGCTCTACCTCCTTGCGGCCCAGTGACCAAGGCCTTCGCTGTCGAGAATAGCGGATATCGGGCGGCTTTGAAGGAGCAGGACCAGCCTTCGTTTACCCAGCATACGGCCGAGACCGGTTTGGGAAGAGTCGCCTGAAGCCTACACGACTACGAGTCGGCGCTGGTGAGACAAAGGAGGTCGTCCGGTAGAGACACGCGTCTTCGGGCAGAAGAGAAGGACGACAGCGAGGAAATGGAGAAAAATCAAGCTTCGAAGGAGGATCGTCTGTACCATGACTCGCCCCTATCCTCTCTGACGTGTCTCCCAGACTCTGAACCCAAGAAAGAAGGGTTGTACGACAAGCGGAAACGGTTGGATTAGGAGAATCCCCGCCCAGCATCGATGTGCAAATCGAGCCCCAGTCCGGTCGACTGTTCGTCGAGGGATATAAGACTGGCTCCGGTCTAAAGCGTCTCTGGGAGAAGGCGGTCGCGCCTCGAGACCCGTGGCACCCGTCGCAACGGTAATTCAAGGATGACCTTGACTTGCTGTACTTCCGCGACACCGAATTTCTATTGCGATTGTATATTCCCGTTATACGACGAGCGCGTACTTTGCGAGAGACGCATAAGTCACCCTCCATCAGTGCTCACGCGGGGCCGGAGAAGCTGTGCTTGACTTGGAGCAAGCGATCTTTCTAGTCTCGCATGAGTATAGAAGTGAAGGCTTACTGCGAATCCTGTGACGTATGCCAGAAGATGAAACATCAGAAATATACGCGATGTAGCGCTTTACGTTCTAATCCTATTCCCGGTTGACCCTACGACACGATCTCGATGGACTTCGCCGTGAATCTCCCCTGGTCAGAAGGATATAACGCCGTCCTGGTCATCGTGGATCGGTTGTTTAAGCACGCAGACTAAAGGTCACGCTAAGGGCGTATGTTGCTTCCGACCGTACCGATTGGGCGAAGTGGTTGACCCTACTGCAATATGCGTACAGCCAGACCTCGTACGCGAGTACGGGCTTCGCCTCTTATTTCCTTCTAGGCGGGTTTGAAGTCCAAGGGACTCTAGACTTTGCCGAACCCGGTCTGTTACGAGGATCACGTCACGAACGGATGGCAGAGGAAGCAGTGGGCGCATACGTGACTAGCATTGCTATGGCTCGCGCTCAAGTGAAACAGGAGGAAGCGCACGATGTCGGCCGCCGAGATCTAACCTTCGAGGCTGGGGATGAAGTGTTACTCAACCCCCATACCTTGAATGGGTCGAGTCCTGGGTGCCGGGCGTAAGCTTGTACATAGGACGCTAGGACCCTTCACGGTCGCCGAAATGGCTGGAGATAACACCTATCGCTTGCTCATGACCAATAAGTATCCCGGTTCGCGGATCTTCAACGTTGATCATCTCCGCAAGTACAGTCGGTCACCAGTCGAAGAACGGGACACCCTTCCGAATCATATACTCGCTAACGGAAAAGTATCCGGTGGAGAAATCAACGGGCCACCGGGGGAATAAGAAGAGGAAACAGCTGGAACACCTGGTCCGATGGGAAGACTATTCTTCACTCTACTTATAACTCTTGGTCCATTCAGAACGCGCCGGGACACCTGGCTCAATACCGCGCTCTGCAAGCTGAATAGCTAGTCACGAGACCACGACGTGGGAATCCAGTCGCCTCGCGCTGCAAGTGCTGGCGCGCGTGCGCTGTCCGCCTTCCACTTCCATCGCAAGGTCTCTGCTATCGAGTCGTGTAAGGATTACCTCTAAACACTCGATATGAGGTGGTTCAATCTCTGGCTTACCCTCAATCTCTATTTCTCTATTTGTTCTTCCTCGCCCGACAACTCGAACCCGAGCGCTGACGCCGAACCCATATCTTGGCATGCCTTGGTACCCCAACCGCCCGCAAACGCAGCAGCCAGACAGGTGGTCACCTGGACTACGAGGGAGGAAATAGACAGGACCACCGAAAGTCCATTCATATTGTGGCTCACGAACTTGGAGCAGCTCGCCACGGCGGATCGTGCCAGCGAATGGATGGGGTCGGATAGCGTCTGGGCACTAGCCTCGCCGTTGCGGGTGCCCTTGCCTGCAGGTACCCCAAATTGGACCTCTTCCGACGAAGCGTGCATCGGTACTTGGGTAGTTTGCGCTCGTCGCGAGCCATTCCCGCCGTGCGATCCAGGTCCTCCTCCATTCGCGAATCGCACGAGTCCGTTCGCCAGAAGGACGACGTACCCGGGCAGTTCAGCAGGGTCGGTCTGGCCTCCACCTGTGTGGTACCGTCGGGCAACGATGTGGACGGCTTGGTTGGCTACGAGGCCAGAAGAGTCGTCTGCATTACTTTGGCGCTACGAACAGGATGATCGCCTCATTGAACAAGTACCAGGCGGTTACGTGTTATCAGCCGTTGCCGAGCTGGGTTTCAATTCGATCGCTGATGACGTTGAAGCTATGTCGTCGGCGGTGCACCGCACACTGAACATCGTTCCTCCGCCTCCGTCGGTGCCTCGGTATCGCGCTTCGTCCGACTTTGTATTCCCACTCGAGGATCTGGTTGCGTACATGGACGACATGCGATGGGCCGCACTCAACCATATTGCATACGTGCGTATGCACCTAGGGCCCGCGTCGCGCAATGCCATTCGCGGCTTCGCACCTCCCGGATGGTCGTATCCGTCTGCGCCAGGCATGCCCTTTTGGGTGGCCTACGAGGCCTACCACGTACGTGACGGCACCCACGTTGGTACCCTCATCGACACGCGGGCTCTCCCGGAGGATTGGCCTTCGTTAAATATGCTGGCCCAGTCTGGTGTCCCGTTCTGGTGGCTGGAAGGTCGTGAGGAGCCGCTGCACGAGCGCGAGAGTGCTCTGCAGTTCCGTAACTTTGAGAACGAGAATCTGCCCCAGATGTCGGCTTTACGCGCGGCCGTGGCGGATATCCGTCGTCGTCGGGAGGTACGAGTGTCGACGGAGCCATACGGGGCCGTCACTCGGGCGACGTTGATGCTGGACCGGGGCGAAACGTTGGCTCTGTTTCTCGAGAGAGTACAGTCGGTGGATCAAGCGGTACGGGAGAATGTTACGCAGATGTCCATGACGGCCGTCCCGGTAAGCATGGCTGCTCGCAACCTCTGGATCAGGCGGTACGAGCACATCCGTGGCTATCCTCGCCCGGGAGACATTACCTTTTTGAACTGGCGACCTTTGCTCTCTCGTGAGGATGTCCTCAGCGGCCGAGAGGCGCATCCCAGTTCGTGGGGCCGTCGACTTAGGGTACCGGCAGCGAGAGGATCAGATGCCGAGGACTTGTACAGCGACACCAGCGACTATGATTCGGAAGCAGCGGACACCCAGCACTTCTCCGACACTCGCACATGGCCTCCGGCTCCGTTACCGGTCTTCCCAGTGCGCCCTGCTCGCCCGCCAGCGCGCTTACGCTTCGCGCGACAGTTCAACGCTGCCTCAGCAGAACGAGAACACGCGTTCGCGCCGCAGGAGCAGCCCATGGACCTAGACATCCCTGACCCAAGGGAAGTGTTGCCTCGCCCGCACGATCACCCAGTGTCACCTGTCGCGCCAGTTCCGACCCCACCCACCAGACCCTTTCCTCAATCTACGCCACGCGGGGGTATCGTGATCTCTGACGCGAGTGTCGGGAAGGGCAAGGGTAAGCGTCGCGCGGACACGGACGCGGATACCGTTGAGGGATTCTCCTTGCGCGAATTGCAGTCCGCGCAGGCAGCGTCCTGTCGTGACGGCCCGGATACCGCGCTATCCGCGGGCGAATCGTCAAGGGTCACGTTGGAACGTACCGAGCAAGCTAGCGGTAGCAGTCTGCTGGCGGGCACGGATGAGCAACCCGCTGGTCGGAAACGCCGCCGGAAGGCGCAGCCCAAGAAGGTGCTACCAGCCCGGGAAGGTCTCGAGTCAGGGCCATGGCCTCCTGAACCGCCGCGTCGTCCGCTCGGTTTCGATTCGCGATGGCCCGAGTTGCAGGTCCGATGGCCCGGCACACTGGTTTCGACGGCTTCCGAGGATTTATCGCGGGAAATGCGTAGCATCTCTCCGTCGCGCGACACCCACGTCGTTCACGACTTGCCGGCTCCTGTCCAACGCGGACGTTTGCAGCTGCCACCGGCTTCGGCTCTACGGCTTTGGTGGTGGATGGAACAGCACCCGTACGCTCCGGCCCCTGCGTTCGTGCCGTGGGCATTAGCGTGTGGAGTACGCTTCCTTTGGGGTGCCCCGGGGTCGGGCTTGCCCAGATTGCCGGACCCTCTCGGTGGCGGTATGCCTCAAGCTTCTCTGCCGTGGTATGAATGGGTCCACGACGTCGTGGAGGTTCTTCGTCGTCCTAACGCTCGAGCATTCTTGTGGGACGGGGGCATCTTGTGGCGCCTAGCGCTTTACTTCAGGAGCGGGCTTCTCGCAGAAGCAGGTTCGGGTCCATCTGAGTCGGCCTACCATCTGCCCGCGCCATGGCCTGGGTCGTTCGTTTCGGACGCCTTGTCATCTGTTGAAGTTAACCTGGTTATCGGCCGGAGAGCGGACGGCTTGTCGTGGTGGCCTCACCCTGATATTTGGGACGCGGCGCTGAGCATCGGCGAGTGGTGGTCGGTACACGAAGACTGGTTCACCATGCGCATGCAGGCCATTCTTTCCGGCGATGCCGTGCCGCTAGCGGATACCGCTTGGTACGGGGAGGTGCGGAACTGGATAACGTCCCCCAGTCGCCCTGTCTTCCACGCGGGCAATCTTCGAAGGGTTTCGCTCTTGACGATCTTGTTAGACAACGACTGGCAGGAAAATCTCACGGACGGCTTTGTCCAGCTCACTCTGGAAGACGGTAACGAGTCGGACATGGAACAGGATGGGCAGTAGGTTTGGTTCCGCCGAAGTTGGAGAGTTGGAGGCTCTGTGACCCGCTATAGGAGAGGAAGATAGTGTGGGAGAGCTCCGGACATTCCCGAAGCATGTTCCTAGTTAGTTGTTCTCGTCCCTGAATGATCATCTACTACACATGTGAACCTGTCTGATTCTCGTAGCCCCGTATTGTCTCTTTCTATCTCTTTCTAGTCGCTCGACTCTTTCTCATATCGTCTCACTACTCTCGGCTACTCGAAGGGCGACGCGGATAATCGTCGCGCCCTCTCCGAGTCGAGTAGCTTGCTAAACTCTCATGGGCTCTCGCTCATCGCGTCGCCGTCGCCCTCGATGACTCTCGGTCCCGCGCTAGGCGTAGCCACTACAGCAGCTTAACAACTCGCTACGACATTTATACGACATTCACTAGTCTATGCACTCGCTCTGCCTACGCCTTGGCCTCATTTAAGCACGGGGTCCTGCTCACCGATGACAACACCTTTCATGACGCCCTCCATCCCATTTTGCAGCACCTTGCCCAACGCTTCCCGTTACCTGAAGCATTGTAGTGCACAAACGCCGCGGCCGACGATTAGCTTCAAGCAGAGTGTTAAGCTTTGCATCTTATGGTGCCACGCGTGTCTTCGAGGACAGAGGATTGCATCGCGTGTCCCGCCGAAGCGATTCGCGGACATCGTCTAGGTGCGCAAGGCCAACGCAAGGCGGTTAGAGATGCGATGCACGCAGGGATATCATTGTGAGTGCCCATTCATACTCCGATTCACCATTCCTAATTCCCGGGACCGACGGTAGTAGATCACTCCGGCCCCCGCGTGGACCTTTCGACAAACCCGACAGTGGCGTGCTCGATAGGATCGATCGGCCCTTACGGGCGGCAGATCTTGAGTGTCTGCGCACCTGTAGGCTCGTTCATCACGGATAAGTCGCTGGTCGTTCGTCACGAGTGGGCGTCGTCGGCCGTCCTCCTCGTCCTCCTATCAATCAGTCCGTGGCGCAGTGCCAAGCGAGACTCTCTTTGAGTCTTATGGTAAGGACATTCAATACCGTGAGCGAGGTGTGCGTGAGCAATCCCCCAGGCCACCCCACTCGCATGCGCACAGTTTGACGGTCTGGTGACAAGTACTCTCCACCACGACAGAAGTCTTTTGCGGCTACCTTTAGCGTCTGTGCTCGCAGTCTGTGAATCACTGAGATGTATGATATCTTCTGATGATACTTGAAGCTTGACGCATCGTGAACTCGCAGTTTTTGGGACAGTGGTCGTGGTAACAGATGAGTGGATATACTTTTCGAAAGGCAGTGGAGCGTAGAGTATTCTATCTGGGTGGTTGGACAAGACATCGTCACACTGAAATGATCAAGGCCGTGGCGGAGCACGCAGTTTAACAGTACGTGTGAGGAATTGTGGACCTTTCCGCAATCTATACTTGGACGTCACTATCCTCTCCATTCACGCTATCATCCTCTGAATCTTCGTGTTCCTCGTCTGTCCAGCCTTGTTCCAGCATCTGTTCTCTGGCCCGATGGGCGCGGTGAATCTTGCGATGGCGTCGAAGAGTTTGGCTTCTGGTCAAGCCTGGCTCGGAGTGCCCAACGTCGTCAAGATCAGTCTCGCCTGATGAGTCTGTTGCCCAGTCAGAGCAGCAATAACTACCCGCTGGACACTCAATCTGATGATCATTATCAACTGCGAGGATCGAAGAGCACGCGTTTTCATTCTTGCACTCACGTCTGATTCCTCCTCCAGGCGATCGACATATGCTTCAGCTTGCTTACAGAGCGTAAGCGTAGCCTTAGCCTTCGCGTGTTCCTCGCCCCAAGCATCCTTTGCCTCTTTTGCCAGAATCCCAGCAACATATGCTGTCCGATATTTCTTCACGCTCGAGTTGAGGCCACGACGCTCCAGCTGAAGTATCTTGAAAAATGGTCTTTTGTAGCGTGAGCGGTCCTGTTCAGCCCTCTTGGCTTGACGGAGAGCCTTCCGAGCCTTGCGTTGTTTGGCTACTTGCACGCCATGCTCACGGACACGGTGCTCCAAGTATCTTCTAGCGCGACGCAGACGGCCAGGACGTTGGGCATCGAATCGAGCACCCGAGTCTAGAGAGTCGTCCGACCCGGCGTCGTAGTTTGACATTATAACAAGAGGTGATGGTTCACGGTCAACATGCAGATGGGCAAGCATGAGGCGTTACGTCGCAAAAGTCCCATCCCGGTGATCACCGGCGTCGACCCACCGACGACTGAATCAGTGCTGATCAGCACTGATTACCCGAATGCGGGCGGGTGAGCAGTGCCCCGTGCAACTTATGTAATGATACAAATGACGCTGAACTGTATGACTATGGCTGATCATGCGATGCTGCAAACGTGATAGAATACGTGTAACGAGCCCTACCACTGTGATGGCTGCAGTGCCGTACAGTCGCCATCTGACATACTCCAGGGGTGGAGTGGGATGAGGTCGGCGGGTCGTACTCACTGCAGCTGCGCCGGCGCGTCATTCGTGTCGTAGATGCTCAAATAGCTTCAGACGCAGAGCTTGCAGAGAGCTTGCAGCCATGATATACGCATTGTTTGTGCGTGTACATGGGGTGAAATATGATGAGTATCAATCAATAGACTACGCGAGGTTGTACTACTTGCGCGTGAAGATCTCCCGCTCATGCTCGGCCAAAATCTCATCGGAGAGAATACGGTGACCACAATAACGCTCAGCAGCCCAAGCAACCCTTTGACCACTGAATCTACGAATGTACATACACATCAGCAAAATGAAGGTCATGAGTCGCAAACCTATAAAACACGTCGTCAGAAAAGCCCGATGAGATGAAAGCCTAGACGTACCGCCGAATGCTGTAGAGGGTAACAGCGGTGAGCCCACACTCGACGTTCTGTTCGAGCAGATATTTACGAGTAAAGGCGAAGGAGCCGTGGTGGATCGCCTTCGCGCAGCCCCAGCACTACTCGATTACGTTGACTTCACAGTCAAACTTCGGGAGCAAGAATACACGGAAATCACGTTCGGCACAATGATCCTCGGAGGTGGACAGAGTCTGGGCAATGTCAGGCGCGTTGACGAGAGTGCAATGATAGCAGCAAGAATCTTCGTGGTCGACAATCAGGGGGCCCTTGAGCTTCGGACACTCGGCACGATAGGCAGTAAGCAGGTCACGACTACAGCGGTGCTCGGCGAAGATTCCCCTTGAAGTCTTGGAGACACCGGCAAGAGAGTGATCCAAACTGAAGGAAAGTGACTGCGGGGAGTCATCAGCGAAACGCGCGTTAGCTATGCGGATATGTTGGCGCACGAGCTTGCCCCTGGCATCGTATACAGGCTTGTTCTCGGATTTCAATACCGGGACGCCGATGCCAGATGAAGCATTCGTCGCGGGGAATGTGGGCGTCTTGCGGGCTGAAATGGCCGTCTTCGCGACATTTGCGATGGGCAGTGGCGCTTGCATAGGGGAGACGAGCTCATTATCAGGGCATCGGGCCGAAATAATGTCCATAGCGTTAATGGCCTGCAATCATGTCAGGAAAAGGTGAATATATTGAGGGCTGAGGGCAAAGGGCATACCTGTATCAAATATCGGTAGAAGTAGAATATCCGTCTCTTGTGGTCCCAGCCTTGAACGCGGCACGAGAGGTATCACCATGTATGTCTTCTAACCAGCTAGAGTCATCCGAGACAACCACCACAACCACCACCGTAGCACGCTCGGGCTTTGCGCGCGGGACTGGTCGCTCATTACGACGAGTCCAGCGAATGAGTCATTGATCGTGGGCACAGACATGACTTTGGCCATCGGAACCAACTCGAGCTCGCCCTTACGGGTGCATACACGCTGTGACTTCCAAATCTCATTTGGTGATTAGGTCGACACCATCACGATAGGCCACGACATCCGCGCGCTCGGGTTTGTTGACGTACTGACCCTTTGTCTCATCGGAGTTCACGTAGAACAAGATATCTTTAGGATCGGCGTGACAACCGGCGGACTGAAGGTGAAGGGAGATCGATTGTGCCTGAGCGTCGTCGTCGAAGAGCGAGCATGTCCATAACACAGACAAGTTTGTTGAGAGACGAATGTGATCGGCGCGAATCGCGCGTGCTGTGTAGAACCACGACCGTGCACTGATGCCACGTCCAAGAAGTAGAGGACCCGACACTTCCGAAGGCTACCCCAATTATGCGCCGGAAGGTTGTAGGTCTATAGGTGCTGTCCCGCCATCTTCAGGCGCTGCCTATTTGTCGCACGATGGATGGATGAGGGGCCTCAAGGCAAGGCGCGGCCTGGCGTTCCGCGTAGGTCGGCGGTGCCTCAAGGCGACGGGCCTGTCCGTGCTATTGATGTCGCCTGGCGGCGGATCAAAGGCGGCCGCGAGCTACCTTGCGACGGGGAGGCGGGAGGCACTGCAGAGCACTATCTGCGCCAACATCGCTTTCACCGTCATAGAACGGATGGCGACCATCCTCAGAACTCTGACGCTGGACGTCGGCTAAGCGCGCAAAACGAGAGCGCGCTTGGTGGAGATATTTCTTGAAGCGGACGAAGTTCGACGTAGATTCGACAGACTGCGCTGTATGCTTCCGAGACTGAGCTCCACGTTGATGTGACAGCAGTCCGGCGGTAGGTTTAACGAATGAGATCACGTAGTAAGGTGGATGATGCAGGGCGAGTGCCAATATTTGCAGGAGGTGACATTCGAGACGACCTTGGGTTGTCCACAAACAGCGAGCTGCTGTGGATAAGACAGAACGGCGCTGTCCCGCGGATGCGTGTCCTGTTGATGCGACTTCAGAAGAAAAGTCGATCGGACAAACGCCACGCATTCCAGATCCTCTATGAACACCAGCGACGCCCAAGCTTCTTCGAAAAAGCTCATTATTTGCTCAAAGCTCTGATAGGCAGTGCATATATCCTCCGCAAATTAGCACAGTGCACGGGAAAGGAGTACTTTGCCACCGGAGCGAGGCGCCAGATCCGCAAGAATGGACCGATTGATCTTGAGAGCTTCGCCGATCGTACGGGGTGCTCCCAATGCGACGAGATCCAGAAACTCATCGTCGGGGCCACGAGTACACGAGAAGGAGGGGATAACAAAAGACAGAGTTCGATGTGGCGAAGCGCTGGCGGTAATTTCCAAGCGAGCGTTTCCAAAACGGGCTATGCGCCTGGGACGAAGCAAGCGCTACGGTCGAGGCTGCCGCGCTGCCTGCGCCGAATCCGTGACCGACTTGGGCGCCGGGGTACTTGCGCCGCGCCCATGGCGGCTGTCCGTTGAGGCAGCGAGAGCCAGTCTCGAAGCGCG